>PVIH01000146.1:0-467241 GCA_004025045.1 Sigmodon hispidus
GCAATGTAAAAGGGAAGCACGTGAACCACCTTTGTCTGAGGGACCTTTGTAACCAATCAATAACTAGAGGCTGACAGTCTCCGCTGGTTCCCAGTGGCACAGGGCTGGCTGCAGGCGGCACCATTAGGAAGCATCCTCCATGTTCACATCCTCCTGTAACTGCTGTACCATTTTTTCTTCCAGCTGCTTTCCTTTGCCTTCAAAAGATGCAGTGGTACAACATAAATACCGTGCCCATGTAAGACTCTCCAAAAATAAACAAATTTAAATATAAGGAAAATGTAAAACACAGGAACTTAGTGTGGCCCTGCAGAATTAATCCCAGCACTCTACAAAGCATCCTGACTGCCCTACAGTAGTAGCCATTTCTAAGGACTTAGGAGTACTAGCCAAACTCACAAAGAGTTCTTATGAATGCACAAAGCATTCTACAAACTCATCTGAAATTTCTACAAACCTTATTGAACCATGAGAAACCACAGACAGATGCATATGCTCCCTATCACTCAGCTGGCGAGTCCAGAACCCAAAGCTGGGGTGTGACTTCAACTACCTGGGTACAGGGGCTCTGTAAATCCTGAGATTTACCATTAAAAAAAAAAAAAAATCCACCATTTTAAGTCAAACTTGAAGCAAGCTTTTATTAAATATTAAATACTGGCCAGTTAGATGGACTCCAGCAAAGTCCACTCCCTGGATATTCCCAGCTGAGTGGCCCCAAGGCATGCTTCAGAAGGGTTTATAAGGACAAACCCATACAACCACAGTTTTTTACTATGACACTGTTGTTTTCTAAGAAAAGGAAGTTGCCTTTTCCTTGGGCAGGTGGGGCTTATAGGTTAACATTGGGTCTTACAAAACACCTTTAGAAAAATTAGCTAGGACCCATAAAAATCCAGATCTTCTGTCTCTCCACTCACCTGCAAGAGGAGCCCGGATAAGGTGGATGTTCTGCTTGACTTCTTTGATGTCCTGAACCTTCTGTAGCTCTTTGTTTTTCTTCAACCTGTACGATAAAACGTATCAAAGCCAAATTTCAGTGACTAAGACTTCTGAGAGCTTAATTCCAACCACAGTTACTGCACTCACTAATGACACCATCTGCACTGGACAGAAGTGGGAATGGAAAGGAGCGGCCATACTTCTGCCCCTTCCTGGTCTCCCGCCTCCCATCCTGCAACAATTCTGTGGGTCAACAGGAATCAACTGGTTCCCAAACATGTCTATCCACAAATCAAGACAAAGTCACCTGTTGAGCCCTTACCAATAGAAATTCATTTCCCTAATAATTCTGTTGAAATTACGTTCAATTTCCTAATTAAGCAGGACTTCTGCCCTAGCAACATGTTCACTCACTGCACTCACTGTATCTATGTTGATGCAAGTGGAGGCCTCAACGTGTATCTGCTGACAGAATGGGGGTGTGAGGAAAGACTCAACAGATCTCAGAGCCCATTTCCATGGCAAAGATGCAAAGCTCTATCACACTGTCTCCCAACTGTCAGTGTGTCTGTCTTTTTTCCTCAAAGAGCACATTCTTCTTGCTGTGTAACAATTACAGGACCGTAAAACATTTAAGACGGTCACCAGAAACGCTTACAGAGCTGTCCTCACACACCCATGCTCACCTTCTGAAAGGCCAGGAAGCTGCCATAGCATGCATGCTTCTCCACTAAAACTTCCACTGCGGTTTCAAGACTCATTGTTGACAGTGATGTGGCTTAGGGATAGAGGCACCTGCTGCCAAGCCTAACTGCTCATCCCTTGGACCACACAGTATGAACAAAAACCATCTCCTGCAAGGTATCTTCTGAGCTCCACATACACACGGCACACCGCAGTGTAGACACACACAAACACCACCAACAACAAAAATCAGGCTGGCTGGGGTGGGATACTCCTTCAATCCCAGCACTCAGAAGAGGAGAATCTCTGAGTTCCAGGCCATCAAGGGATTCAAAGAAAAAAAGAAAGGAGAGAAGGAAGGAGAGGGAGGGAGGAAGAAAAGACAAAAGAAAAAAGTAGAAGTTGGAGATGGCTCAGTGGTTAACTCACTGCTGCCCTTGCAGAGGACCCGAGTTTAGTTCCCAGCACCCAAAGGGTGGCTCCCAACTGTCTGTAACTCCAGTTCCAGATCTGATGCCTTTTTCTGACCTCCTCAGGCAGTGCACACTCATAGTGCACATATATACATGAGGCAAGACATTCATGCACAAAATAAAAATAAACTTAAAAAGCAAAACCTAGGGGGCTAGAGAGATGGCTCAGCGGTTAAGAGCACCGTCTGCTCTTCCAGAGGACCCGGGTTCGATTCCCAGCACCCACATGGCAGCTAACAACTGTCTGTAGTTCCAGTTCCAGGCAAACACCAAAGCAAATAAATAAATAAAGTTAAAAAAAAAAAAAAAAAAACCTAGTAACAGGCAAAAGTGAATTTTCCTGCTCTAAAGACAGAGCTAATCCCTGACCAGGACAGGGAAAGCATGTGAACTGTGAAGTTCTTGCTCCCCATGAACAAGCAAGAACTAAAACAATGAAGATGACTTGCCAGCCTGAAACAGAAGGGCCCAAGGAACTCTCATGGCCAAATGTCAGCCATGCAGAACATCAAAAATGACAGCAACATGAATCACAGCCCACCAAACAACACAGGAGTCCATGAGCACAGACCCAGTACTCTCATAGGTCAACTGATATAACTGATACTCCACATCAATTACCAAGGAAAGCACAACTCTTCATTAGGGAGAAACCCACAGACACCACTCTAACTAAGAAGCCAGAACTAACAATGACAGGACACAGGAGCCAAGGACACTGTGATGACCCACATTCCTTCCAAGGACATCTTAATCTAACCATGAAGAGAAGCACATAAACCCAAAAGAAGAAACATTTATACAACAACCTGATCAGCATGTACTCTTCAGAATCATGTGTGTCTGTAAGACAAAGCAAGCAGGATCCTGTCCATGAGACAGGAGCCTGACAACTGAGATATGACCTGGTTACTACGTGGGAAGCAGAAGCAGCCTCTGCGGTCACTCAACAGTCCTGCACCAGTGTCCACTTCCTGATTCCAAATCACACTGTGCTTAAGTAAGGAAATTCTTACACAGGACCACAAGCACAAAAGCAGGAAACGCACCATGTCTTCAGCTCACTGCACCAGTGACAGTGTCAAAGTGAATGTGTACAAGTGTTTGTCATACTATTCTTCCTAAGCTTTTTAAAGTATAAGTTATATCAAAGTAAAAGAGAGTTTAAAAACCCATAATCACTCCTCTGCAGACACACGTACCTGTTCATTATAAACTTCACCTGCCGTTTCTGTTTGATCTCTTCAACTCTCTTCATTGCATCAACTACAAAAAAAAAAAAAGACACGTCAGCAAATTTACATATATTTGAGCACTATAATTATAACAGTTACATTAAATACCTCTGCATGACTTTGGCTTAAATGAAAAAAATCAATACAAAACGATCACTATGACACAGTTAAAGGTATGAGATGCTAGCTGTACTCACTACTCAGGTCTTTTAACTGCATAAGGCAGTTTAGGGAACAATGTTAGACTCCCATACTGTCTACACAAAACACTTCTTTTTTTAATATTTACTTATTTATTATGTATACAGTATACAAGAGGGCACCAGATCTCATCATAGATGGTTGTGAGCCACCATGTGGTTGCTGGGAACTGAACTCAGGACCTCTAGAAAAAGTCAATGCTCTTAACCTCTGAGCCATCTCTCCAGCCCCCATACACAAAACACTTCTGAAAAGTGGTTTTAGGCCAGGCAGTGGTGTCAAGCATCTTTAGTCCCAGTACTTTTATCCCAGGCAGAGGCAGGCAGACTTCTGTGAGTTCAAGACCAGCCTGGTCTACAGAGTAAATTCCAGGACAGGCTCTAAAGCTACACAGAGAAACCCTGTCTCAAAAAACAAAAACAAGAAACAAAACAAAACAAAAACAAAAACAAAAAAACACACACAAAAAAAGAAAATCGTTTTAGGATTAACAGAAGAAAAGCAGGACCATATGATCCTTATAGCATTTCCACGTGAGCCTGGACTACCTGAATCAGTCAGCAGGTAACAGAAACGGGAGTTCTCAGAAGAGGGCAGGACTGTGTATGATCTGAAAGCTGAAGGCTGTGTAAAAGCACCACAGAAAGGAGCCAAGGCAGAGCAGAGAACCTGTCACACACACACAGCACTCAGGAGGCCACAGCTGTGAGTTCAAGGCCGGCCATGGTGTCACAGCAAGATCCACTTATGAAAGGATCTCAGAGCTACAGCACTGCTCCTCGCTTCAAATACCAGCCCTGTCTACTGCAGGGGAGAAGGACAAGGGCCCAACACTGCTGCTTTGAATTTGGGGCCTACAACGCCATATTTAGGCAAACAACACTGAGACTCACCCTTCAAATCTGAAAAAAAAAAAAAACAAACCTGTACTGATTGCCTTCTGTGCGGCATCTCTTCACCTCACAGCACAAGGCATACACCTGAGCCCTGGAGCAGCTGGTCTATAGACTGGTGATGCCCATTTCCTAACTGGGTCTCTCCTCACCCTCCAAAACATATCCCTTATTTATGCTTTCAGAATTTGCAGTTTTTATTTTGGGTGGGCACTTCAAGTTTAATAATTACATTTTATATTGATATACCAGCCAATTTCTAACGCACCCAAATTCAGCCAAATTCTAAGAATCTGGAATAACTTACAATTAAAGGCATAAATACCAACAGGACTGTTGAAACATGGGATGAAAAAGAGCCAAGCAATGATGTAAGTATTCACGCAAACGGAGAACACCCATATGCCTCCCCTCAACACCCACCACTCTTTTTACTTACTCGTTTTACTCCACAGCTCTCGTTGGTATTTCACAGGTTCATTTCTACGTTTTTCAAATTCAAATGAGTTGTCCTATATGATGGTACAGAGGTTGGTAAGAAAGGTGGTAAGCAATCACTGTTATTAAAATATTCTTTTTACAAAAATTCTAAGTGGGCAAATATGAAGTCACCCTCCTCATAATATTGGGGAATGCTAGCTGAAACAGCTCAGGTTCTGGGAAGGGGGGCTTTCAGTGGGAGAGGAAGATGATCCCCTCCTTCAGGAGCTATCAAAAAACATGAGAATTATAAACAAACTGAAAAGGCTTCCCCAATTTCTCAGCTCCAAGAGAATCACAGCAAGAAATTTCCATTACATAAACCATTTCTTAGATCAAAAGTCAAACACCAAGAATTCATATTGTTTCCCTCTAAGAAGCTGTTACTGTGAAAGGGGGTGAGACTACACACCTGCAGGGTATAACCTTGGCCCCATGTGGCTCTGGGTCCTCCAAATGGGGTATTGTGATAGTTGATAAGCATTAATCGCAAAACATGTAAAAACAGTCTGAAAGGCTGCCATGTTCCTTGGCTTTCAGTTGTAGCTGACAGAAGCATATGGGGTATCAACTCCAACTAGCTATTTTATTTTACAAACTTGAGATTCTGTTCAGCTCAGTGTGCTCAGCAGTAAGGCAACTGGTAGCTGGGGGGGGGGCAAGACTGGCCTCCCTCTCTCTAGCATTAATGGTATCATGCTGCTTCATCCACAATGAAGATTATTTTTGAAATTAACTGTGATTTGGCTTCCCATCCTACACAAAATGCAGTTGTATCCACTAGACAGCTCTGGTATTGGAAACCAGAGATTACAGAGAGGTGAGGTACAAGTCACAGGGTTGGGGTAAAACAACTTAAAACATCTTCCTCCGGCATAGGACAGCTACGGTGTCTGCTCCTCTTTAGGGAGCGAATGTGGACATGTCCCAAGAGATCCTAGCATCAAACCTCTTAAGGAGCCTGTCCCTTAGCCCTTGGCTTCCCTCTAACACCTATTAGCCTGCTTTCTTTCAGAGCCCTACGAGGACCTAGAAATGGACAATGGCTGTTTCAAACCCATCTGAGCCTCAGTGCTACTCAGGCGCACATTAGCTCTTCTCCCAATCTCTCAGGGCAACTTCCACTTCACCCAACACATTTCAATCATTTTTTTTCTTTTCTTTTGCAAAGGCCAAAACGGTTTTGAAGAGATTAAAACAAAAACACACACTTCTACCACCCAGGGTGGCCAGTTTCCCCTTGAGTTTGGGATCCCGTGAGAACTAGACTTTCCCCAGCCAAATAAAGTAAAGCACTCACAACCAGGTGGCAGGACCCCAGGCTCAGGCTGGGTGGCCACAAAGTAGACTCACCACTGTGAGCTCCTTGCCAGCTGCCTTCCGGAAGGCCTTCGTCCACCTGACCTTGCGTGGGTTCCGCTTCTTCTTGAAGTTTTTATGACACTTGGATTTGCAGAATCGAAACACCTATAAGACACTCAAGTTAAAATACTGAAGTCAACAATTAAAAAAAAAAAAAAAAGGATGGACATCAATCCCAGCTCTTAGGAGGCAGAGACAGATGGATTTCTATGAGTTGGAAACCAGCCTCATAGGGAATTTCAGGAAGCCAGTAAGGACTACATACATAGTGAAACCTGTCTTTAAGGGATAAAAAGATAAATAAAAAGGATTATGTAAACATCACTCTGAAATATCTTCAGAGACAGGGGTCACTGCAGATGTGAAGGGGATTTTAACAGGTAAGGAGTAACCAGATGGGTGATGGGAACACAGAAAAACTCAAACCTAGTACTCTTACTATTGAAACCTAGTCTCCTGAGATGTCCTATTTTGCAAACAAGATTGAGATCAGAGCAAAATAAAACAAGATAAAGCTATTCACAATAATGAACACTGTAACAACAAAACAAGTATGAAAAATAAATGAGGGGGCTGGAGAGATGGCTCTGCGGTTAAGAACACCCTCTGCTCTTCCAGAGGACCCGGGTTCAATTCCCAGCACCCACATGGCAGCTAACAACTGTCTGTAGTTCCAGTTCCAGGCAAAACACCAAGGCAAATAAATAAATAAAAGTTTTTTTTTTTTAAAAAAAAAAAAAAGAAAGAAAAGAAAAATAAATGAGACATGGGGTAGGTGGTGGGCAGAGGGTGCATGAGGCAATATTCACAGGCTAGCCTTTCCCTTTTAATCTAGTCCCCTATCAGGAGGGCTCACAAGGTTCCACCCACTCCATAAGGATTTATATGTAGTTAATAGCTGCTTGGGGCAGGGGGGTTCTTCAGTGATAGAGCCTAATGAGGTGCTATGCTCCTGTAAATAACCCTTCACACACACCCTTGTAAGTCTCTCTAAGGAAACTCATTGCTTCATTCATACATACATAAACACACACACACACACACACACACACACACACACTCCACAAAGAGGCATAATACAAAATGAAGAGGAACAATCCGCGAAAAGAAAGAGACCCAGCAAGTAGGGAAGCAGAAGAGGGTAACCGGCTCAAACAGGCCCAATGTACATGCAATTCTGAGAATTAGAGGACTGGGATTCACTCCCAAATAAGAGGGCAAACGCATGCACTACATGAGTAGGCCTGTCAAAACTTCACCCTGTACCTATACTCACATTAAACTAACAGCCCCACCCCAAGCCTTTGTCATTTACACTCCAATGCTTCTCCAGAGACTCAACTGTTCTGTACCTTTTACTCAAACTGTGCTATTTCCTACAGGAAACGCAGAAATAGAAACAGAACTCATGGAAGGGGCCGGTGTAGCCAGAAGGGGTGCTCCGAGGCTTCCTGACCCTGAGAACTGGAGGGGTGACGGCGTCCTTCCCAAGTTTGCACAGTCCCTTGTTGACTAAATGTGGTTTGCTTCTGAAGGTCTAACGAAGCGGGACAGTGAAAGTGGCGAGGAAGCCTATCCCCCAAGACCCTCCATTCTGAGTCTCTCCTAGCTCAACAATGCAGAACTCTTATCAGGCCCCGGGCATCATGTCCATTAGCCTCTACAGACACTCCCACCTCCTGCTGGTGCCCGTGCACCCAGACGTCAGCATGAAGCCTGCCTGAGCATGCATTCGACCGCGTTCCTGACCTTACGGCAACCCAAGTGGCCTTGGGATAATAAGTGCGTCCGACCGTAGGAGCGGACCTCGCCCGCAGCGAGCCCAGGCCGGGACTCCCAGCAGCCCAGGGCACCCCGCGGAGCTCCGAACCCGCCGCGAAGTGCGCCCGGGCCACGGACGCCTCACCTTGCAATCGTTGCGGACGAACATCATGCCGTGGCCAGGGTAGATCGGCCCGGAACAGAAATAACATTTCTCGATCCTCATGTTGACTCCGCGTGGGACAAACCGACCTAGCGCCGAGCTTAGGCGGAAGTGATACAATACATACGTCACTTTCTAGACACTGGAAGCAATTCTCTGACCTGACCCGGAAATGCTCTTTGGAATGTGAGCTGTAAGTGAAGGGAACCTCTGGGCGGATCCATGTGTAGCAGCATGGTCTTCCTGCACAGACTCGGGCTGTAGTCTGCATCTGAGTTTTTTTTTTTTTTTTGACTCTGTGGCCCTGGTCATCTTCTGTACCTGGGATTCAAGTGCCTTAGAATTTTTCCGTTATTGTGCTTTGTGCTTTGTACGCTCCTGAAGCCAGATTGTGGCCAAGGTGTTCTTTACCCCAGACTTGCCTTCCCCAGAAGACTTGATAGGAAGGAGTAGTGAAATCAGGACTTGAGTAAATTGGTTCTCTCCAACGACCGTGCTGATCCCAGGGATTGATCGAGGGTCCCTTATGCTGTTTCTGTATTTTTGAGAGAGGGTCTCACTTTGTGTAGTCTGGAACTGGCTCTGTAAACCAAGCTGGCCTCGAACTAAGAGTGATCTGCCTGCCTCTACCTCCCTAGTAGTGGGATTAGAGGAGTGCACTACCATGCCTGCTTGTTTTTTAAATCTGTATGTTTTGCTTGCTTAGCTTGTTCACGGTGTGTGTGTATGTGTATTCAGCCAGCCAAGGCCAGAAGATGGCGCCCGCAGGAGCCCCTGGAACTGGAGTTAATAGGTGGTTTTGAGCCTCCGTGTAAATCCTGGGAATAGAATCCGAGTCCTCTGGAAGAGCAGCCAGGGTTCTTAACCACTAAGTCATCACTCCAGTACCCCATTCTGTTTCTGACGTAGACATCTCAATACGTAATTGAGATTGTCTGGAAATCACGATCCTTCCTCCTCCATGCTAGTATTGTATAGATGTGCACCATAGCTGGCTCAATATTTACAGGTTGATCACATATTGGAATATTTAAAATATGCTTAAATAAATCATACTGTTAGATTTTTGGCTAAGTGCGGTGGTGCATGTCCTTAACACTACCACTCAGTATGCAAAGGTAGGCTGTAGGAGAGACCTCTGTGAGTTATAGACATTACTTAGCAACTTTCAGGCCAGCCAAAACTACTATTGAGCCCCTGTCAAAGAAAAGGGGGGGGGGAAATCAAAATACTTTTGCCAATTTTTTCAAGTTTTGAAGTATGACTACAAGAAAACTGACAATGACATATGCCCTGTAATATGAATCTCATATTATACAAAGCTGCTCTACAGGCTTGCCTACCCTCCTGTCCTAGGTTCCTAATAAAAAAGTTTTATCACTTTTCTTGTGTGCTAGAACCAAACCCAAGGTCTTGAGCATGCTAGGCATGTGCTCTACCATTAACTACATCCCAAAACCCAAAGCTATAGTCTTTCTTCTGTTCCTGAGTTGACCTCACTGCACAGAATATCAAAATTCTGATGCCTTGGGCTTCATTTCCCAGCCTAGTCAAATGAAGAATGAAATAGGTTGTCTTCCTGATTAGGAGGTGTGGCCCTATTGGAGTGGTGCCACTCTGGCGACTGAGGTTTCAAGAGCCCACATACCATACATACCCAGTGAGATCCCTCTACCTTGTGTTTGTGGGTCTGATGTTAAGAGTCCAGCTACTGCTCCAGGGTCACACCTGTCCCACTCCTTACCATAGCAGTCACAGACTCATCCCCAAACTGTGAGTCCCCACTAAACACTCCTGTGAGTTGCCTTGGATTTGATGCATTCTCATGGCAATAGAAAAATAAGACACTTCCCATCTCTAACTGTTCCCTTTAGTTTGTAAACTATTTTTTACACTTTTGTGTAATGGATATATAGCCATGCTTATTGTCCTAGGGTCTTGACCCCCTTGAGGGTGGTATATCAGTTATTTACATTAAGATTCATAACAGTAGCAAGGTCAGTTACGAAGTATCAAAGAAATAATTTTATGGTTTTATTTTGGTTTTTCTAGACAGAGTTTCTCTGTGTAGCCTTAGCTATCCTAGAACTGATTCTGTAGACCAGTCTGGCTTCAAAAGAGATTCACCTGCCTTTGCACTCCCTGAGTGCTGGGATTAAAGGCATGCACCACCACAGCCTGGCTTCTCAACTGAGGTTCCCACTTCCATAATGACTGTTACTTGTATTACAAGTTGACACCAGCATAGACATCTTTGGCAACACAGCAAGACTGGGGTGGGTGGATATTAGAATGGAGAGAGAGAGAAAGCAGGAAGGAGGGAGGGAGGAAAGAGTACAGTTTCTTAATCTTAAAATTAATGTACCTGAGGCTGGAGCTCGGGCTCTGTGCTTAAGAGAAGTCACTCTGCCCAGGGGTGGCACACATCTACATCCCAGCACTTGGGAAGTGGAGAAAGAGGATCAGAAATTTAATGATATCTTTGACTATATAGTGAAGTCTAGGTCAGCCTGGGCTCGAAGACCATGTCTCAAAAAAAAAAAAAAAAGTGAATGGGAATAGCTCAATTATAGACTGCCTATCTGTCTGATATGTTCAAAAGCCTGGTTCTACACAGAGAATCAAGCCTCTTGTGCTTTGTCCAAAGACGCTTCTGGCACACTTTATCATATTCTTCCTTTGAAAGTCATCTCAGACACGCTCATGAGTGCAAAGATAAAAGGGAAATTGAGTGTCCCTTCCTTTCAAAACAGTCAAGAAACTGCTTTTCCCAAAGTCCAGCATTTAGAAGCCAGCATTCGCCCAGGGGCTTGAATATAGCTCCTACTTGCTAAAAGGAATCATTCTTATATCTGGGCAAAGGGATGTATGGCTTCCATTAATATATGACAGTGGTGCCTTATTAGCATGTCAAGGCTGACCCCTGGGTCCCTACTCACAAGCTCCCACCCAGCTTACAATTTCCTTCCTCCCATGTGCCTGATCCCTTAAAGCCCAGATGTCATAATAACACCCCCACACACACACACATTTTTTCACCCATGGAGTGGCTGTTTGGGTTTCTTTACTGTATCTATTTTATTCACTATCTGCTACTTTATAATCTTTCTTGTAAAACAAGAATCTGAAAGGTTACAGTGGTTCACTGTAATCCCAACATTGGAAGACGGAGGCCAGAAAGCCTGATGTTCAAGGTCATCTTCCACTAGGTAGCAAATTAGATAGCGTGGGCTTCAGGAGACCCTCACAACCCCTACTTTCTATCCCTAAAAGAGCCTATAGTCCCACTTGGGCAGCTGAAGGAACATTACCATAAGTCCTAGGCCAGCCTTGACTATAGTGAGAGACCCAGTCACACACCACCCTGAAAGCTGCAAAGAGTAATGTAATGATATCATTTAAGGCAAGGTAGAGCCTCACTGCCATCATTGTACCTCTGTGGAAGCTGGAGCAGTAAAACCCTGCAAGCCAACAAGAGCTACAGACCAAGACTTTGGGGAAAGGAAGGCATCTACAGGAAAACAGATGAAGTCCAATATACCAAAAAAAATAAAACCATGAAATCCATTTATACTGTTTATAAAAAACAAAAGATATAGTTGTTATGGTGTTAAATCTTTAGAATTGGTCAAATGCAGTGGTACATTCCTATAAACCTATCATTTTAAGATGTAGAAACAGGTAGATTAAGAGTTCAGGGTCTGGGGCTGGAGAGATGGCTCAAAGGTTAAGAGCACTGGCTGTTCTTCCAGAGATCCTGAGTTCAATTCCCAACAACCACGCAGTGGCTCAAAATCATCTATAATGAGATCTGTTGTGCAGAACACTACATACATAATAAATAAATAAAATTTTTAAAAAGTTCATGTAGTGGTGCATGCCTTTAATCCTAAAGTTCAGGAAGCAGAGAGAGGCAGATCTCTAAGTTCAAAGCCAACTTGTTATACAGATTGAGTTCCAGAAAGGCCAGTGTTGTGGAGATCCTGTCTCAAAAAAAAAAAAAAGTTGAGTTTAACCCCCAGTTACAAAAGTTCAAGGCCTGGGCTATAGTCAACCCTGCTTCTACTAGCTATAAAAACCTAGTGTGGTGGCACATACCTTTAATTCCAGCTGAGGCTGGCAGAGCTGAGTTGAGGCCTGCCTGCTCTGCATATATTGAGTTTCAGGACTACATAAGATCTCTTCTCAAAGAAAAAATCACCTACATCTGTTTTCTTTGGTGCTGGGGATCCAACCTAGGGCCTTGTGCTGAGGGTTGGCTACAATGTAACCAAAATTACATAGCTAAAGTAAAAAATTCTTCATTCCAGAAGAATCTCATGCCTATCTGGATCTATTCATTTACAGACAAGAGATAGCAACCTAGTTCTTCATATCTGGAATTAACAATGCCCAGTCTTCACATTATGTAAGATAGAGGAATGACTCACCAGAAGATCAAGCTTGACACTTTTGATCCTGGTACTCAGGAGGGAAGGCAGACCTGAGTTCTAAGCCAGCCTGGACTAGAGAGTCATAGGCCAGCCAGGGCTACAGGGAGACCCTGCCTCAAAAACATGACATGGAGAGATTCTTGCTATCCCAGCCTCAAGTCATCTCTATATTTAGCTTTATGACCCAGAAGACAGAGGCTCTCCCTCCTCTC
Source organism: Sigmodon hispidus (assembly GCA_004025045.1). Classification (NCBI taxonomy): domain Eukaryota; kingdom Metazoa; phylum Chordata; class Mammalia; order Rodentia; family Cricetidae; genus Sigmodon; species Sigmodon hispidus. Next base: position 12,840 of record PVIH01000146.1, read on the forward strand.
CTCAGTGATTATCTCCTAGAATTATTTATACAGGGTTCCACTGTGTAGCTCTGGCTGGCCTAGAACTTGCTATGTTTGCACCAAGATGACCCTGAACTTGCAGTCTGCCTGCCCCAGATTCTCAAGGGCTGGGACTAAAGGCATTCACCACCACAACCCTGCCTCCTGGCATTTTTTTTTTTAATGAAAATTTTACAATTATTCCTGCCAGCTATTAGCCCTACCACCTACCTGAATGTGTCAGCAAACTTAGAGCACTCAGCTGCCTCCAGTTCAGACTTAAGACTCAACCCACAAGCTCTAAGTTTAGGAAATTCATATGGTTTAAGTACTAAAGATAATCCTCCTCCCAGAGTGACACTAGCCAAAGCCAAAAGTAGCTAGTGGCAGCCAGGCACAACCACATAGACCTTTCAAAGCCAGTTGTCAAATAACCAGGTTTAAAGCCCAGTTCACTTAAGGTGCCTTGAGTGAGAGCAGGTTAGACTCAATGGCCCTGCAAGGCAGCTCCATCCCTGCCAGACAGACAGGATTAAGGAACAAGGAAGGGAAGCAGCTGATCCTGTGAGTGCTGGAGTAGAGACAACAATCCAAAACTCCGCCCTCAAGGAAGATAATGAGTGTCCACCAAACTTAGCTGATAGAGCTCACTGTTCCATTTTACCAAATAACCACCTTGGGGGTTGCAATTCTTTATTGGAATATTTTCAATTTTTTGCAAACATTAAACACAAAGGAAAATAGTCCTACTCCATTCTTCCAACTTCTGGGATAAAAACAACCAGAAAGATGTCTGGAGACTTAGGCAGGCAGGGGTTAAGATCACGCCTCATTCATCCATGCTAGCTTTTAACTATATATAGAGCCCCCGGCCTCTGCCTCTAGGTGCTGGGATTACAGGAGTGTACACATTTATCCTGGCTCACCTTTATAACCTAGTAACTGGTTCCCAGGCAGTCTTTGAAAGCACAATACTGACATCCAAAGACTGCTGGGCTCCAGTCTCATGGCTCTTCTCTGGGTTCAAGGATCTCTACAGAATGCTGCTGAATGGCAGCCTCAGACTTCAATGGGAGACTATTGAATGACATCCTGATGGACCTCCCCTGAAGTGTGCTCAATCCCAGCCAGCTGGGAGGCAGCATCAGCTACCTCCACGGGAGACTGCTGAGTAGCAGCATCAGCGACCTCCACGGGAGCCAGCTGGGAGGCAGCATCAGCGACCTCCACGGGAGCCAGCTGGGAGGCAGCATCAGCTACCTCGGGAGCCTGCTGAGTAGCAGCATCAGCGACCTCCACAGGGGCCAGTTGAGTAGCAGCATCAGTGACCTCCACCGGAGCCTGCTGGGAGGCAGCATCAGCGACCTCCACAGGGCTCAGCTGAGTAGCAGCATCAGTGACCTCCACCGGAGCCTGCTGGGAGGCAGCATCAGTGACCTCCACAGGGCTCAGCTGAGTAGCAGCATCAGCGACCTCCACAGGGCCCAGCTGAGTAGCAGCATCAATGATCTCCACAGGGCCCAGCTGAGTAGCAACATCAGCGACCTCCACAGGAGTCTTCTGGGTGGAAGCATCCTGAACCTCCACAGGAAGACATCGGGTCTCAGATTCTTGAGTTAGGTGCTCCTCTATGTTGGAAGAAGAGCAGTGTAAGGAGAATGGTAAAGTCACCCTTGGGACCTTCAGGAGTAGGGACCTAAGGTTCAAGCACAGGTCTATCTGCTATATAACATTTCCAAAACCCACTCTCCCCAGTGAAGCCCTCAAGGAGCTAAGGTTTGCCAAGCAGGACAGCCCTACCTACTCCCAAGCCATACCCGGCATCTTTTGCTTTCGGAAATACTCAGCCAAGTTCGAGATCATCTTGGAAACGTCCTTTTGGTAAAAAGGAGGCCCGAATATCAAAATCTCAACTTCCTCTTCAGGGTTCCACTGGTTTACTTGAATCAAGGTCCGTGTCACACACTCAATGTGTGGGATGTACTCTCCACCTTTACCTGTGCAAGGAACAGGAGGGACAGAAACAAGGGTGTGGTGGCTTCCACTTCTTGGCACATTTGTTCAGAAGTTGAGGGCCTCGGGGTGGAGGTAGCACAGACCTGGGGTCACAGCCACTGGACAGGCTTTCTCCATAGAACATACTTAGACATAGGCAGGAAAATGGTTACCTCCAGGTCACTCACCAAACATCGCTTCCACGAGCCCAGCCTCCACATACATTATCTTGGGGTCTTCCAGATGCTCATCATGAAACCACTTGGGCAGATTGCTGGAGCCTCCGACCACTTCAAATAAGGTCTTTTCTTTGTGTCGAAGCTTGATGAGCGACTTAAAGCTCTTAAAAGCAGCCATGCTGCATCAGTATTGTTACAGTCAACACAACTCCAAACCCAGTACACACAAAATCCGCTGCTCTGCTGGGCCATATTTCAAGGGTTGTTTGCGAGCCCCGCCCCACACTTGTCCTTCCAATCGGATCTCAGATCTTCCTTCTCACTCCCAGAAGCCCCCAAGCCTTCTCCTCCAGGCCTCAAGGATGGATATACTGGCTGCACCTGGGAGCCAGAGGCGCTGCGCTAAAGATAAACTGGTTTCTGGTTTTCTGGCACTAGTTGAGATCCGTAGTGGCACACGCCTTTAATCCCAGCTTTTGGAAGGCAAAGGCAGGTGAATCTCTGTGAGTTCGAGGCTTGTTCCACAGAGAGTTCCAGAACAGCCAGGGCTACACAGGACCGTCTCAAAATACTAATAGGAAAAACAAACCAACAAAATGTTTTGGAAACAGATGACTGACACGGGGAGGTGCCCATAGTCTATACCCGACTGGAGGACAGACTCTTACCTGACTCCCAGGCCAATTCATCTCACATAGTCCCCGCACCTTAGCTCTGAGTTGCCTGCTTCTAGCTAACAAGTTTCCACATCCTTTCGTTTGTTTCCCGTTTCTTTGTTTTGAGACAAGGACTTGCTAAGTAGCCTTGCCCAGGCAGGTATTAAGACATGCTCCAGTGTACTGGGCTCACCAGAGTCTTTTACTCTCTACTCTCTAGAGGCAGCAGAGCAGGGGGGAAAAAAAACCAACAACTCCACACACGTGGCTTCCTAATCTTACAATGTCTCCTTTCGCTAAACAACAGAATGCTATTTCCATTTAGTTCCCCGTTCACTTTGCCTATTTGTTGAGATTTTAAAAAATAAATGGTAGCGCAACGCTTGGGAGGCAGAGGCAAGCAGATCTCTGGGAAGAAACCCTGTGTGTTGGGAGGAGGGAGGAAGGAGGGTGGGAGGGAAGTCAGGAAGGAAGGAAAAGATAAATGAAGTTCACAATGGAGTACTACTCAACAGAGAGGAAAAATGATATCCTATAATTTTCAGGCAAATGGATGGATTTGGAGAATATCCTCCTGAGCGAGGTCTCACAAACCCAGAAAGATAAGCAGGGGATGTACTCACTCATTAGTGGACTTTAAACAAAAAGCAAAGAACTGTCAAGCTGTAAACCACAACCACTGAACAACTTGGGATCAGAAGCACCTTGGACCGGCACCTTAGAGTTCATTCCCTCCAGAGGAACACCTGACCCAGTCTTGATATTAGGATGAGGAAATCAGACTTGCCTGGAGTAGATGCTGAACTAAGCCACCTTGGGACCTTGGGACCTCCTGCCCTTGCTGGGGAGGAGATAAGGAGATGGGGAGAAGAGAGAGTGACTGGGAGGGGCTGGGAGGGGGAAGGGAGTTTGAACAAGAGGATACATGGATAAAAAATGAAATTTTATTCAAAAATAAATCAAAAAATTAAAAAAAAGATAAATGAAATTACTACCTTCCTGGTAGTTTGGGCGTCCTCCACAGCCAAGAGTAATACCCAGAACTCAATCAGGCTCTTCTTTGTCTTCTCTGTAGAAATTCTCCAAACCAAGGGAGGTTCTAGGAACCTGCAGGTATTTAATAGGCCCAACGGATCTTGAGATCATAACAGAATAGAAATTAAGAGGCAGAAAAAGACAGAACCCATTTGGATAATCAGTGGACTTACAAACTTCTGTGGGTCAGCAGAACAATGTTTAAAAATTTTTGTTTGGGCTGGAGAGAGACGGCTCAGAGGTTAAGAGCACCAACTGTTCTTCCAGAGGACTTGAGTTCAATTCCCAGCAACCACATGGTGGCTCACAACCATCTATGATGACATCTGGTACCCTCTTCTATATACTGTATACAAAATAAATAAATAAATAAATAAATATTTTTTTAAAAAACTTTTTGTTTAAAGTTTTAAGATTTATTTTATTTTTATTATTTTTAATTATGTGTAAGTAAGTTTGTGTGTGTGTATATGTTGATATTATGCAATAGTGAGTGCAAGCATCCCCGAGAGGCCAGAAGCACTGGGTCCCCTGGAACTATGGTTAAAAACAGTTGCATCACCTGATGTAGGTACCAGCCTGCCTCTGCCTCCAAAGTTCTGGGATTAAAGGAGTGTGTCACCACCCAGCTGCACTGACATTTTTATGCAAAGTTGTTTTGGTTTGCCTTTTAAACTTTGTAACTCAAAGGCCTGGAGAGATGGCTCAGCAGTTAAGAGCACTTGCTATTCTTGGAGAGGGCCAAAATTCAGTTCCTAGCACCCACCTGGAGCTCTTTACAATTGCCTGTAACTCCAGCACCATAGCACCTGGGAATCCAACACTCTGCTAGCCTCTGTGATCTGTGAGCACCCACACACATGTGGACAAAACCAGACATTCATGCATGCACAGACAAACAAAATTTAAAAAAAAAACAAAACAAAAAACAAACCTACCTACTCCTCCCTCCCCGCAAAACTTCATTGTCCAGTTCTGCAGCATGAACTTTGTAGATGACAAGGCCTGATGGCAACACCAGAAGGTTGAGCTGCAGATGTTCACTGTACCAGAGCTGTTGCAGAATAAGCACCTACAGAAGGGGTCAGAGGACACAGACTTGGGGGCCCCAGCTGGACCCCCCACTTAGCTAATATGGCTCTGTAGACTCTGAAAAATCCCTTTCAACAGGGTTAACAAACTAGGAACCAGCCTTTCAGCAGGGGGACACTCCGGTGGCCTGTGAAAGTGACTGCTCTTTTATAGGACATGGTTGGAAAGGTAGGTATTTGAGCAGTCTTAGAGAGCCAAGCAGAGAAGTGGGAAGCTAGCATCCAAGAAAGACCCAGGACAAGGGCAGGAGCTCAGAATCAGGAACACGCCCACTCAGGATGGTGCCAGATGGGAGTGGACCTGTGAAAACAGAAGTCAGGGGCTGAGTCTCCTCTTCCAAGCCTTCCCCAGGGCCCTGGGGCCTCCCTCAGCAGGCTTTCACCAGCCTTCTTTTGCTCCCTTAGACTTCCTAGTTTGACATCCCTCAAAGGCACACAATAAATATTGGATAAAAATTTTAAATTGGAGGCTGGAGAGATGGCTCAGCTGTTAGGAACACTATCTGCTGTTCCAAAGGACCCAGGTTCAATTCCCAGCATCTATATGTCAGCTTGTGACCCTAGTTCTAAAGGATCTGATGTTCTTTTCTGGCCTCCAAGGACACTGCACACACCATACATGGTACACTGACAAACATTCATATACATGAAATAAATTAATAAAATTCCCCCCCCCCAAATTTTTTTGGACTGTGTTCCCAGGATGTTTTGACCAGGGTCCCTCAGTGGGAATCTCATGGACTCTGCATTCCTGAGTTTGGATCCCTTTGGCATTACAGTTTATAGCTTGAAATGGTCACACAAACCTGGTAGACTGCAACTCTTTTATTTTTTTATTATGGTTTAATTGGCACAAAGTTCACTGAAGAGCATTTTACTTTTATACAGATTTTCAATTAGAAAAATACATTGGCACAAAAAATATGGTTATTTTATATCAAATTTAAACCATTTTCAAAGAGAATACAGTTTGTTTTTTTTTCCAACAGATCAAGGCAGTTCTTATATAGGTATCTATCACACACAGTTAGCCCTGTCCCAGGTTTGGAGCCAAGAAGACCCTGAATCTAACTGTGGATCTACTTCTTGAAAGCAGCACTATGCAAACATTAACTTATTTTTCTTTACAAAAGAGACATGTGCCTTAATAAACTCCATTAAAGTCTTACAGCAGCTTTGGAAAGCACTGCCTTACAGCTCCCCAACCCCAACACAGGATGTTTCAGATGCAAAGGCCTTAATGACAACTTGCACATTTTAAAGAATCCCTCATTTCAGTGACAGAAAAAGACTAGTAGCCATGGCTAATTTTTCTGGGGAAGGCCTTATAGGACAATGGCAAGGAATGATAGGTGTTGAATTTTTAAAAATGTGGTGGCTCCATCTTTAATCCCAGCACTTGGGGGGCTGAGACAGGTGGATTTCTGTGAGTCTGAGGCCAGCTTGGTCTACAAAGGGAGTTCCAGCCCAGCCAGGGCTACATAGTGAAATCCTATCTCAAAAACAAACAAACAAACAAAACCACTTGAAAACTACCATGCAAACTACATATTTTCTCTTTTGGTTTGTTTTTTTGTTTGTTTCTTTTGAGACAGAGTTTCTCTGTGTAACATTCCTGGCTGTCCTGAAACTCACTCTGTAAACCAGGTTAGCCTCGAACTCACAGAGATCTGCCTGCCTCTGCCTCTGCCTCTGGAGTGCTGGGGCTAAAAGCATGAGTCACCATTGCCCTGCTAGCCTTCACTTTTTAAAAATAAAATTGATGATTATCTTTTCATTGGTGAAATTCTTTGGAAATTTTGGTTTACTATCTATGAGCTACTTTAAAAGAATTTTGATACCTTAGGTCTGAAGAAGTGGATTCTATGAAGAACATTTTAAACCACACTTTTAAGGCCTGAGAATACTAAGGCAACAGAACAGAACACATGATCTTGGCAAGATACAGCAAGTACATAAATGTCCACATTCCCAGTGAAAATACAAGCTACAAAACACTTTTCCTAAACTAGTGTACAAATGTGACTGCTTAAATATAGACATTGATCGCCCTCCAGATAGCAAATAAACATGGTTTAATTAAAAAGAGATTCCTTCAGTTACACTAGAGAGAGAGAAAGCAAACTGGGAAATATGAACAACACTCAGCCTGATGGTAAAGTCAGTAGTCTCCAAACAAATTGGAATTGCATCCTGAAGGTACCAGACAAAACATAAATATAAAGAGAAAAAAAAACCAATCTTTTCTTACCATGCACATGGCAGAAGCATCAGCTGTGCTCAATATGGCCTGAACTAACAGACCACTAATAAACACCTGGTTTCCATGATCCTGAAGCCAAGAGTCAGAAAATCTGACTCCACTTGCTTCCTTCCACCGCTTCCCCCCCACCACCATTAAACCTGGAGTCAACCCAGTCTACTCAGTCTATAGATATGGCTGTAATTTTAATATCAAATTGTGTCAAATGGGAGACTTACATTAAAGCTAATGCTGAAAGACATTGATTCAGTGTGTATAACATTCAAGTTTTTGTGAGTGATGTTCTACAAGGTCAACTATGGTATGGATTTTTAAATCTGGATTCTCAAGACCATAATAGCCTTTCAAAGATCCTAATGTCTTTAATGAGACTCCAGGTCTAGCTGTGTCACGGCAAGTGGCAGTACCATCAGCAGTCTACATTCAGATGTAAAATCTCGAACACCTGAATGACCTGCCACCGTGGGCTTAGGCTTTACAAGGCACTTTTGGCTCTGTGAAATAGTTCTCCTAATTCTTGGACATAAAGCTGCAACAAGTTACAAATGGATGCTGAGTTGATGTCTACTGGAGACAAGAAGCAATTGGCATTCGATACAGTGTTGTTCCTCTCACGGTACTGGCTGGATCTCGAGAGAGAAGAGCTGACAGGCAGGAGTCCCATCCTGCTGTGATGCTCATCTGACATCTCAACAGCCACATATGCTTTTCTCCTTCTCACTTAGCTGATCTGCAGAAGTATGGCCATTGGATCGCACCACGCCTTCTGGAATCCAGGACTTGTCCACACACCGCTCCATCCTCTTCATTATCAGGTCCAGGAGCATCTCAATAGCTTGGCTTATGTTTGTCCCAGTGGCAGCACTAGTTTCAAAATAGGGGATTCTGGAAGGACAGAAACAACACAGGCGACAGTGTGGAGGGAGGGCAGTGACCTTTGTCCCTCATAATTTCTTTATCCATTCGCAATTTAGAGAATAATTTTAGGATAAATATACAGGACAACAGTTTTGACCTCAGGAGTGATCGGAGAGGAGGCAACACTATTTATTCCTAATTCAATGTGCCAAATTACAGGGAAGATAAATTCTATTCCACTATGTGTGTCTCTCTCTCTCAAAACAGTTTCTTCATATTTCATTTTTCAAAATGGTAGCATTTACCAGCACCTAAAACAAACTCTAGCCTAAAGGAATGATATCATTGTAACTGGCTTAAAGCCAATCAGTCTATGTGGGATGAGTTTGTACCTGTCTCTCTCAAACAGTAAGTCCTGAGGCAGAAAGCTGGATTCTATGAGGTGGGAAGGGGTAGCGTGTGAATGTTGTCTAAGCAACCACCAGCTGCCCCAGAAAGTAGACCCAGCATTTTTCTAAGAGAACACAGGGTCACGTACAGTGGTGCACACCTGTAGTCCAAGCTTGGGAGGCAGGAAAATCCAAGGGCAGTCTCACAAAACAGCAAATTTGAGGAAAGTCTGGGTTATAAGAGACCCTCTATCAAACAAAACACCCAGGGGATCCAAGAGAAGGGGAGAACCGGAGGCTTCAATTGTAGCCTTTAACTTTTCTAGTGTTGGGAGCACAAAGGTCCTTATTCTCTCCAGAACACTAGGAAAATCAGGAATGGTAAGCATGCAGAGATTCCTTTTCTTTCTTTTTTTTTTTTAAACACTTTTTTATTTTATTTAATTATTTGTCTTGGTGTTTGCCTGGAACTGGAACTACAGACAGTTGTTAGCTGCCATGTGGGTGCTGGGAATCGAACCCGGGTCCTCTGGAAGAGCAGACGGTGCTCTTATCCACTGAGCCATCTCTCCAGCCCCGAGATTCCTTTTCAAAAAAAAAGGCCTGTCAACTGTTTTCCAGCCAGAAGGCTGGGAGGGACTGGATGTTATTAATGACCTGGTGGACTTTGTTATCTGTAGAGCCAGATCTCACCCAAAGCCCCCAGAGTGTCTTTCCTACATTCTCCCTCCAGAGATCTTTATTTCTCAATCAATTTAGAACGAAACCTTAAGGGTGATGTCACATGTATTTTATAGAGAAGTGACCAACCAGACCTTTCCTAAACCCTTAAGCTAGACATAGAAATAACATGGACTTTGAGTTGAGTTTGATGTCATCATGCCCCCAAGTGTGTCATACCAGTCCGTATTATACCAGGAACCTCTGTCAAATTGTACTGCATTTAAATATGCTTACAGTAAACCTTCTAGTGTCAGACTCCAAAAGTTTTCTCCAGCCCCGCTAAGTCAGTGGAGTTCAGTTGAGTTTGCCTTCTTACCCTGTGGGCTGTGATGCTTGCGTCCCCCGACGCACACTGGTAGTTCCCTACCACTTAATAAGCCTCATAGGGTCATTCAGCTAATAAATGATGCAACTGTAAGTGTATTCTCCCCATATTCCCACATATGACCTCATGTGTTCTATAGCCCCTTGGGTCCACCACTGAGCAACAGCCATATAACACTCAGTACTTTTGAGACAGAATTTAACTTGGCACTGAGCAACATCCATATAACACTCAGTACTTTTGAGACAGAATTTAACTTGGTAACTCAAATAGATCTTGAGTTTTTTTATGTAGTCTAGGCTAGCCTCACATTCACAATTCTCCTGCTTCACTCTATGTGATATTTGGATTGCAGAAATGTAGCACAACTCCTGAGTTAATATTTTATACATTTTAAAAGATTTCTTATTATTTTTAATTATGTTTGTGTATGTGCATATGTGTGTATGCATGTATGGGTTTGTGCAGGTGAGCACAGGTGTTGGTTCCCCAGGAGTTGGCATTACAAACAGCTGTGAACCACCAGACACGGATGCTTGAAACCAAACTCCGGTCATCTCAGGGCAGTAGAATTCTTAAGCACTAAGCCATCTCTCCAGCCCTGGATATTTTATACAATTGAAAAGACAATATTAAAAAAAAAATCACAAAGTCTGAGGCTGGGAAGAAAGTGAATATAAAGAAAAGACTAGGAGCTGGAGAGATGCTCAGCACTCGAGAGCACAGCCTGCTCTGGCCAAGGCCTGGATTCAGTTCCCAGCACCCATGTGACAGCTCACAGCCATATGTAACCCCACTCCCAGGGGATCAGACACCTTCTCTGTTTTCCATGGACACTGTATGCATGTGGTGCACAAGTATATATTCAGGAAAATCACTCAGAGGCATAGGAAATATAGATAAGTAGCATTTTGTTGAGACAGGATCTTTTTTCCTTTTTTTTTTTCTTTTTTTTTTTTTTAAAAAAAAAAACTTACTTAGCTTTATTTATGTACAGTGACATGAAAGTGTCAGATCTCTGGAACAGGAGTTACAGACAGTTGTAAGCTGTCATGTGGGTGCTAGGAATTGAATCCTGGTCCTCTTGAGAGAGCAGCCAGTGCTCCTAACCTCTGAGCCATCTCTCCAGCCCGAGACAGGATCTTTCTATGTAGCCCTGGCTGTCCTGGAATTCTACACTTTGGCCAGGCTGACCTTAAACTCACAGAGACCTGCCTTTGTCTACCTCCTAAGTACTGGAGTGGATGGGCTGTGGTGGTGTGTAGCAGGCTTTCTTGAACCATGAGCCCCCAGACCATGACATGGAGACTTATTAGTTACGAATGTACAGCTTTAGCTTAGGCTTGTTTTTAGCTAGCCCTTTTTTAAAAAATTAAATTAACCCATTTCTATTAATCTATGTGCTGCCCCAAGGCTCATTTACTTCATCTGGCCCCTAGCTAGCTGGCTCCCCTTTTCTCTCAGCCTACCAGCCCTGCCTATCCCTCCTCCACCTAGCTATTGGCTTTTTATTAGACCAATCAGGTGTCTTAAGCAGGCAAGGTAACGCACCAACAAACACTTGTTTTCATAGTTAAACAAATGCAGCATAAACAAAAGCAACCCAACTTCACATAGTTAAGCAAAGATTATACCACAAAAACAAATGCAACACATCTTCACATAGTTAAACTAATATTTCATAGCAGTGGTGTGTTTCTTTAATCCCAGCAAGGAGGCAGAGGTGGGCTGATCTCTGAGTTCAAAGCCTGCCTGGTCTACAGAGTAAGTTTCAAGACAGCCAGGGCCACAAAGAGAACCAGAAAAATTAATATTATTAATAATAAATTTAATAAATAAGATTCTGGGTTGTAGAGCAAGCACTGTGCTCCTATCCCAGCTCTGGAGGCCTCTCCTTATCTGTGAAGAGGAAAAGCAGTATTCATGAGGTCACAGTGCTAAGGTGATGAGACAACACACAATGCCTAGCACAAACATTCCAACACGAGGATCTTCTCTCAGAAACAGTATTCTTGCTGCATGGGGTGGTGCATGCCTGAAATCCCAGCATGCCAGAGGCACCATTTTTGTACATCCAAGAGCCTTGGTCTACACAGTGAGTCTCAGGTGCCAGCCAGGGCTATGTATCTAGAAGACCCTAGCTCTAAAAGCTAGTGCCAGTGTATGTATGTATGTATATTTTTTTTAAAAAAAAAAAAACGTATTTTTAAAAAGTTTAGATATAAGAGCTGGAGAGATGGCTCAGCAGTTAAGAGCACTGGCTGTTTTTCCAGAAGACCGGGGTTCAATTCCTAACATCCACATGGCAGCTGTCTGTAACTCCAGTCTGAGGAGATCTGATACTTTCACTCCAATTCACATAAAATAAAAGTTTAATTAATTGATCAATTAATCAAAAACTTTAGGTATCCAGGCATCGATTCAAAAGGATCATTACTTTAACTATAAAAACTGGTACTACCCTTTATGTCCACAAGATGTCACTAAAGCAGCCATTCCCAGGGAGCTCTCTTGCTAGAAGTATAAAAAGTGGTTGGTCGATATTGACACCCACCTACACAGTTTGATGTGTTTTTAAAAATATATTCTTCATATCTGGGTGTGGTGGAGCACACTTTTAATGACAGCACTCAGGAAGTAGAGGCAAGCAGATCTGTGATTTCAAAGCCATCCTGGTCTAAATAAGGGAGATCCTGGCCAGTCAAGGATATATATATATATATATATATATGGTTGTGTGTGTGTTTCATATGCATATGAAAGCACTGCCTGGCATGTGCAAGGCCTTGGATTCAGTCCCCAGCACTGCAGAAGTTGTCAGAATAACAGCAAGGATGTCTGGAGAGTTTTATTAAATGTGTTTAGGTGTTTGACTTACATGTGGATCCAAAAATCATGGCAAGTCTTGCAGGAGGCTGAGTGCTGTGTGATGATCACCTGAACCTGGAACTGTAGAAAATGAGATCTGGATCCTTAGTAACTAGATACTGAGTTACAGTGGGTTCCAGGAATCAGTGTTGTGTGTTTGGTTGTAGCTTACTTATGTGATTTCAAAGTATGCCCAATAATACAGCATTAATTTCTTTTTAATTTTTTAAAACTTTTATGCGTATGAGTGTTTTGCCTATGTGGGCATGTATGCACCATATGTGTGCCTTGTGCCTGAGAAAGTCGGAAGAGAGAGCTGGATCCTCTGGATCTGGAGTTATAGATGATTGTGAGCCACCAAGTAGATACTGGGAATCAAACCCTAGTCCTTTACAAGAAAAACAAGTGTTCTTAACCATGGAACAATCACTCCAGCCTCCATTAATTTCCTTTTCAACTCAAGATGTCAAGTCTTTAAGGGATCAAATGATCCATCAGAAACCAAATGGTTCAGACCATGTGTAACCTAGTCCAGAGTTGGTACAGAGTACTGCCAAGTTAGACCCCTGAAATCCAAAATATGGTCTGTGTTAATGTCTGATATTGATATTATAAATAAAGATTTTAGAGGGTTTTTTTTTGACACAGTTTCTCTGTCTATTCCAGGTTGGTTGTTCTGGAACTCACTCTGTAGATCAGGCTTGCTTTGAACTCACAGAGATCTGCTTGCCTGAGTGCTGGGATCAAAGGCATGCACTACCTCCACCACCCATGAAGAATAAATATTTTCTTCTTTAAAAAATGTATTATGGGTACAGTATTATGTCTACATGTATCCCTGCATGCCAGTAGAGATACCTGATCTTATTTATAGATGGTTGTGAGCCACCTTGTGGTTGCTGGGAATTGAACTTGGGACCTCTGGAAGGGCAGCTAGTGCTCTTAACCTCTGAGCCATCTGTCCAGCCCCTGAGAATAAATATTTTCAACTGAGCTTTTATTGCAGAAACTTTGAGTGCCTTCCCTCATCAGTAACCAGCAGGGACAGACTCCTCGTGGCCAGTTACATGCACAGCGCACAGTATGTACACTCGGGTGTTCTTTGATGCTATCCACAAGCTTTTTGGTTCCCTCCATTCCACGTAAGCAGGCAAAGGGGCCTATTACAACCACACACCATTCTCTGGGACTGAAGGAGCATGGACCATTTCCATCCCTTTCCTCCTCCTGGCATTTCCTTCATCCTCATCAATTAAAACCTCTTCTCATGGTGGGTGGGGCATAGCTTAGTGGTAGAGTGCTTGCCTAGTGCTTGTGGGGACTTGGGTTCAAGTCCTAGAACCCTTAAAAAACAAACAAAAACTCTTCTAATTCTAACTTAACTCAGCCCATCTTTGTAGGGCCTTCCATGGCCAGTGCATGCTGTACACAGGAGAGTCTCCACACAGCTCAGACACCCACACCCACCCCCAGTACAACGGGAAACCACAGGCAGACTGTGGATACTGAGACCCAAACCAGAGGAACAAGAAAAGGGCTGATGAAGCCCCAGAGTGGGGACAAGTTGATCCTTCTGCTCTGTAGGTGTTTAAGAAACACATGTTGAAAGACTTCTCTTACTGGTAAGCTCACTCTTTCATTCACGCCTCAAAAGCATGGATGATAACCACAGTCTCCGTTGCTTCATGGCTGACTTCCTCCTTCCCTCCTTGCAAAACAGCCTCCCTTTCTGCATTTCAGTCTGACTTGTGGGGTTCGGCCCCCACCCCCCTATTTCCTTTCCACACTATTTGAGCGCCTCTCAATAGGGAGGGGCTTACCAGAACTGCCCATTAGCTCTGTCAGCCTGTAGCTCATAATCTCCCAGGTAGGTTGGTCATGAGCACTGCATAGGAAAATGTGGTAAGCCAGCTATTAAAGGCACCAACGCCCAGGTCCCCACACAGAGTACACCACTATTTCTGGGCTGAGCATTTCCCAGAATTTGCTTTTTGCTTAGGGTAGACCACAGGAGAGGTTTGGGGGAAGTGAGGCAGTACCCTTTAAAGATTCTCCTACATAGGCACTTACCTGCTGAGTCATCTTGGCATAGCCTAGCAACCAGATCTGCATCTGTCCCACCTCTCTTGCCTCCCCGTAGCACCCTAGGTTCCTAAGCCAGATGTGTGGTCAGCCCCGAGATGAAGGGCCTGGCCTGTGCAGAATGCCACTAAGGTCAGAGGCAATAGCTGAGAGGCAGATGTTCCAGACACTGTTATGAACCCTAGCTGGTCCGTCCTCATTTCTTGTCTCCATGCCACACTTGGCATGTAGCTTTCCTTCCTGAGAGCCCATCCTGTGGAGGACCCAAGAGTCAGCATCTGACATAAAGAGAAATTTCCAGAGACTATGTAGCTATAATGGGATAAGGCCAGATCCATGCAACAGATATGTACACTCAGGCTTGCATGTTCATGTGCAGGTGCACATATATGCATGTGCTAGTGGAAGCCAGAAGTTAACCTTGAGTGAGAATCCTGAGGCATCATCTGCCTTCTTTTTATTTTGATACAAGGTTTCTCATTGGCCTGGAATTTACCAATTATGCCTCAGGGATTCACCTGTTTCTGCCTCCTAGCTCTGGGATTAAATGAGAGAGCTAACATGCCCAACTTGTTTTGTAAGATAGAATTTCACTATGAGCTCTGGCTTGCCTCAAATTCAAAGAGATCTGCCTGTTTCTGCCTCCCAAGTGCAAGGATCAAGGGCATGTGCCACCACTGTAGAGTTTAAACATGGGTTCTGGAGGTTGGGGGATATCAAACTCAGGTTTGCATGGTAAGCACTTTGTCAGCTGCATCATCATCTCCCCAGCTCAGGGTCTCTTCATAGGCAAGCACCCAGCTGAAACCTTACTGCTAAAACTGCACGTGACCACATCAGCAGAGGTGACATCCACACTCATGCAACTGTAAAAAGCTCCCAGGTGTTTCTAAGGGTTCAGTACCATCTGCCCAGGCCAGAAATGCTCCATATCACACTACATCTGCCTGCCACATAAGTCAGCATAGCCCAGGGACTCCCCAGGTGAAGTGGCAAGATTAGAGGCTTAACATCATACCTGGCCCTTCCCTGTGTGTTTTCTCTCCTATATCCCTCATTTCCTTTCCCAGAAATCCAACCACAACCACCTCTCAATCACTATCCTCCCCTTGATTCACCTCCATTTTGCCCCACTTGCAGCTCCCAAACTGACCTGGGGAAGCATAACGCTTCTGTGCTCAAAAGCTTCCAACCCCGTCTCCTAGGCCCCAAGAGTCTGGCGTCTTCCCACCTGGCCAACCTAACCTTCCATCCCATCCCACTGTGTCCATCCCATCCTTTAGTCCTTCCTGAACTGTTCCATCAGAACTATGGAAGAACAAAGCAGTAATCACACAGTCAATAGGGAACAGTCCTTCCCTGGCCTACATGGACTACCAGGTTAGCACCCTACCTATAAGACCTATGTGATCTTGTCCCATCTCTTCTAAATCCCACATCCATGTTGGGAAGGAAGCTCTCCCTGGCAGAATGCTTACCTACATAAATGGAGCTCTGGGTTCAGACCTGAGCTCTGAATAAACCTAGGTGTGGTCAAGCAGATCTATAATCTAAGCACTTGGGAGGGAGAGACAGAGCTTCAGGAATTCAGGGTCATCCACAGCTACACATGAAGTCCAAGGCCAGCCTGGGCTATAGGAGACCTTTTACTACTAAAGGTTTGTTTGTTTATTTATGCGTATGTGACTGTATGCACATGTGTGTTCTTGAAGGTATGCAAGTCAAAAGAAAGTGTGGAGTGTCCCTCTCTATCACTCTGTCTTTTAAGGCAGGATCTCTCCTTGAACCCAGGATTCACATCTTCTCAGCTAGGCTGGATGCCAGCCAGCCCCAGTGATCCTGTCTCTGCCTCCCCTAGAACTGGGGTTATAGGCATGCACCAGACACCCAGATTGTTACATTGGTGATGAGATGCAAACTTAGGTCCCTGTGATTTTGGAGCAAGCACTCTCAACTACTGAGCAGTCTCCCCATCCCGTCCGCCTACTTTTAATAGTGGCCATTAAATCTCTATTTCCATTCTCATAATTCAGGAGAGGAAGGTCAAGTGAAGAATCACTTCTCTGGAGTTCACCTCCTCCTTCCATGTGCAAACCCCAGTGGGGTGGTGTCTCCATGACCCTCATCCAGAAGCTGAAGGAAGAAGACTATTTTCTGGGCCTCCATTCAAAATCTGCCTAAATCAAAGTCAACACCTGCTCTATGATACCTACTATGGCCTTCTTATTGCCAGGACTCTGCAACGGTATGTAAAATCGTTTTGAAATTTCCTTGCTGAGTAGAGAGGATTTCCTTATTCTGAGAGTCTTCTGATAGTTGGCCTTTAGTTCCAGCACTTGGGAGGCAGAGGCAGGCAGATCTCTGAGCTGGAGGCCAGCCTGGTCTACACAAGAATACTTACCCATACTTCTCTGCGAGGTCCCTGGCTTCCTCCTCTTTCACTGCTCTCTGATCTTCTAGGTCACTCTTATTTCCACACAGCACTATATCTGGGTTTTCACAGTATGCATGCATTTGTAGCTGGCCTATGATACAGGAAAGCTGGTTATATGTAGTCACAATGTAAGCAATGTAAATATATGTAAACGTGCTTCTGAAAACCACAAATACATATACAGAGGTTAAGAGATGATAGACTGTTTGAAAGCATCAATAATATAATCTTTAAAACAGAATGGATTGTTATTCTTGTCTGCAGAATAATGCTCTTATAAACTGTAAAGACTTGTCACTGGTATTGGTTTAATAAAATGCTGATTGGCCAGTGGTTAGGCAGGAAGTCTGGTGGGGCGACCAGACAAGGAAAATTCTGGGAATAGGAAAGGCAGAGAATCAGACACCAGCCAGATGCAGAGGAAGCAAGATGAGAATTCTGGACTGAGAAAATGTACAAAGCCATGTGGCTAAACATGGATAAGAATTATGGGTTAATTTAAATGTAAGAACTAGATAGTAATACCCTTGAGCTACTGGCCCAGCAGTTGCTATAATATTAAACCTCCAAGTCAATTATTTAAAAAGCAGCTGCCAGGTATTTGAGAGTTTCTGCTGGGACAGAAACTTCTGACTACACCTGTCCCACATACTCCAGTATGTTTATATCAGAGACATATAGAAGAATATGATAACCCTTCAAAGTGTATGTGTGTGGTGCATGCAAGCAGGTCGTAAAACACCTGTCTTTTGAATAAGAGACATTAGAATGTTCAGCCCTAAATGGGATGTCTATACCATATCATTCCCCTCAAGGCTCAGGAATGTGGAAGAGGAAATGAAAAGATAATAAGAGCCAGAAGAGGTAGATGACTTCAAGGAAATAGTATTTTTCAGACTCAACAGGGCAGATGCACATATGAACTCAGACTGTGATGGCATATACAAGACCTAAACAGGCTAAAACCAAGAGGAGGGGGGCTGAAGTCTCACTTCTAGCTAGAGAACTGTTGACATTTGTCTTTGCTGATGGGGGACAGAGTCAGTTTTCCTCAATGGAGTGACACCTGGTATACTGACCACACTCCAGGGCAGGCCCCGCACCCACAATGAGTCAGTCAACAAACAGTTCTTTTTGGAGGGCCTTGGAGGGGGAAGGAAGGGAGGGGGAGATAATATAAAGTTAGATGGGTAGGGAGGAGGCAGAGGGATTTGGAAAAGGAGATGAGTATGATCAAAAGATACCATATGAAGCTGGCAAAGAACAAATTAAAAACATTCTTTATCAGGCTGGAGAGATGGCTCAGGGGTTAGGAGCACTGGCTGCTCTTCCAAAGGACCTGAGTTCAATTCCCAGCACCCACATGGCAGCTCACAACTGTCTATAACTCCAGATCCAGGAGATGTGACACCTTCACACTAATGAACATAAAATAAAGTTAAATAAATTAATTTTTTAAAAATGTTAAAAATAAAAAACATTCGTTATGAACAGAAAGGACTTCAAAAGAAAACTGGAAGAATTCTTTCAAAGATTTATTTTTATGTGAAAGTGTTCACCTGCATGTATGTATGTGCACTATAAGTACACAGATGCCTGTAGAGGCCAGAAGAGGGCACTGTATCCCCTGGAACTGGAGTTGCAGATGGCTGTGAGCCAACACATGGGTGCAGACAATCAACCTTGGTCCTCTGCAACAGCAGTCATGATCTTAACCACCAAGCCAGCCTGTGTGTTGCTAATTTTTGTTTTGTTTTTGATTTATAAATATTTATAATTGCTTTATTTTATTTTTGGTTGTGTGTATTGCTAATCTTTTGTTTTGTTTCAAGACAGGGTTTCTCTGTGTAGCCCTGGATATCCTAGAACTCTCTTTGTAGAGCAGGCTGGCCTTGAATTCACAGAGAGCCTCCTGCCTCTGCCTCCAAGTGCCAGGATTAAAAGCATGTACCACCTAACAGTGTGCTACATCCTAAACCTTGCTTGTCATTTATTTTATTCTCTCTCAGCAGTAGTAATATTTGTAAAGAATTGTTTTTTGTTTTTTGAGATATCCTGTATCCCCCAAGGTTGGCCTCCAGGTTACTATACAGTCAAGAATGCACCTGACGCTCTTACTGCTCACATCTCTCGAGTGCTAGAGTTACAGGTATGTGGATGACAATGTATGGGGTACTGGAGATAATAACCAAGGCTCCATGTGTCCTATGTAGATGACATTGTATGCGTTACTAGAGATAGTAACCAAGGCTTCATGTGTACTAAACAAACACCTACAAACTGAGCTGGATTTCCAGCTCTAATAAATATCTTTTTACAATCGAACCTACTTACATCTGAAATGCTTTTCATATTTGTGTGTCACCCTAAAGCAGAACAGATCTATTTAAAACAATTGAGAAGCTGGGTGTGATGGTGCATGCCTGTAATCCCAGTACTCAGGAAGCTGAGGCAAGACGCTCTGTGAGCTCAGAGGTAGCCTGGGCTACATAGTAAGACCTTGTCTTACACAAACAAAAGCTATGGTTTGATGACAAAAGAAGAGAGAGTAAATGGTAAAATGACTGTCACCAAGGCCAAGGAGAGGAAGGGAGCTACAGTCATATTCTATAACCCTTACACCCTTTTGTCTAACATCCTTTAGCTAGGCTGGACTATGAACAGGAAGAGAGGGGCTGGAGAGGTGGCTCACTGCTTAAGAGCACATACTGCTCTTCCAGAGGACCTGGTTCTGTTCCTACCACTCACCTCAGGTGGCCACCACCACCACCTCCTGGGGCACTTGCACTCACATGCACCTACTCACGCAGACACAAGATTTTAAAAGTCATAAAGTGAAATCTTTAAAAAAGAAAGAAAAGGAGTTCCCGGGTGCTAAGTGTCTCTGAAGGAAAATGAAAGTCAACTTCTCTCTCCTCACACCCCAGAACAGAACTGGAGCAGCTGATCTTTCACAATCAGTGGTCTCGGGGTGCATGACCTGGTGTGTGTTTTGTCACCATCAGCTAGGAGTGTGGACACTTCACTTCCTCCCCACAGTCAGGTCATACACAGCTTATCAAGAGAAGGTGAAGTAGGGGGAAGTTCCCCAAGCCTGAATTTCAGGATATTGTCTTTTGCCTTCAGGGGACAGCTTAGGTCACAAGACCTGCCCAGGCAAGATCAAACCATGCCCTGTTTTCTGCAAAAGCCAGCTCAGTTTTCTGCCACCCTTACTTGGCTTATTAATGTGCAGTGCCCACACACTCTTCAGTGCCTACACACAGCTCCCTTCCAGAGCTGCCCCATCGACCCTCCACTGATCTCTTCCATGCACTGTTAGCACCTTCAACATCCACTCCCATGGTTATGAGAATCTCCTAGAGCTGAAGCATGGCTCTGGTGCTGACTGCATCCCTCCAGGTTGCCCTCCCTGGAAATTATCTGACCCCCTTAGCATCCTTATAAATGATCAACAGCACTTACTTTCCAGAGTCGAGCACTGACTCCCTGGATAAGGTGTGTGGGCTGGCAGCCTCAGCATCTCCTGAGAACTTGCTGGAAATATAAATTCTAGCTCCTACCCAACAACTACTGACCAGGAACATGAATGTGGGGCGGGGGAACCACCCTCCAAGAGATTCAGATGCATAGGCACACTCAGTTAATAAACCAAAGCACTTCCAAGGCTCTGTAAGTTCATAGTGTCTATGTTGGTGAGTCTAAGAGATGTTATTGCTCGCTCGCTCTCTCTCTCTGAGCAAGTTTTATAGACCAGGCTGGCTTTGAACTCATAGAGATCCTCCTGCCTCACCTCCTTAGTGCTGCCATGTGTCACCATGCCCAGCTGATGTTACTGTTCTTATCTCTAAATTTTTGTATGAAAATTATAAAGTAATAGGTAATTAAGTAAATGAATCAGTTATCTGAAATTTTCCCTGAAGAAGGATATACCTAAACACCTACATGATGAGATGAGTTAATAGGAAGTTAAGATGGAGATGTATTAAGACAATAAAATAAAATAGCAATCAATAAGAGGAAATATTCCAGGTAAGATGATTATGAAAAATTTCACGAAAGTTCTTTCTTTCTGGGCTTTTAAAAAATAAACATAACTTGGGGCTGGAATTATGGCTCAGTGGTTAAAAGCACTAGGTGCTTTTCCAGAGGACACAGGTTCTGGTCCCAGCACCCACATGGTGGTTCACAGCTGTAATTCCAGTCTCAGAGGATGTGAGCCCTCTCTGGCCTCCGCAAACAACTCGCACACCAGTGCTCAGACTTGCAAGTAAAACACTCACATGTACACAATCAGAACATAAATAAATAAGGAAAATAAACAACTCTAACTGGTCAGGAAGAAGGGAAAATAGGTGGCTTCACAACAGAGTGAAAGATAAAGGTTAGAAGTGAGAGGAAAATGCATGAATTTGGAGGCCTAGACTACCTAAAAGTTTTGTTAGGAATCATCTGGGCCCAGGATGAAGAATGGCTCTAGATGTGACCTGCTCAGTCCCTTAACTCCAGGAAGACAGATGGTGACCCAATTCCATCATGGGCCTAGAGGACTCAGCTCTCTGTTCACATGGCTGGCTCACCTTTAGGCTCTTCTCACCCTTCCCGAGGATGCGTGGAAAGATCCCCAGCAGAGAGAAGGTAACTCCAGGGGAGCAAAGAAAAGAAGCAGGGAATGTCAGTCAACTGCAGCCCTAAGCTCAGGAGTTTACTCTTCCCAGTCTTGACCAGGAGCTGTTTTCAGCAAAAGATTTAACGTGACATCCTGTTCACTCAGAGCAGTACAGAGCAGGGTCAGGGAGCAGAGCAAGCCTAGGAAACAGCAACACTTACTTATCCAGTTTCGAACATTGAGGAAACTCTGCTCATTTGTTAGGTCAAACAGTAGCAGGAAACCCATAGCATCCCTGAAGAACGCAGTGGTCAAGCTACGAAACCTAGGGCACAAACACAGACAGTCACTGCGCTATGGATTGTGTATCTAATAAAGTCTGCCTAAAAATTAGGGGACAGAGTAAGCCACAGAGTTAGCCATGAAGGTCAGGGAATGGTGACACAGGCCTTAATCCCAGCACTTGGGATCCCATGCCTCTGCTCCCAGTGCTTGGGAAACACACATGTCTTTAATCCCAGCACTAGGAAAGTTGAGCCAGGAAGTGAAATGGCTGGGTGGAGAAAGAGGAGGCAGGAGTGCAGCCCATTGCCTGGGACCCCCTTCCCCTTTGGCTGAGGACTCGGAGACATTGTTTAAGGATTCGTGAAGAGTGGCTGTGGCTTGTTCCTCTGTCTCTCTGATCTCTCAGCTTTTTCCCTAATATCTGGCTCTGGGTTTTTATTATAAGATCAAGTAGAATTCAAACAATAGATCACTAAATCATAGTTCCACTCCTGAAATGTAAAGCCACCAATGACACCCTTCAACTTCTACCAAAATTCATCAATAATTCCTACGATGCTCTCACAAACAGGTGTTTGCCACTCCCATGATTTCAATGTGAACAGAATGTGGTATTGAGAACTCAGCCCTATGAACTGGAGATCTGCCTAGTAACCTTAGTCTCAGCCAGGAAACCACTGGACAACCGTGAGTTCACTGGGCCAAAAGCAGTAGTGCCAGCCATGTATGTTCCTCCTGCGGATGTTACATGACACTACAAGGCAATCCTTGATCTCACTTCAGGCTCTGAGAAGTCTCCTCTCTGACAACCATTTCATTACCTCTAAGGTGGGAATGGTGTTGAGGAAGACTCAGCTCTTTCCTGGCACTCTACCTCCGGAGGCTTTACTTCGGTCCCTTCTCTTCCTCTTGCGATTTCCTCATTTTGCCCAAATGCACAGTGTGTAACTGGCAGGCAGGCTCCACAGAAGGCCAAGGCATACACTAACCAGCTAGTCAGAAATAGTAGGTTATTCTTAAGTATTTTAGTCTATGTTCTTACAAACAGGCCTTATTATTTGCAGATATAAACCAAAACAGCCAAAAATGGCATGATATGATATCTAAAATTTGCCTTCCAGATAGTAATATGGAAGGGAGAAATGTTAAAGAGACATATGAAACAAAATTGGCCACAACATGGCAATATTGAAACTGAGTAAAATGACACAGATTCAACTGGTCTTCTCTTTACTTTTGTATACACTTGGAGATTTCTATGGGTTTTCTAATCCTTTAATAAAGGTTGAGGAGATAGCTCAGTGGTTAACATGCTTCCTATATAAGCTTGAGAACCAGAGTTTGGATCCCAGAACCCACATAATGTCAAGTAGGCACAGTAGACCACTGTAACTCCGGCATACAGAAGGTAGAGAGGACTCTCCAAACAAGCTACAGAGCTGTGTCTGTGAGCACTGGCTTGGGGAGAGAGATTCTGCTTCAAAAAATAAGGTAGAGAGCAATCAAAAAGTCCTGATGTCAACCTTGGTCCTTCAGATCACACATATACCTGCATACCACAGGAGAAAAGAGAGGGAGGGAGGGAGGGAGGGAGAAAGAGAGACAGAGAATATTTTTCAAGGAGCCTGAGAAATAAAGCATGAATCATATGATTACATGATTTATTTTAGTTAAGTAACCTATGACCAGATTAATTCGTTCCAACCAGATGCTCTCCTGGCTTTAGTATCAGATAAGAACAGAGGAAGCAGCTTAGGACTCCTTTACAGGTGAGCAAACAGCAAAAGGCAATGGGGGAAGCCTAAAATGGGAGAGAAAAAGAATAAGTTCCAGGGGCTGGAGAGATGGCTCAGCGGTTAAGAGCAACGTCTGCTCTTCCAAAAGACCCGGGTTCGATTCCCAGCACCCACATGGCAGCTAGCAACTGTCTGTAGTTCCAGTTCCAGGCAAACACCAAGGCAAATAAATTAATTAATTAATTAATTAAAAAAAAAAAGAATAAGGACCAAATGAGAAGGCTTAATTGTAAGGAAATTCACATTTCCATTGGTCTTGGAGGAAATATGCCCGTCTCTGTCACCTCAGGCTGACAATAGGCTGATCTGGCAGCTCATCTTACCAGGTGTTTATGAGCCAGTTGGCTGCCTTTGCCTGCCCAGGTCAGTGTGGAGAGAACACTAAGAACATACCTCTCCTGCCCCGCTGTGTCCCATAACTGCAGGTGGATTCTCTGGCCTCGGCCCACAGCTCCATCTGGTCCATTAGCTCTGTACACCTAAAACATCAAAGCAAAGATAAGCCAAGGGGGGTTCTGAGATGGGTGGGCTCTTTTTGGCTTTCTGTTCAGCACAAAACCCCAAGCACTTCTCAAGACAATTGAGTCTCTGTTAGGTTTGTACTTTGTTGCAATAACTGTGCTTGGACAATGGTACTTAGCAGGGGATGTATCTCAGCTGTAGAGTCTTGCCCAGCATCCATGAAGCTCTATGGTCCATCCTCAGCGCCACTAAACCTGACATGGCTGCACATGGCTAGAATCCCAGCTCTTGAGAGGTGAGGGGCAAAGGGATAAATAGCTCATCCTCAGCTATATATCAAACTGAATTTGAAGTCAGCTAAGAATTTATGAGTCTCTGTCTCCAAAAAGACAAAAATAATAAAAATTTAAAAACAGATTGTTTTATATTAGATTTGGGGTGGGGAGAGCCGATTTCAAGGCAGGCTTTAAAGAGTGCTGGGATTAAAGGTGTGTGTCATTACAACAGCTGACTTTTTTTTTTTTTGAAAATTAATGTATATGCCTTATATATGTTAGAAATATATTATGAAATATGTAAATAATACAATGACTTATGCCAAAGTAACAGTGAGCTTGCTCCCCCCCGCCCCGTCCCCTCAATCACTCATCACTCATTTCACGAAACACTGACTTTCTGTGGATTTTTCTTATCTCAGCTTTAGAAAGTATTCTTAAAATGAATTTTGGGGCATGCTGATATACAACTTTAATCTCAGCTCTTGGGACACAGAGGCAGGTAGATCTCTGTGACTTCCAGGCCAGCCTGGTCTACAAAGCAAGGAACAGCTAGGGCTGTTACACAGAGAAATCTGTCTCACAAAACAAACAAGGGCTGCAAAGATGGATCGGTGGTTAAGAGCACTGACTATGTTTCCAGAGGACCCACGTGGTGGCTAATATGTAACTCCAAGATCTGAAACCCGCACAGAGACATATATGTAGTAAAACACCAATGCAAATAAAAATTTTTTAAAGTTTAAACAAACAAAATGAGTTTATAGAAACCAGCGAGACGGCTCAGCAGGTAAATGGTTGACCACCTGGCCTGGCAGACTGACTTTAACTCCGAGGAGCCACACGGTAGAGAACATCGACTCCCACAAGGTGTCTTCTGACTCCTACACATGAGTCACACAGCATGTGTGCACACACACATAAAGATAGACAATAAATAATCAAATAAGTATAAAAACGAATGACTTTATAAAGAGGCGATTCTGTCTCAGCATTTAGGAGACAGAGGCAGATAACTCACTGTGAGCTTTAGAAAGCACTCTTAAAATGATGTTATGAGCATGGTGATGCACATCTTTAATCCCAGCACTCAGGAGACAGAAGCAGGCAAGTCTTTACAAGTTTGAGGTCAGCCTGGTCTACAGAACAAGTTCCAGGACAGCCAGAGAAACACTGTCTCAAAAAAAAAAAAATGGGGTTTTAGACTAAATTTACTTTAGACCAAAAGGAAGAGCTAGAGATGCCCTTCAGAGGCAGAACCTAGCATGCACAAGGCCCTGAGTTCCACCTTCAGAACCCCATGCACAAAACAAGCCGTGTTATGAGGTTGAGAGGTAAACAGCAAAACAACCATCTACACACACAGTCAGCACTAGTGTGTAACGCAAACTCACCAACACACAAATGCTTCTGAAAGCACTGGTGCTTGAGATTGCTATCGTGTTATTTCGAATAATTAGGGAAAAAGTCTGTACATGGGGCCAGAGAGGGAGGGATTATGGGAAGGACAGGAGACAGAGATGGACAGACAGACAGACAGAAACTAGAAAGTCTATGGGGGCCAGTGATAAGACACACAGATCTATCATCCTAGACTTAATGATACAATACACAGCATAAGGCTGGTTGACTTCATGGTGGTTTAACACAGAGATAGAAAACAGGCGATGCAGTCACTCCACCAATTCTGTGACCATGAGCACTCACTCAGTGAGTCTAAGTCTCTGTAAGATTCTCTGGTTCTCAGTATGATGGCACATACCTGTGAGTTCAGCACTTGGGAATCTGAGACAGGAAAAACAAGAGTTCAAGACCAGCCTGGGCTACATTTAAAGACTAAAGCGATAAAAATAAAACAAGACTGGCAGTAGAAAGGGCCTATGGGTCAAAGGGAATGATTTGTTCTGAGCTAGAAGCTGGGGACCCTGCAGCTTCCCTGACAGAATACTGATGGCCCTTTGGCTTCACCCTTACCAGACCTACCAGTGGCAACACAACTGGTTTTTTTCAAGCAACATCATTCATGGAAGGTCCCAGTCTCTCATTTCACTGTGACAGTGTTGGCCTCTCGTGTCCCTCTCTGCATCAGAAGCCCGTGCACCCCTCTGATTCTCTTCATACATGCTTTCCCACCCCCACTGTGAAGCACACTGCATCACTCCTGGAACACAGTGTTTCATGTGGAACTATGGGCTTCAGTTCAGAGAGCTACAGTTAAAGATGAGACAGTGACAAAAGACATAAGGCCCCGCCCAGCTCAGCCCAGCCGGCAGGAACAGAAAGGGTAGGACAGCAGACAGACTTCAGGACAAAGGTAGACAGATCACTTTGGAGTATTCAGAAAGATCTAAGCCAGAAGGAAGAAAGGTGGGGGGGATGCTAACAGAAATGTTCACTTAGGAGCTGTAGCGATGGCCTGCTTGAACTGAAATGAACATTCAATATTCCAAATATTCTAGAAGCAGGGGCAGGACTTCTAGATCATGGACTGCTTTTGCAGAGGACCCAAGATGATTGCAGCACCAAATCAGGTGGCTCACAAACTGTAACTCCAGCTCCAGGGGATCTAACACCTCTGGTCTCCATAAGTGTATACACACCAGCGGGGAGGGATGGACACATACCACATTAGCACACACAGAGACACATAATTAAAAGTAAATATTTTTTAAAAGGAAAAAAGTAATCTGTACTTTGTGTCCAAAGGGTTTTATATGGGGTATCCCGAAGATTCCCAGTTACTTTCTGTGGATTGAGCACAACACCCTTTCCTATGTATTAATTTATTTGCTTGCTTTATATACCTTGCTGCTCTCAAACTCAGCATCTGCTTACCTGTGCCTCCAGAGTACTGGGATTAAAGGCGCGCACTGCCACACCCAGCCACACTTTCCTGTACCCTTTTAAGTCCCAATCTTTGCCATCTTAAGTCCTACAAAGCAAACTAAATAGGCCTATTAATTTGTTGACTCAGATTAAATTCTTATGAAGGATGTAGAATTTACCACTCTCTTTTCCCTGAAGTCAATGCCCACTGTAGTGATGAATTTGGAGTTGAATTTCCCATCTGTATACTGGTAAAGTACACTGGTCTTCCCCACTCCAGAGTCTCCCAAGGCCAGAAACTTGATGAGGTAATCATAATCTCCATCCGACATGATGAAGGAGTCTGCTTCACCTGTAAGACACAAATAAATGAAGTTAACAGAGTCCACCGAAAATACTAGAATTAGGGCTGGTGGGATGGCTCTGTAGATGAAGGACTTGCCACACAAGGCTGATGACCTGAATTACCCCTGGAACCCACATAAACATAAAACAGAATCAAGTCCACAAGGCTGTCTTCTGACTGATACATGCCATGGCATGTGTGTGTGTGCATACACAGACACACAAACATAAATTTTAAAAAATGATTTGTATTTATTTTATGTGCATTGAGGTTTTGACTGCATGTATGTCTGTGTGAGGGTGTCAGATCTTGGAATTACAGTTGTGAGTTGCCATGTAAAGGCTGGGAATTGAACCTGGGTCCTCTGGGAAAGCAGATAGTACTTTTAACCACTGAGCCATCTTTCCATCCCATATATTTTTTTTTATTTAAAAAATATTAAAATTTTTCATTATCAAAGTGACAACATTCTGTTCAAGAAGTACTTTTCTTTGCTTGCTTGGTTTGGGGGTTTATCTGTCGAGGATTTTCGTTTGCTTATTTTTGAGGCTGGGTCTCAGGTAGCTTAGGTTGTCCTATACCTCCTGATCTTCCTGTCTCTACCTCCCAAGTGCTTGGAGTAAAGACAGGATGCACCACCATGCTTGGCTCTCAACAAGTGCTTCTATGTGACATCCCTGTAAATAGAGGTCAGTGAAGGAGGATAATTCAGTGTCACTGTCCCCAAGAACATAATAACTGCTGGATGAGATGCTGTTGGAATAGTAAATAAGGAACAGTTTAGGATTGTGTTTTTTTATTTTTAAGTTTTGCTGTATGAGTGTGTGCCTGAACGTATGTTTGCACCACATGTGTGTAATGCCCATGGAGGCCATCAGAGGGCACTGGAATTGAAGTTTCAGAGGATTGTGAGCCACCATATTGTTGCTAGAAATCAAACCCAGGTCGTCTACAATAGCAGCCAGTGCTCTTAACTGCTGAGCTACCCTTCAGCCTAACAGCTTAGTTTTAACTTAACATACATGATGTGGAACTCCAAAAAATGGAATCCCAAGTGACAGCGACAGCGAGACAGTTCACTGTACACATGGCAGATCACAAAAAACAAAAACTGGCACAAGAAGGGTCAGCTGGGTGTGGTGGCACCTACCCACAATCCAAATATTCTAGAAGCAGGGGCAGGAGGATTGCCAGTGAGTCTGGGGGCTAACCTGGTCTATACAGGGAGCTCTCAGCCAAACAGGGCTACATAGTGAGATTGACTCCAAAAATAAGTGAAAAACATAAATTGGAAAAGGGACACATAGGAAGGGAAGAAAATGGAGCATGGTGCTGCACTGCCTGTTACCCCAGAACTTGGAAGGGGTGCAGGAGGATCGTGACTTTGAAGCCAACCTGAGTTGAGATTTTGTGCGGACGGGACGGCTGGGACAAGGTATAAATGGTGACTCCCAGAGCTCAGGGGCTGCAGCCTCTCTTCTCAGGGCTAGCCCAGCTCCTCCCTCTTTTCACTGGGATTTTAAGCAATTTCACTTGTCTTGTTCATTTTCGAGTTCAAGTCCACCCACAATTCACGGGAAATGGCTCTGTCCATAAAGCACTTACTATGTAAACAATGAGGACCTGGGTTTAGATTCCCTGACACCCTCATAATAAGCCAGGCACACGTTCTTAACACAATTACAGGGGTGTGGGGGCAGGCAAATATGGCCAACCAACCTAGACAACTGGTGAGCTCTGGAGTCTCAAAAGACAGGGTACAGAGGGCTGGAGAAAGACACACATACTCACACACACAAGTACTCATACACACACAAGCACGCACATACAAAACAAACTATGAGTAACTCACAGGCCAAGTCTGCCTGCTGGCTTCTGCATACCCTGTCATTGTTTCCTATCTATCGGTCAGGCTTCCTAGCTGCCACAATCTCTCAGGAAGTGGGATCCATAGTGGAGTAGAAACCCTAACCCCACAGCTAACTCCATCTCCACCTCGGTTTTCTAGCAGGAAGTTCTCAAAATTCTTCAAGATCAACTGAAACAACTCATCCTCACCAGCAACACCCAACCACAGTGGCTTTTTTTCTTTGCTGTGGCATTCATTCATTATCTACCTTCGCAACAGATGCAAATGCACAATGCCTGCCCAAAGAGAAATGAGTTAATCCAAGCAGGATCGAAGGGAAACAGAAGTGGGCAGATTTCCGTGAGTTCAAGCCAACCTGGTCTAAGTAGAGTTCCAGGCCAGCCAGAACTACAATCTGTCTGTCTCCCTCCCCCTCTTCCTCCCTCCTTCCCTCCCTCCCTCTCTCTCTCTCTCTCTCTCTCTCTCTCTCTCTCTCTCACACACACACACACACACACACACACACACACACACACACACACACACACACACACACACACCCTCCAGGAAAGTCCTGTGTATTCTCATTTCACACGTCATATGCTAACTAACTCTCTTGACTTTCCATCCGACTCATACCAACACCTCTGGAGAGGACACCTCTTCCTGCCCATGAAAGGCAGTGTCCACCCATCCATCTGCACGTCAGACACCCACCCTGCTGCTCCCTTCCCTCACACTCTCCAGTCCTCTGAGTTCTAGGTCCTAACCCTAGGTGCTTCCTGTGGGCTATGTATAGATTCATAGAATTAATAAGCCTCAGGCAAGGACCTTTACTCTTCTTCAGGCTCACACCCCTGCCTAACTTCTCAACTTAGTGACTCACCTTATTCTCAAAAATCCAAATTCCTGAACCCCTCCAGCTACTACTGTAGACAACTTCCTCAGACAGCCTTTGTACAGCCCTGTGACTTCATGCTGCAGATATGACTGGCACTGTCAGTAAGGGCAGAGCCTCTACAAACATTTACAGTTAGTTCTGTTTCCAAGATATGGAGGGTGACACTTTACAGGGGGGTGGCTGTCTATGTTAATAGCTTCTCCTTGCAGACTTGAGACACAGAATTAATGATCTCTCCAAATGAGGACCACGTGAGGATAGATGCCTGGCTCCATGTCATACATACACAGGAGCTAAGGCTTGGCAGCAGATCCAGATTAGCTCAAGTCACTGGGGAAAGAATGGAGCTCTGTCTAATTCAACAACGGAACTGAGACCCTGGAGCTGTTTCATTTGTTCTTTATTTAATCTGGGGAGATCTGATCAGTCATGGACCTATGTTTTATTTTTAATTTATAATCAGACTTTCTTTTCCCCCAAGGCAGAGTTTCTCTATAGCCATGGCTGTCCCGAAACTCACTCTGTCAGGCTGGCCTTGAATTCAGAAATTCTCCTGCCTCTGCCTCCCAAGTGCTGGGATTAAAGACATATGCCACCACCACAGGCCAGACTATTTTTATTTATGATGTCAGTTTGGTTTGCTGTTCTGTTTTTTCAGGCAGGGCTTCTCTGTATAGTCCTAACTATTCTGGAGCTAACCAGGCCAGGCTAACCTCAAACTCACTGATCTTTCTCTGCTTCTTGGGATTAAAGGCATGTGCCAAAACACTAGTTGTGTTTTGCTTGTTTTATTTTTTAAATTAAGAAAATAAGCATGCTGCTGGTAGTGTATGTCTTTAATCCCAGCAATTAGGAGGCTGAGGCAGGTGGAACCCTTTGAATTCCAGGCCAGCCTGGTTTACAGATAGTTTCAGAACAATCAGAGATACACAGTAAAGCCCTGTCTCAATAAACAAAAAGAAATAAAGAAACTAAGAGCCCAGGGGCTAGAGAGATGGCTCAGTGGCTAAGAATATGTGCTGCTCTTAGCAAGGACCCGGGTTTCGTTCCCAGCACCCATAGAAAGCAACTAACAACCACCTGTAAAACCAGCTCTGGGATCTGACACCCTCCTCAGACATTGAACACTGGCACAAATCCATACATACAAAAATAAAAATAATATCTCTTAGGGATGGAGAGATAGCTCAGCGGTTAAAAACACTGACTGTTCTTCTGGAGGATGTGAGTTTGATTCCTAGCATCCACATGGCAGCTAACAACTGTCTGTAATTCTAAGATCTGACACCCTTACACAGTTATACATGCAGTTAAGACACCAATTCACATAAAATAGAAATATTAAAAAAAATATCTTTTAAAAAGAAACAGATACAATAATATACCACCTCACACAACTGCTCTGAGGACAGGAGAAGCTGTTTGTGGAGTTCCCAGAGCAAAGCTTAGCCTAAACTAAGGGATCAAAAGCTTGAGTGAGGGTTGGGCGGGGGAGGGTGTGTTTATGTAAATTATTCTAAGAAGGAGACTAAACTTGCCCTGGAAGCAGGAAGGCTTGCATTCAGATGCTCAAAACTCACTTAAAAAAAAAAAAAAAAAAAGCAAAACAAACAAACAAACAACAACAACAACAACCCTGTAACCCTGTGTGTAGTAATGCATACTTGTAAGCCCAGAGCTGGGGTGCAGAGACAGAAGGGTCCCCAGAGCCTGCCGGTCCGCCAGGCTAGTCTAATCCATGAGCTGCAGGGGCAGTGAAAGACCCCATCTCCAAAAAAAGGTAGAGATAATGGAGGGCACCTGACCTAGCCTCTGGTTTCAACATGTGCACACACATATTCATTCTACCAGGCTAGTTGACTAAATCTCTCTCAGTGTAGACAGTTGGAATGCTGCAGACTCACAGCTGGCCAACTAGGTTTCAGTGATTAACAATGAGACTAAAAGACTTGGGAAGGAAGGGCTAGAGAGATGGCTCAGTGGTTAAGAGCCTGACTGCTCTGTCAGGAGACTGAGCCCAGTTCCCAGCACCCAAATGGCAGCTCACAACTGTCTATGACTCACTCCAGTCCCAGCAGATCCAACACCCTAACATGGACATACATATAGTCAAGACTTGGGGAGATAAAGGTCTGTGTCAGTTTACAATCCATCATGAAAGGAGGTCAAGGCAAGGACTCAAGGGGAGGGCCAGGGAGGCAGGAACTGAAGTAGAGACCATGGAGGAGGAAGACTGCTTACTGGCTTTCTCTCCATGGCTTGCTCAGTCTGCCTCTTTATCCACCCCAGGACCACCAGCCCAGGGGTAACACGGCCCTCAGTGAGTTGGCCCCCCACCTTAATCATTAATCAACAAAATTCACCACGGTCTTGCCCAGGTTTTGCTCATGGGTCACTCTGATGAAGGAATTTTCTCTTCCCAAATGACTCCAGCTTGTTTGTGGTTGACCAAACCTAACCAGTAAGGCAGATGATCTCAGGCTGTGCATGCAGTTCCTCTACTAGCTATCTTACACCGCTAACCACCTGCTACCACCAGAGAACTCTGAGGAAATGTGCAGGATTATCTACATTTAAAAGATTAACTTAAAAAAGCAAGCTAAGGATCTGCTAAGGACACTGAAACCTCAGGCCACA
The DNA here is from genome assembly GCA_004025045.1 of Sigmodon hispidus. Taxonomy (NCBI): domain Eukaryota; kingdom Metazoa; phylum Chordata; class Mammalia; order Rodentia; family Cricetidae; genus Sigmodon; species Sigmodon hispidus. The sequence goes on from PVIH01000146.1 coordinate 45,724, forward strand.
CATCGAAGTCCCTCTGTAGGTAGGAAGGACTGGCTCAGTGCCTCAAAGCTCCAGGACATTCCAGACTGGGCATGGCACTTTCCCACTCAGCTGCCTTCTCTCCTCCTTACACAAATATTTTTTCAAACTGCTCCCCACCCTCATTCTCATCAGACTAACAATAGAAAGCAAAGAACACCCATTTCCTCAACACCAACCACATCTGAGATAAGTGCCTTTAAGGCCAAGAGCTTCCTCATTAGAAGAAAAAAAAAAAAAAGGCGGGCCTGGTGGTGCGAGCCTGGAATCAGCTACTCCAGAGGCTAAGGCAGGAGGGCAGAAGGGGCAAGGCCAGCCTGGGCAATTTAGTGAGGCCGCACCTCAAAGTAAATGGTGAAAGGAACCTTGGTGTATATCGGTCCGGTGGGAGAGGTCTGGCAGTGTGAGGGCCTAGGTCTAATTCCTAGTACCCACACTAACAAAACCCCTAAACATCATTTAATTGTTTTCCAAAGAGTAAAAAAGGAAAGCACTTTCAGTTCAGATGAAAGGGAAGATGAGCTTTAGTAAACCATGCCTGTAACCCCAAGACTCAGGAAGGCTACCGGACCACATAGCAAGACTGCCTCAAAAAATAATAAAAAGGGGGAAGCATTGCTGATGCTTGCCAATGCCCCAAACAGCAGCAGACATGGGGAATTTTATTTATTTATCATCCTTATCAGACTTCCAACACACAGAGAGGGCCTTCCCCATAGAGGTTGTTTGTGTGGCTCCAAATTCTAACTGTTCTGCTTCTCACAGACTGGTCCCAGTTCTTTAAAGGAACCTCATCCCTTCCCCGTAAAATGGAGGCAACACCATCGACATGCATTCTGCCCCCTCCCCTCGTGGTAACATCCTGATAACAACGATTTAGGGGAAGCCAAAGGGGTTTTGTTTTTTGTTCTGTTTTGTTTTGGTTTTTTTTTTCACTTTTTTTCTAATCCTTGAGATTATATTATTACAATTATATTATAATTACATTATTTCTCCCTTCCCTTTCCTCCTTCCAAATCTTCCCACAAACCTCCCCTTGGTCCCCCTTTTTCATTAAGTATGATCACACACATAGTTGTATATGTATATAATATACATTTTGGCTCACACTTCCAGATAGCAGTCCATCATTTCACGAAGCGATAATGGCAGAAACTGGATGCAGCTGGTCACACCATACCCACAGTCAAGAGCACAGAAGATGAATGCGTGATGGTCAGCTCTTCATTCACTCTCGAGCACTGCAGGGCTCACGGTGAGCTATGTGCTCTCTCCCTGAGACCCTCTTCCCAAGTGACTCTAGGGTGTGCCAAATAGCCAATTCTCCTAACAGCCCTACTAAATTCACGAGCCCGGGAGTCACTGAGAGACTGAGGTAACTCACAGAAAGATTTCAGCAAAGTGATAGATTCAAGTGTGTTCAGTCACTACAACATCTTACCAGTATAGTGTTTTTATTTTTGTTTTTCTATTTATTTTGGGGTGGGGGGAGGTATATGTAGAGGTCAGAAGAAAACTATGCAAAGTTGTTTTTCTCCTTCCTCCACCTGGGTTCCAGAGACCATTTCAAGTCATCATGCTTGGCAGCGATCCCTTTACCCAGTACTCCATCTTGCCTGTCCTGGCAAAAAGTCCAAGTTTTGTTGCTGTTGTTGTTTAGAGAGGGCCTTACTGTGTATCCCTGGCCAGCACAGATCTTACTACATACACCAGTGTGGCCCCAAACTCACAGAGAGAGAGACCTTCCTGTTCTGTCTCTTTTTGAGTGCTAAAATTAAAGGTGAGTGCCACCATGCCTGCTGACAATACGTGTTTTATTATTAAATCTTTTCTTTGGTGGTGTTGGGCACCAAATCAGGACCTTGTGCATGTTAGGTAAGTCCCCCACCACCGAGCTATAGCTGAGGCTTTTTTTTTTTTTTAAACTTTATTTATTTATTTATTTATTTGCCTTGGTGTTTGCCTGGAACTGGAACTACAGACAGTTGTTAGCTGCCATGTGGGTGCTGGGAATCGAACCCGGGTCCTCTGGAAGAGCAGATGGTGCTCTTAACTGCTGAGCCATCTCTCCAGCCCCCAGCTGAGGCTACTAATTCAATCTGGACCTGAATGTTCAGAAAGACACTAGGTCCAATGGGAAAATGAACCACCTTGAAGAAAATTTAAATGCTGTCTATTCCAAAGTCCACCAAGGATTTCTAAAATGTTGCCATCCCTTAGCAGTTGACCCACCCTCCCCCAAAGTGGTAACATGAGCTCCTGAGCGGCCAGGAAGGCCAGGCCGTTAGACCTCTCCTGAATGGATCTGGAAGACAAGTGTCCATGACTGAAAGCAGATGCTAGTTTTTTATCCCAGTGTGGACCATTCATTCACTTCTCAAGAGGCAATAAGTTATTGCCAAAGCCTCTTTGAGAATCAGAATATGCATCTACATAGGGATTTGGGAAATTTACCCAGACAAGTGCCTCTCACTTTACGTGCAGTCTAAAGGGAGGGAGGTGACAACCTTCCATGTGTAGAGTACAGGCGTGGCAAGTTAGCTTCCTGAGTAATAGCTTAAATAATGTGGAGCCTCACAGTCATATGTTACTGTCATGGAATGCCAGCCCACAACTGAGCATGCCTCTAAGTGACACCTTGAAGCTAGGCTGTCTCCAAGAATTTGATAAAAAATAATGTGCCAAGTCCACTCCCAGTGGGTGGCTGCTTTCTGTGGGCTCATGGGAAACAGACGGTGAAGAACAGGACCTGGAGCCAGGATCTTCTACAGGGTGACAAACACCACGCCCTCCTGGGTAGAATAGCAGTGAAGGGTGTGAGTGTGGATCAGCTCAGCCAGAGCTGTTCATCTCTCCTGGCAGGTCAGGGCTTGTATCCCATCTTCCATCTAAGCCTACTGTTTCCCACTCCAAGCTAGAGAATGATACTAACAAGCGACATTCCTCAAAGATATGAGAGGAAACATTCTCCAAGCATGGACGTAGAGGAACAGCGTAAGCCATCTGGAAGATAGGCTACCAGCAAGTCCATCTGCTAGTCACAGGCTCTGAGGCTACAAAATATAAGGGTTATTAGTTAAGCCAGAGACTACCACCTCCTAGGCCCGCTGCTCAAAGCAGAACTGCTAAAGATAGCAAGCGCCTCCCTCTGCCACAGCAGCCAGGGTGGATGGCACCATAGAACAGAGGGCACTGAAGGACCCAAAGGTGAAATGAGATTCTCTAACATCTACAACATAGATGCCTTTCAGAAATCCAGGTAGGCATTCTGGGCAGGCTCGTTCTCAAGAACATGGACTTGCAGGATGAAGTCCTGTCCCACACAGATACAATGCATCGAAGATGGCCATGAACTAGTGAAATGCACCAGAGCAAGAAGTAAGCCCTTCATTCTGTGAAGGAGCAACAACGCTCTCTTGTTTCAGGAAAATATTAATCACATGTCTATTCATGTAATGAAAGCAGTTATACAGATGACCCTGAGTTGTCAGTATAACTGAGACACAGGATCTCACTTAGAGCTGACTTTTTAAGAAAGAGAATGAGTGTTCCGTATTTTCTTATCCATCGGAAAACTGGGTCCTGGGTATTTAACACCCTGCTATTTCTGCACCCACTCATTTATACCCCATGGTGTTATTTTCACTGAGTTTTAGAAAGGAGTAGTGTTTTCAGTATGCTGTAATCTGGCTTTGGGAGGAGGGGATTCAAGACAAGGTTTCTCTGTGTAGCTTTGGAGCCTGTCCTGGAACTCAGTAAACCAGGCTGGCCTCAACTCACAGAGATCCACCTGCCTGCCTCCTGATTAAAGTGCTGGGATTAAAGGTGTGCACCACCACCTCCCAGTCAATCTGGCTTCTTTAACATAAAGTACAAAGCACGATTTAACTTTTCTGTTATATAAAGCAGAGGACTCCTGTGCCATCACCCCATTCTAAAGGACAAGCTGCACAGAGATGCTCACAAAGGCTGCTCTGGTGGACCAGATACAGCTTCACTTCCCACTAGCCTCCCTCACACCCTAATCAACCACATCAAACAGAGCTGTTCTGTATCCATGGCAACATGTTCTCTAGGTCCAAGGTGGTTGCCCAAAGCGCTGGCTTAGCAGTTCCAGCTGACTTTCATTTGTAGAGTCACACATCTGCCCCTACATGTGTTGCACTCAGACAGCAAACTCAAGCTCCCACATCATGGACTCATCTGCTGTCTTTGTCTTTTGAATCTCTTGTCCCACATTTCCAGATGTTCGTGCCCAAAGCTGACCTGCCTCTGTCTCCCAAGTGCTGAAACCAAAATTGTACACCACCATCACCACCCACCCATGTCATAACTGAGAAAACAGTAGATGCACCTATCACAAGTTTACCCCATTTTGGCTGTAAAGATTTCCACCATTCACCAACCCCACCCTCCCCACCCCGTTTTTTCTTTTCCCAAGACAGGATTTCTCTGTGTAGTCCTGAAACTCCCTCTATAGACCAAGCTAGCCTTGAACTCATCAGTCTGAATCTGCCTTCCAAGTGCTGCGATTAAAGGCAAGTGCGCCACCACTGGGCTCAACCCAGTTCTTTAAAAAGATTAAAAATAAAAAACAGTGTAATAGGCTCAGGAAAATCAATCTATTATCTGATGTTTAAGTGTTACTAAAATAAAATTCTTTTTAAAAAATATTTTTAGGGACTGGAGATATGGCTCAGAGGTTGGGAGCACTGGCTGTTCTTCTGGAGGTTCTGAGTTCAATTCCCAGCAACCACATGGTGGCTCACAGCCATCTATAATGACATCTGGTACCCTTATGTACACTGTATACATAACAAATAAATATTTAAAAAATATTTTTAGGTTCTCAATTATTATCTGAAACTATTCTAAGTAATAGCATTAGAAACAACTCTGGGGCTGGAGAGATGGCTCAGTGGCTTAGGGCACTTGCTACTCTTGCAGAGGACCTAGGTTTGATTTCCAGCACCCATATGGGGGGGGGGAGTGGAAAAAATGGCTCACAACCATCTGTAACTCCAGGTTCAGAGAATCTGAGGCCCTTTTCTAGCTTCTAAGGTCACTAGGCATGCATGTGGTGCACATATACATACATATAAGAAAAATACGCATACTCATAAATAAACCTATTTTAAAAAAAAAAAAAAAGCACCAGCTTTGATAGGTAGGGCTTAATCCCAGTGCTCAGGAGATTACTGGCCAGCTTGGTCTATTGAGCAAGTTCCAGGCCAGACTAAGATGCATAGTGAGACCCTGTCTCAAAAACTAAACAAGCATCTCTGATTAAGATGTTCACTACTATATAATTCAGATACAAGGTAGTCAGTATCCTCAGAGGTATGACACAACACTGCCTTTCTTCTATTAGACCAGAGGATACAAATAAAGGACACTGGACACTTGGTTTCCCTTTTCCAGTAGACAGTCCAAGGGATAGTCACACGGCTCTGTATAGAAATTCACTCTTATTTCAGGATACTTTGGATTCAGCATACTAAAAAGTGAAGTAGGTGGTACATATGACATACACATCACAGTACAGGTAAGCTGAGAAGGCAATTCATATGCAAGCCAATTTTTTTTTTTTTTTGAAAAGTGATTAGTCACATTGGGTAGAAGAAATTAAAACCACAAATACTCTCATGTTAATTCAGGTCAGGTCTTATAAGTAAATAAGTTTGAACATCATCTTCAAAAAACACTTACCTCTTTAGTATTTAACGTTTAGAACTGAGGTTTAGGAAACAAGGCTGAGGCATTATAGTTCCCCTCCATAGATAAAAGGAAAGAGGTCCAGACATGTCAAGTAACTTTCCTAAAGGTTATGTACAAGGAACAGAGCTGAGCTGTAACTGGGTAGCTGTTTGAAAGAATGGGCTAGATTTCTAGTTTCTAATGTGGTTGGATACCACAAATCTGATTATGTTAAAAAGCTATTCTTTAGTGTACATGCACGTGCGCGCGCGCGCGCGCGCGCGCGCACACACACACACACACACACACACACATCTATTTGTAGAGAATACCATGTATTTCCCTGTTTTTATAAAAATGTCTATAATCATAAACATTATTGATAAAGATTTAGAAATATGCTTACTAGACTTTTGAGTTTACAGGTGGGATTGGTGGGGTCAGTGGATAGTTAAGAACATTTTTAATGCTTTTTACCTTATATATTCCTGTGTTGTTTGTATTGTAAAGGATGACAACATCTATAATAGAAAAATCTGAAATGGAAATTGGGTGAAAAGTAGCAAGAAACAAATTTTTATTCCTTTTTAAATAAAAGATAATAATTTTTCAAAAAAAAAAAAAAAAGAAATTCACTCTTAAGACAGGATTTCCTTTCATAGCAACACAGATGGGACATCAGAATTCCAAGCTTCTGTCATTAGGAATCACTTAGTCTGTCTTCTAGGTTTTTCTCTCAAGTTGGTAAGTTTACAATACGTATTTAGTTATCCCCAAATATTATAGTCTTTAATAGATGAATCCAAAGGAATGAAAATCAACTTACCTGGAGAACAGAGTCTGATCAAATACACTTCCTCTGGTGTCTTGGCAGACTCTCCTGTTCTATCTTTCTATGTAGATGTGGGTTCTTAGAACTGACTGTTTGCACACCTATCAGCACCTGTTTACAGAATGGGCGTGCCTTGTGTTCACTTCTGCAGAAGCTCCCAGGAGGAGCAGCAGCAGCAGCAGCAGCGCACCACCACCCACTCATTTTCTACCGTCCTGGGAGACGCTAGCTTGCAGATATTGTTGGCTTTGAATTCTACCACATTGTAATCAGTAAATTTGGCCTGCATGGCACCAAATTTGGAGGGATTTAAGATCATTTTTGTATTTTGCTTTGTTTGTGGTATACCCCAGGTAAGCACTGTCTGGTGGTCTGAGTGAGAATGCTCCCTGCCCTGGCTCATATTTGAATGTCTGTTTCCCAGCTGGTGGACTGGTGAGGAAGGATCAGAAGGTGTGGCCTTGCTGAAGGAGATATCACTGAGAGTGGGTTCTGAGATATCAAAAGCTCCCTCAAGGCCAAATCTATCTGCAACTCGTGGGTCAGATCTAAGGATCCCCTGCAGAAGCAGCCAGTGCTTTTAACTGCTGACCCACATCTCCAGCCCTGGGAAGGCAGACCTTCAAAAGGTGAATATGCTGGAACTTCTCTTAACCTCTGAGCCATCTCTCCAGCCCCTGCTGGAACTTCTCAAACACATCTGTTTCAAGTTGAATTATCTTTCCCTAAAATTTTCATACAAAAGCGCTAATTTGCAGTATCTCAGGATATAACCTTTTTCAAAGATAGAATTTCTAATGGGGATAGTCAGGCATTAAAAGAGATTGGGAGGGCATGCCTAAAACCAGTATAGCTGCTGTCTTTATAAGAAAGGGAACTCTGGGGTGGTGAGATGGCTCAGAGGTTAAGAGCACTGGCTGTTCTTCCAGAAGGTCCTGAGTTCAAGTCCCAGCAACTAGATGGTGGTTCACAACCATCTATTATAAGATCTGGTGCCCTCTTCTAGCCAGCAGGCAGAACACTGCATATATGATAAATAAAATTTAAAAAAAGAAAGAAAGGGAACTCTCAGATGATGACATGACTTGCCACCTCAAACTTGAGGACCTGAGTGCCATCCCCAGAACTATATAAAAATGGGCATGGGAGAGAACACAGCTGTAATCTCAGCACTGTGGAAGCAGAGTCAAGAGGACCTATTTGCAGGTCAGCCAGTCTAGCCTAACTAGAGAGCTGTAGGCTCCAGGCAGTTGGTGGTGCACACCTTTAATCCGAGCACTCCAGAGGAAGAGGCAGGCATCTCACTGTGAGGTCAAGGCTAGTCTGGTCTACAAAGCAAGTTCCAGGCCAGCCAAGGCTACACAGAGAAACTCTGTCTCAAAAAAAAAAAAAAAAGGTAGAAGCCACAGAGCAGAATATCTGAGGTCCAGCTCTGGCCTGCATACACACATAACCATTGGAACACAGACACACAGGAAAGAATCCCCAACATGCACAGAGGAAACACAAAAGACAACATGGGGGGGATGGCGTGGGGAGAAGACAGGAATAAATTCTCTCAGCACTCTAAGGAGGACCCAACTCTGCCAGCATCCTGATCGTGGCTGACAAGACCAGAAGCCAGAGTGCCACTTACATCAAACTGTCCCGGAGTGGAAAGATGGCTGTAAGAAAACCAGTCACAATGCTCGGGCTTTCCTCCTCCAAGCTCTGAAATTAGAGGCCCGCTCTAACAAAATTAGCAAACAAAATTAACCTAACAAAATGGGCATGGCAGATCTCAAAACCACTACAAGAAAAAACCAAGAACAGTTGCAAACCATACCCGAGGCAGGAGAGAAGCTGTTGTTTTTCGAAACCTTTAGCCTGGAGTTGCCAAGGCACCAACTGACAAGTCTGCATCACACCTCCTCATCGACAAGATCACTGGTTTTTGTTTTGTTTTTGTTTGTTTGTTTGTTTGTTTGTTTGTCTAATATTAGAACAAAGAGAAACGGTAAAGGCCGAATAGCCTGCTTGGGAAAGTTTCTGCAAAGAATCTTTTGAAAAGCAGTCCATTCTACCCGATTTCCCAGGCTTCTTCTCCACAGAAAACCCACAATCCGGCTAATGAGTCTCAGCTGCTCGTCATATGGCTGGGAGACGCAGTCAAGTGATCCCCCGGGGTCAGACTTCTTAGATCCACCGGGTCTTACACGGAGCAGGCAGACTTATTAGCTGTGCCCGGGCTTTGAGGGCAGTGCATGCACTCGGTTTTACCCCCTCCATCAAGAAGGCGCATTTACTTTCTTACTGTGGATTCTTTACTAATGCACCGCTCTATCCGAACAGACAGCAGGGTGGCATGCGCAGGTGACCAGCCAGAGGGATGGAGCTAGATGGAGCTGCACCTGCTGCTGGCCTACAGGTCCACGGATAGAACATTTTCCTGGGGGTTCACCCAGACACCCACTAGCACCCCGAAGTCAGCGTGCTCTGCCCTCGCCCCCAGCGTGCCTACCTTCTCTCAGCTGCTCCAGGCCTGCCTTTCTCCTCCCTCAGTCTTCAGTTACTACAGGTCCTCAGTGGCTCCTCCCTCTCCTCAGTGGCTCCTCCCTCTCCTCCTGTCAAATTTTTCCCATTGGCCACATCTTCCCTACTCTCGCCCCATTGCATTAAAAAAAAAAAAAAAAAAAAAAAAAAAAAAAAAAATTCCTGCTCTGGATGACCGTGATAAAACATTTATTTTGGTATTCCGGCTGCAAATGTGGCCAGTCTTCTGGTTATGCCCCTCACAGTTCTCTTTCAATTTGTTCTTTCCACAAGACAGAGGAGAGCTCTGGCAATAAATTCTCCTCCATAAAACCTGTCAAAGGGAGCAAGGAGAGAATACACTCTGCAGTTAAGAGCATGCATTGCTCTTGTAGAGGGTGGGAGCTGCCATGAAATTTTATTTAGTTGTATATGTGTGTGTGTTCATCTTTATGTGCACCACGTGTGTGCAGGTGCCCGAGGAGGTGACAGATCTCCTAGAACTGGCATCACAGGTGGTTTTGAGTGTCCCAGTATGAAATGAACCCAAGTTCTCTACAAGGCCAGCAAATACTCTTAAGGGCTGAGCCATCTCTCTTCAGCCCCTCAGTAAATAAATATAACAAAATGAAGGACAAAGACAACAAGGTCATCAAGATATTTGATGAAAAAGAGACAGAGAGAGAGAAGCCAAAAACCTTAAAGGGATAGAGAGGTGGCTCAGGGTTAAGAGCACTCACTGGCTGCTCTTCCAGAGGACCTGGGTTCAATTCCCAGCACCCACATGACAGCCCACAACTGTCTGTAATTCCAGTTCCAGGGGATCCAACACTCATACACAGACATACAGGCACAAAGAACACCAATGTACATGACATAAGAATAAATTATTTTAAAAAGATATTTGACAAAGATCATCCTTTTCATGACAAAAGCTCTTAACAAACTAGGTATAAGGGAATTCCCCTCGCCACAGTCAAGGATGTACATGACAAAGTCACAGCCTATATCATTCTCACTTCAAGACCAAGGCCAAGACAGATGCTCAGACTCACCACTGCTCTGCAGCATGGTCCTAAAGGTCACAGCTGGAGCAACCAGGCACAAGAGAGAAACAAGAGCATCTCAGTAAGAAAGGAGGGGCCGAGGATGGAGCTCACAATAGACTGCTCCCCCCAAGTTCAGCCCCCAGTACCAATAATAGTAATAATAACAGTAAGTTAAACAGTCTCTCTTTGCTGGTGATATGAACCCATCTATAGAGAACACTAAAGATTTCACACATGCTCATGCACACACACATACACATATACACACCACACATACACCTGTACACACATTTATGCTCACACACATACAAATATATACACATGCTCACTCACACACATACACACACTCCATGGTAACACATTTATGATCACAGTACTCAGGAGCCTATGGTAGAGGACTGCCACAGTTCTAGCCTGTCCTGAGCTACATAGGAAGACCCTGTCAAAAAAAAAAAAAAAATGGCATTACACTTCCTAACGTCAAACCATCACAAAACTACAGTAATCAAACATATGATAATGCCATGAAAACAAACAGGCAGACTGCTGAGGCAGAGTAGAAAACTTAGACACAAACTCGCAACATAGTTACTTAAGTTTCTTTTTGTGTTTTGTTTTTGCTATTTTTTTGAGACAGGGTTTTTCTGTGTAGTCCTAGCTGTCCTGGAGCTCACTCTGTAAACCAGGCTGGCCTCAAATTCACAGAGACCTGCCTGCCTCTGCCTCCCAAGTGCTGGGATTAAACGCCCAGCTTTGTACTTAATTTTTAATGAGGAAGTCAAGAACACACAATGGAAACAGATTAGAGGCTCCTCAACAGTGTGGAGAAAATTGGCTATCCACAGGCAAAAGAGTGAAACTGAATATCCTACACAAACATCAACTCAATGCACAATAAACCCCCTTTCCCTCCCTGACAGCTCTTATTTTATTCTAACAGTTATCTAACAGATTTATTAGACATGGTCCACAACTTTCAAATAAGAACTCAAATAAATCAAATGTTAAAGACTGGTCTTCAGGCATCATCACCAATGATGCCTGTGATCTCTGCACTATCAAACCACCTCAGCTTCCACCAAAATGTACAGCATAGCTTCCCTAACTGTGAGCTATCTGAAGCTAATCCTTTGAGTTATTTTTTCCATGCTCTGAATAGCCATAGAGAGCAGGGGTTGTTGAAACCAGCTCAACCTTGGTGTAGTACTGAAATGTAGCCAATCCATCAAGGCCTCAGTTAGGTCACAGCAGAGTTTACCAGTTCTGAGGGCTTTCTGTCAAGGTTATGGATAAACCAGGCCATGGTCTAATGTGATAAGTCCATTGACACAACCGCTGGCTGAATCCGGAATAAAGTCTTAAAGGAGAGGCCTGAAGATGTAAAACTCCTAGAAGAAACCAGCAAAAGCCAAGAAAGCATGGCAGCATAAAGCTGTAACTGCAGAAGGCCAGCAAGGCCAGCTGGGCTACACAGCAAGTCCTGGGATAGCTCAGGCTACACAATGTGTTTGCCTGTGGAGAGGGAGGGGACGGAAGTTGCACGTGTGTGGGAGAGGTGTTGTGGAAAATGAACTAACCATTCTTCCTCCATAATAGTGTCAAAAGACAACATCTAAACATGGAGGGGGAAACGGCCATGGAAATATGTGTATTTAGAGCCTTGGTGTGCAAGGACCAGCAAGGTCAGCAAAGTGAGTGACAATGGAGCTGGAAATGGCTGGAAATGGAGAGCCTGCTGGCTATTTGGTTTTGCTTTTGTATTGTTCTAATAATAAGTCTGGATGGTCACCAGTCACCACTGCCCACCCCTTTAATGCCAGCACTCAGGAGGCACAGGCAGGCAGATATCTGTAAGTTCTAGACCAGCCTGGTCTACAGAGCGAGTTTCAGCACAGCCAGAGCTACACAGAGAAACACTGTCTTGAAAAAACAAATAGTAATATAATAATAGTAATAATAATAAGCCTTATAGAACAATATTTGTATATAACCCTGATTTAAATAATTAATGCAAAATAAAATGTAGTTGTTTTTCTTGAATGATTTAGGCCACTATAATCAACATCCTGAACTGGCCACACTGTGTCTCCAGGATTGAGTACCTACCCTGACACAGGACATTGAAGACCTAGGCTCTGGAGAAAGACTGTCTGGCTTTGACATCCAAACTTAGCACTCCAGCTGTGGAGCTCTGAGAAAATAACCCAACCTTTCTGTCTCACTGTCCCATGTAAACAGGAAAAATAATAGGATTGTGTTAGAAGGACCGAATTATGCAATGCCTATAAAGCACTTAAAAAGCTGTCTGTGGAAACAGAGGGATGGATCACTGGCTATGGGTGCCAAGACTGAAGACCTGAGTTTCATCCCTGGAAACCACATGAAGGAAGAAGAAAATCAGCTTTTTCATACATGTGCTATGACCCAAAAGAGCCAGCATACATATACACTTACATAAATAAAGTAGCAGTGTTATTTAAAAAAAAAATAAAAAAATATGTTTGGCATGGGGTATATGATTAGTAACAGCCATCGCCACTGGTCTCTGTAATAAATGGCTCCTCATGACTATTGCTTTTTGTGTCCTTTCCTAGTTTGTGCTTCATGTTCCCTGCCCATGCTGTCAGTCAGCCAGCTGTCCCTCAACACAGTCACCAATGTGCCTTTGAAAACAAGCTCTGCCGTCTTCTAGTATTCTGTTCCTCGGTGATGAGGCACAGCCAAGGATGCTGAGTAGTGTGTGGCACAGAAGCAAAGGAGCCCTGATACATGTCCCAGAAGCCTGGACTGTAGCAGGCTGGCAAGCTTCGTGGTACCAATCATCAGTGTGACTGAACAGATCCCCATAGGCCTACAACCTTATTGTGACTTGTGGGTCAGGAGGTTTCCAGAGGCCATCAGAGTTAAGGCACTAAAAGACCCACTGCCAGGAGCTGCAGGTGACTCTTCAGGCATTTGACTGATAATAGATAGATTTCCATAGTAACCCTACCCTGCCTAGCAAAACACCTTTCTGACTGTGAACCTCCTCCATTCCAGGCACCTAGGGCTAGGGGTGCTTTTCCACATTGAGTCCATATTTAACTGCTGGCCGCATAGTAAAGTTCAGAGCTTGATTGGAAATTTTGTCTTGCTCTCATTTCCTTGGTGCTCTTATCTCAGCATCTGTCTCACTCCTGATTCAGGTCCACGTTGAAAACCCTGATGGTCGGGGAAGCCCACAACCCTGGAAACCATTTTCCTGACCTCAATCTTATCAACAGTAAAACCAAGGTGTCTACTGTTTTTGGAAGGCTGCTGAAGACTAGATGAGACAGTGTTTCCATAATCCCTTTTATACATTCGGTGCACCCAGTGTGACTAGCTCTAATGTTGGCTAATGAAGCAAGAAACAGGCAATGTGCTCTGAGCACAGATGCCTTCCGTCAGCAAAGCTGTGGCTTATTTTTCATCATTTTTTTTTTTTTTTTTTTTTGCTTTTGTGTTTTTGAGACAGGATTACTATACAGGCCTGGCTGGCCTGGAACTTGCTCTGTAGACTAGGCTGGCTTTGAACTCACAGAGATCTACCTGCCTCTATCTCCTGAATACTGGGGACAGGGAGTGGGCCTGTCCCCAGCACTGCTTTGGGTATTTATTGTAGTAAATAAATACAGTTTCTAAAGTTTCAGATGAACTCACAAAGGACGCAGGCACCACACCTCAAGTCTGTTTTCAATTTGCGTCTTACTTTCCTCCTTCATAGTGGTGCCAAGTCGCTTAGTGTCCCGCTGGGCTGCTAAAATGATTCACTGTGTCAATCCCATCTGAAAAATAAGGGCTCTTATCACCAAGCACATGAAACCCATTTCTGACCTCAAAGCTGAAGCAATTCACTCTTCCATAGATGTTAACTGCAGCTTGGGGGAAGTTGCTCACATCTTAGCTCCCCACAAACATAAGGACAAAGCAGTCAGAGGAAAAGTTACAAAACGGGGGTGGGGAGGGGAAGTAACAGAAAAGATCTTAAGTTACTCAAAACCAACACATGGGCTGGCAGCCCTCAAGAGGCATGGAGACTTCTCTTCACTACAACAGCCTTCTGTTTGTTTTCGTTTTTCTTCTGCTAGTTTCCCAGTCAGTACCCAAGAACTGTGAACACAAGACCTCAAGAAGCCTTGAGGATGCGCTGTTCCATCTAGCTAGGGTAAGAGGCAGCTTCAGACAGGATTTTCCCAAGTCTGGTCTGATATCCCCAGGGGACTTTGATGAAAATCCCAAGATCTGAGCCCCAGCTGAGCTTCTGAATTAAGATCCGTTTTTGGGGAGACCTAGAGAACATGTATTTATTGTTGACTTGCCAGGTACTCCTGGTGCTGCATAAGCTTTGAGAGCTACTGTACTAGGAAGACCATGAATATCCAAATGCAGAGCCATGACTAGGTGAGAAGGCTATTAAGGTGAAGGCCGTGTTCAACCTCCACCATCCCCAGACCCCAAAGCTGTAAAACAGACCACAGTATCTACCTAGCAGGATGATTATGAGAACAAAAGAACAAATAAGTGCTCCGAGCTCAGTGTCCCATCCAGAGCAGGTACTAGACAGGAATTGGTTCTCCACCTTGTGTAGTAGTCTAAGAAAAGATCTGAACACCAGCTCAGGTTTTAAATAAGAGTTCCTTAGCAAACCAGATGGCTTGCTTAATAGGCCAGGGCTTCGTGCTGGTGAGTCACCAACTGCCAAGGTCAGCAGTGTTAAGGAAAAACTGTGCTATGAACTGTAGACAGGGGTTCTTCAGCTTTGTGGGCACCAGGATTACCGGAGTTTTAAAACCCAAGCTCTGGGCTCACCAGCTTCAGATCCAGTGGGACTAGGGTAGAGTTGTGAATTTACCTTCAAGGTATCTAGCATATCCCTAGATGGTGTTCACATTGCTGGGGTAAGAACAACACCTGGGTTGTCACCATTATGGAGGGATTTACTCTACAGCCCCATGTCTAATACCTAATTCACAGGACACTGTGTACCAGAAAGGAAAGCTGTGCCTGTGGGTTTCCTGTTTGACATCATCCTGGTTAGCTACAAATAAACAGATCTAAAAATGATGCGCCAACAACTTTTGAGGCTGTGTGTGCTGCCTCTACCCTGAAAATTGTCCTTTCTGTTTTCTGAATGATGCAAAGTCAGGGCTCCATGTCCCCAGTTCACATTCTCTGAGCCTTAGTTTAGTACTTTGGAGTACAGGAGTACATCACTGGGTCTCAGATCTAGCTGGGCAGTATTTTAAAGAAAACCTGATTCCCTTGGCCTGGAGAGACAATGCAGTGATTAAGAACATTTGCTGCTTTGCAGAGGCCCTGGGTTTCATTCCTAGCACCCAAACCCGATAGTGTGTTTAATAAGCACCCTCTTCCAGCCTCTGAGGGCACCAGACACACAAGTGGTGTGCAGACATGCATGCAGACACTCACACATAAGCATCAAATAAAATATAATGCAGTAGAGGAAACAGGAAGCAGTCTTCTCTAGCTACCTGTTGACTTACTTGTCTGTTCATTAACTTAGCACTCACCATCTTCTAGATAGTCAGTCACAATAGCTTACAGAGAGGACACAGGCCCAAAGCGAGATAAACAAAGATATAATGATCTCAAATAGCAGTAGATATTATGGAGATAGACACACGGATAGCATGAAGTGGGCAGAGACAACTCTTAACAGAAGGCCTCTGTGAGCTGACAGAAAAGTCAAGATGCAGAACCAATAGACATCATGACAGACACTGGAAGTCTCCTGGGTAGCTTTAATGTAAATCCAGACCATAATATACTTGGTTATTGCAGACAGCTTCAGAGAAGATGCCTTAGTGGTTAGTAAAATTCCATCTGATGGTCACTCTCAGGGTTAGCAAAGAAGCTCTATTAGTAGAGTACCTGCCTAGCTTGCATGGAGCTCTGAGTTCAGTTTCCAGCCTACTCAGAAGTAAAGGCTGGAGAGTCAAAAGTTCAAGGTCATCCTTAACCATATAGGGATTTCAAGGACAGTCAAGGGCATGCGAGAAAATGTCCCTAAATACATACATACATACATGCATAATAAATACCACTTCCTCTGTGCAAACATCATAATTTTAGATTGCCTACTTCACTGCTGGTTACAGTGAAGAAATATTAGCTTAGAGAAGGCAAAAAGTTCCTCCTGGGATCCTCCTAGCTGCCAATCACCAGTAGTATGGGACCTAGCCCCAGATATAGGAGATTGAGGGGAAATCACATGATTTCTAACACCCCCTACCAACCAGATCTGAAGTTACACAATTCTGTCAGTGTAACCAAGAAGGTTTTCTTATCTGGGTGGCAAAATGAGCTGCAGAGTGAGGAGGGGGTTTCCATTCCGGACTCTCAAATGCAGAAAAGCTCTCAGAAGGCAGAATCAATGAAGAGACTGCTCAATCCTGCTATTTTCTTGGCACTTGTGGCACAAAACTATAGGAGTCTGCTGGGAATTCAAGAAGCTGAAAGCTTGAGGTGCCCACAGGCCTTGTCTGCACAGGTCCTTGTCACCATCCCATTATATGCCCTTCGGGGTCACACAAACAGGCATTTCAGTCCAGCCTCTAGCTCAGTAGATCTTGAGATCTACCCTTCTCAAGAAGTCAACCTGGTTCTAACAAAGACGCCATTAGTCCCCAAGGGCAAGGTTCTCAGCCTCCACTACTCAACAGCAACCCTGTAGGAATTAAAACATGTATATGCATTGTCTTTGTCAGTGCTCCATTGCTGTGAAGAAACACTGTCCTATGACAACTTTGTGAAGAAAACATTTAAATGGAACTTTAGTCTATTACCATCACGGTGGGGAGTATGGTGGCCCACATGGTACTGAGAGTTCCATGATCCACAAGCAGAGAGGGGGGGGGGAGAGAGAGAGAGAGGCGCGCGTCTGGGTTGGCATGGGCTTTTGAAACCTCAAAGCCCACCACCTCTAGTGACACACCTTCTCCACATCCCCTAGTCCTCCTAATCCTTCTCAAACAGTGCCACTCCCTGATGACTAAGGATTCAAACATATGAGCCCATGGAACCATTCTTATTCAAACCACAAGTAAAGAGGTAAGCCTTAACCCCATACTTAGCATATGATACCTGAGGTAAGAGAAAGGTTGGCAAAATTAGATACAGCTAACTTTTCACAACGGAGACGTCTCACTCAGGAAACTGCAAGCCAAAGAGGCTCAGAGATTTTGAGTCAGGGTTTCTCAGCCTCATCACTGTCTACATTTTGCCCAAGCTCTTCCATTATTTTCCTGTGCACTGGCTCTTTAGCAGCATCTCTGTCCAGTACCCATGAAGTACCATACTAACTGTCCATTTTTGTGGTACCCAAAAATGTCTCTATAATCCTAGCACTTCAGAGGCAAAGGCAAGAGAAACACAAGTTCAAGGCCAGCCTGGGCTACGGAGTGAGTGTGAGACCAGTCTGGGACTATAAGAGACTCTGCCTCAGACAGACGACAGACAATTACTAAAATCTCCTGGCGGGGCAGAGGTAATGATCCCTTGTTGAAAGCTGCTAGAGTGATGCCCAATAAGTGATCATGAGCTATCAGCGACATGGAAACTGAAAGCATCCCAGTGATTCCTTACAGTGTTAGGTCTTTTGCTTTCAAGAATGTGCCTTGGCACACAGAGATAAGGTGGTTCACTAAAAGACACCACAGTCTACTTTATGCTCTCATACAGAGTAAAGAGGGCTAATGAAGGGTTAGCCTGGTCTCTAATAAGATAAGCTCAGAACAGCCAGCAGACTGCTTAGCCACTCTGGGTCCTCTTAGGCTTTTTCCAGGGGCTGCCAGACAGCTGTGCTCTTTCTGTCCATCACTACTGAACAAAGAAGATATAGAAGGAAGCCAGGAGGAGGTAGTACACACCTTTAATCTCAGCACTCAGGAGAAAGAGGCAGGCAGATCTCTAAGTTCGAGGCCAGCCTGGTCTACACAGTGAGTTCCAGGGCTATACAGAGAAATTTTGTGTAGAAAACAAATAAAAAAAAGATGTAGAATGAAAATTAGCATATGTAGCTAGAAAGAAACCCTACCCACAACTATGGGATAATATCTTTAGATTATTTTCCATATCTCTTCTATTGCGATATTTTTAATTTTTTACATAGGACACAGGAAGAAGTTCAGTTGGTAAAGTGCTTGTCTGATACACATAAAGCCATGAGTTCAATCCCCAGTACCACATAGACCACGAGCAGGGTCCCAAGCCTATAATCCTAGCACTTGGAATAGGAAGCAGTATGATCTGAAGTTGAAGGTCACCCTCAGCTACACAGTAAGCTCATGTCAGCCTAAGATACAGGAGACTCCCCCTTAAACACACACACAATTCTTAGGTAACTCAAATGATCAGAAAGAGTCTCTGCACGCCAGGCAAACTCATACTGAGTGGCATCCCCGGGCACAAGCAAGAGGTTTAGATCTATGCATCTGGACAGAGCATCTCACTTGCCCACGCTAGGCTACTGCAAGAATTAAAGTGCTCTATTATGTCTAACCAGGTGATTATACCTTGTCTTTGCCTCTAGTGATACAAATACATAGACTGGTGCGATCAACACTCAGAAGATCTGTCTACCCATGCAGTGGGACGAACCAAAGCAAATAAGACAGAACAGACTTTTCCGTTTCTTGGCAACCAATTTTATTATGCTTTGACCTGGCAGCTGGTAAGGCTTAATATGAATTAACCACCCAGGTTGTGAAAAAAGATCAGGGGCCCTGAAGTACGGTTTTCCTAGTGACAGATTAAAAACATGTTCATTTTCACAATTGCATTTCTTTATTTAAAAAATTAATTTAATTTTTTTTAACTTTATGTGTATGAGTGTTATGCATGTGTGTATGTCTGTGCACCACATTCGGTTCTGTGGAAGTAAGAAGAAGAAGGTACTAAATCCCCTGGAACTGGAGTTACAGATTTTCTTTTAAACGTTTAAAATTTATTACATGTGTATGAGTGTTTTTTCTGCATGTATGTATGTGTGCCACATGCACACCCCGTACCTGAGGAGGTCAAAAGAGGGCATTGGGTCCACTGTGGCTGAAATTATGGATGATTGTGGGCCAAAATGTGAATGGTGGGAATCTAACCCAGGTCCTCTGGAAGAGCAATAAGTACCACCGCATCCCCCCCTATGCATAATTTCCTGAGAGAGGCATTGTGCCACTTGTCCTGGATCTAGCTCTGCCCCCCCCACCCCCCGCCAGTCTATGAACTTGTAGGCTTAGCCTCTCTAGTGAGGATCTCCTTAACTATGAAAGACTGGAGCAAAACAAATGCTTCTCTTACTTGCTTCCAGCTCTAGTACCACTAACAAGTTCTCTGTGGAGACACAGCTACCAAGCCATAGCTCAGCCACCCCTTGGACTTGAATGTGCATTTCCTGTGTATAGACATAACCTCTGACTAGAACTGCTTACGCTTGTTGTATTTTGGACTGAGGCGTGATGGTGCCCATCAAGAGGCAGAGTAAGGGGGATCAAGACCTAGCTTGTGACATTGCAGGACCCTGACTCATGAGGGAAAAATAAATAAAGGAAGAAAGAACAATTTAATAATTTTTTATTTGGTAAATTTGGAACCCCATCCTCAAATTAGAATTTCATGCTGGCATGGTAACACACACACACACATAGCCCTAGCAGATGGCAGACAATCAGAAGTTCAAGGGCACCCTTAGCTACAAGTTGAGTTCCAGGCCAGCCTGTCACACATGAGATCCAGGTAGATAGAGGGGAGGGGAAGGAAGGCAATAAGGAAAAGGAGGGAGGGGAAGAAGAGAGGCCACTCAATTAACTGACAATAAATACAAGCTATTCCTGGACCTCCAGCATTCAAGAAAAATGATGGGCATGCCCCCCACCCTCCCACCCAGTCCCCACTCAGGAAGGCCCTAGCAAGCTAGCTGCTCAGGTTCCCATCCCTCACCCCAGGACATCATGTTCACTAAAAGCTTTTCTCTTGCCTTCCAGTGTCTGCCCTTGGAGTAATCAGTTTAAGGGAAGCCAGATCACCAGCTCAGATTTCCTGATCACAAACACAGGCCAAGCAAATCTCCTGGGGCACAGAGATGAATGCATTTGAGGGAAGAGCTACTTTCTCCAAAGCCAAGCAGACTTTGAACAAGGGCAAGAGGGCTTTCCTCTCAGGGGCTCAGACGTTGCCTGTCCTGTCTTTCAAACCTACTCAATTCTGTTTGGGAAATGCATGATGTATATGTGTATAACTATCCCATGCTATGTTAAAATAATTTCTAATCCACAAAACACTTATTTATTTTTATTTCATGTGTATGTGTTTCGCCTGCATGTATGACATGCCGCACGAGAGTGCAGAGCTTGAGGAGGCCAGAAGAGGTAGGACATCAGGTTCCCTGGAACTAGAATTACTGTTAATGAGCTGCCACGTGGGGGCTGGGAACCAAACCCAGGTCTTCTGCAAAGGCTGCAAGTATTCTTAACCACTAAACCACCTGATTCAGTAAGTATAATCATTACAAAGTTTACTTAGTTATTTATTTTTAAAGGTTTATTTATTTTTATGTGTATTGGTGTTTTGCTTGCATGTATGTCTGTGTGAGGGTGAGAGGTTCCCAGAACTGGAGTTACAGAAGGTTGTGAGCTGCCATGTGAGCACTGGGAACTGAACCCGGGTCCTCTGGAAGAGCAGCCAGCGCTTAAGCCCTAAGCTGTCTCTCCAGTCCCTCATTTATTTTTAATTGTGTGTGTGTGTGTGTGTGTGTTTGGTTTTGTGCATATGAGTGCAATATTTACAGAGGCCAGAAAGGGACACCAGATTTTTTGAAGCAGGAGTTAGAAGCAGTTGAGTTCCTGATATGGGTGCTGGGAATCAAAACTGGGTTCGAAGGAAGAGCAGTATGTGCTCTCAACTTGAGCCACTTCTCTGTCCACTTAAAGTCTGTAAACCGAAGAAACCTAGTTACACTCGGGTAGACTCAACATTTGCTCAGGTCGGGCAAGGGACTGAGAGACAGAAGAGACTTGAGGGCGATTCCAGGGCGTTTAGTGTGAGCTTCTTTCTACAGGAGGGAAGTTTCTAGCCACCAAGATGGGCAGGCAACAGGAAGGCAGGTGACAGGACAGGAAGTTAAGCATTGACTTCCCAAAGACTGCCACCCACTTCAAAATGCCCGCATTTGTTCTAAAGCAAGGCAACAGAATTGAGAAGCTGGTCTTAAATTCCACACAGAGATACAGGGAACTCTGCAGAGGCAAAAGCAACCGTACTAAAGGACAAAGCTGGAGGCCTGGCATGCCCTGACTTCAAAACCCCGGGTGGGGTGCCACCACCGAAACAAAAGGCATATGGTATGCAGAAGATCACAAATCCAGACAGAAACTCCACATTTATATTTGATTTATTTTTAACAGAGGTGCCAATATCATTCTAGGAGTTAAAACAGTCTTGTCAACAAACACTGCTGGGAAAAGTGAATATCCACATTTGAGGAGATAAAGTTGTACCCCTACCCAATACCACACACAAAGTTAACTTAAAACTAATCAAAGAATAAAATGGAGCAGTCAAAACTATAAGAATTCTGGGTGTACAAACAACAACAAAACAGAAGCACAAATCTTCATGACCTCAAACAAACAACTTGCTGGGCATGGTGGCACACAGCTATAATCCCAGCACTTCCTAGGCTGAAGTGGGATTGTCACCAGTTCAAGGCCAGCCTGGGTATGAGAGTGAGACCTTGCCTCATAAAATCAAAACAAAACAATGGCTGAAGAAATGGCTCAGTGGGCAAAGGACTTTCTGTGCAAGCAGGAACATCTGCTTCAGGATCCCCAAACCCACATTAGGGTGTAAAGGTGCAGGTAGGTAAACCTAATGCTGGGGGATGGACAGGAGGATCCCTGGGACTTACAAGGAGCTCCAGGTTCATGAGAAACTGGTCTCAACAATGTAAGGTGGCCAGGCCTTTAATCCTAGCACTTGGGAGGCAGGAGCAGGCAGATCCCTGTGAGTTCAAGATCAGCCTGGTCTACATACGTCGTGTATTTCAGGTCAATCAGAGCTTACACAGTGAGTCCCCTTCACAAAAAAAAAAAGCAAACTTAATTATTATTTATATAATTGGTGGCTAGTAATGGAGGAAGACACTCAACACTGACTTTTGTCCATGTATGGACCTTCATCCACACACATTCACCCCCCCTACACACACACACATTCATCCACACACATTCACCCCTACACACACACATTCATCCACACACATTCACCCCTACACACACACATTCATCCACACACATTCACCCCTACACACACACATTCATCCACACACATTCACCCCTACACACACACATTCATCCACACACATTCACCCCCTACACACACACATTCATCCACACACATTCACCCCCCTACACACACACATTCATCCACACACATTCACCCCCTACACACACACATTCATCCACACACATTCACCCCCTACACACACACATTTGTCAGAAATAAGGAAACAAAAGTTCTGACAGACCAATGAAAAGAAACGGCACCCGGTGCGGAGAGGGAGGGAACTCAAGGAAAAATACACAAGGCAATTCTCATTCAGGTGTGTTCCACATTGCTGCAAGCTTTTTCTCTTTCCTTCTTTCCTTCCCCTTTGCCTTCTTTCTCTTTGCTGGCATTATTTGTTTGTTTGTTTATTGAGACAGGCCTCATGTGATCCAGGCTAGCCTCAAGCTCACTGTGTAGCAAAGGCTGACCTTGAACCCTGACTCCTTCCCTGTTCATCTCCCAAATGTAAGGATTACTTTTCCCGTACTGTTTTCACTTTTCAGAAAGCTTTAAAGAAATAATTTAAAATGCCTGTTGCCTCACTTACCCAGCTGGGCTGTAACCCAGAACAGCTGTTAGCCCTTGGGCTAAGAGAAGCCCGTGGAGAATGGAATACTTCAGGGAACACCAGGGTGCCAAGATCAGGTGCTGTTGGGACCTCTTAAGAACTCCTATACTTCAAACCTGGCTTTCTAAAATCGGTATCCAGCTGCTGGGCCAGAGACCCGGCCATGGCAAAGTGACCAAAATGTGTCATCGCATCAATTCTAGCTCCAGTGGGGTGACTCTAAGACCTGGCTCACGCGCTGGGTTCTCTGGATGACAGGAAGCCTTTCTCGTCTGCAAGCAGCGGGGCTCTAAAGACTTCAAAGTCAAAAACTCAAGGGAGGGCAAAAGAGGGGGGTGGAGTGATCTTACTCTCCTCACCTCCTTATGTGGACTCTGGCACCTAGATTTCACTTGAGGTGACGTTGGACCTCAACCCTGGTAATTTAACGGGACCATCATCCCGACCTACGATCGCTGTCCCCTGGTCGTCCCAGGGCGGGCTCGATTGCCCGCAACCTACAGCGCCCAGGACGCAGTGGGCTCACCGGGTTTGGTGCTCTGTCCCTTGTAGTTTCCGCGGTGTTATGTCCCCGCCGTGCAAGGTCCTCAAGGTGCTGCGTCCCAGCGGTGCTCGATCCCTTAGGCACTCCCTTTCAAACGGAGCTTGGGACCCCAAGCGACTGGCTCTTTTCGGGTGCTTGGCGGTATTTTCCGTCCGGCCCCACATCACTTCCCGTGCAGGAGAAGGCGGTGGGGGCGGGCCCTGCGACGCCTCAACCTCCATCTCTTGTCGCCTGCCGGCAGGCCCCCAGCCCCAGAAACCACCGTTAGCCTAGCCGGACCTGGAACAGGTCTCCTTGCCCTGTTGAGGAAGACGCGGGAACCATAGGAGGTGGTTTTCGTTTTGAGATACAAAGTGCCATTCACAAAAAGGTCAAATTGCCCCAGGAACCAGGCGAGGTGAGGTATGCCCTGGTGACTCCAGGGTCTGTCTTAAAAAGCCTTTCCTGACTCTGCATCCTCACTGGGGACAGCTGGGGTTCCTAGAAGTGACAGCGAGAAAAATAAGGTAAGATTCAGGCAGGAAAATACATCAATAAACAAATACACACCATTCTGGGCTGGAATGGTCAGCAGTTTACATGCACACAGTCTATTTCTGATTATAGTCAGCCTGAATTCCTAAAACACTGAACACTGTTAGCACTGTTAGGGCAGTTAATAGACAGTATGAGGTAAATTATGGGTTGGCATGACAAACTAAGACCTGTCAGGGTCAGGAGCAACCTGTGGACCTCTGCTGCCTCCTAGCGACCTCTTTTAGATGCCCAGGGTTTTCTTTGAGCAGTCTGGATCTTGACTGGAGAATGAGATGACTAGCCAAAATCTTCCAAAGGTGGCTCAGAGACTTTCAACTCTGGTCTTTGGAACTGCCCCCCACCCCCCCTCCCGCCCAATTCTACACCAAACACAAGACAAGCAAAATGCTGGGAAGCCTGAGTTCAGTTTCTGTCCATCCAAGGGCCTCCCACCACAAACACCAGCTGTCCTATCCACCTGCTGGCCAGTCACCCCACCAGTCTGCTGCTACTGGGATTACAACACACAGCAGTCAGTTTCTCAACTCCAGAGCCACCCATGTTTCTGTAAGTAACCTTAATAAACTCACTGGCTTCACCAAGCTGGACCTGAGCAGAATCCTTTCTATCCTTTCCTCTCTATATCTGGGGTGAACAGAGTAGACTCCCCAAGAAAAGCCAGGCAATCATCTTTCTTCAGGCACTAACTCTTAAGGCGCTACCATTTTTTCAATACTATCACACTGGGGACCAGACTTCCCACACACAAACCTTTGAGGGGACAAACAGTATATGAACTACATTAGGGAACACAGTGACTGTTGGTGGTTGGTATGATCCAGGTGGAATACCCATCTTCAACATTCTCCACTTCTGCTGCCAAGCAGGACCATGACTTGGAGTTTACAGAAAGTTTACTGTGGCCACTCATCACTTGTGCACTTTTAGGCACAGAGGATGAAACAATGGACTGGGTTAAATTGCTTCTGGCCTCCAGAACTTAAGTAAAACAAATGCTTGTAGGAAACTCAGAAACATCCAGTAAGGGTCTCAATAAGAAAAGACATCATTGGTAGATGGACAGAGTGGAAGGTGCCTGTATCCCAGCCACTGGGAGGAGGGGGATGCATGAGTGGGGCTCCATCAGGAATATCACTTGATCCCAGCATTTGAAGCCAGTTTGGGCAGCACAGTGGTTCCATCTCCACAAAAAAGTAAGTCTCCGAACACACAAAAATAATGCCAAGTCAAGGAAAGTGATGTGCATCTGAAGAAGGGGTGAGGATGAAGTATTCCTAAAAAGGAAGATGGGCCTGGAAACAAAACAGCAGAGCCCAGGCTGGCCTCTAGCTTCCTATGTAGCTGAGAATGACCTTCAACTTCTGATTCTCCTGCTTCCTTCCACCCAAGTGCTGGGACCACACAATTGTATCACCTCACCCAGTGTGTAAAGTAGTAGGCACGAAACCTAGGCAAACACTCCACTAATGGAACCCTTTCAAACAAAGGTCAAAAGTGGTTTATGTGGCTTAATGCAGGAGGTAGGGTTATTATTCGTTGGTTGTAACAGGATTGTGTATTTCTACTCACTGTCCTGAGACTTGACTATGCATCTAGTTTCCAGAGTCCATGTCTCCACCTTGTATGAGATCATGTGACATGCTCTAAACCAACAATGAAAAAAAATGTGCCACTTGCCATACTCAAACAGAAGCTTACAATTCCTGGTCCTGAGTCAGTCTGTCTCTCTCATTATACCCTAGATAAAGTCTGTTCCATGAGTCTGGGTCCCAAAATGAACAGATACACAGCACCAAATCCCAGTACACCCAGAGCTTCTTTCTGTCAAACAGAATCTTGATATCTGAGTTAAACATTTCAAACTAGCCATGGTGGCACACAAACTCAATCATAGCAATTGGAAGACTGAAACAAGATGACAAGTTTGAAGCCAACCTGAGCTACATCACGAGTTTTATTGCCATCCTGGATTACATGACAAGGGTTTTTTGTTTTTTGGTTTTTTTTAAAAAGCCAACCCTGCAGTGGGATTCAGGCATTATTTAGGGAAGCTTTAGTAGCTCCTGAGAATCAGGGGCATGGCCAGAATAGATTGAGAGCAGAGAACACTGACTTCTCTTCCTGTTTGTTCCTGCGCTCTTAGAGAGTGGACCAGCAGCCCGACAAAAGACAGTTCCATCTCCAAAAATTGTCTTAAAGTTCAATTTATATAAATAAGTGTTTATATAACCCCTTAATAAATACTAATCCTTTACATATTACAAATAAATATTAAAACAATCTCTGGCACCCCACATTGGGCACCACCTGAAGAACAAGGTTTGTGGCTCTGTCTGGCCAGAGGTTTAGATTTACCCACAGCCTTTTTTAGTTTTGTTTTGTTTTTCAAAAAATGACTCAGATACTTATATTAATTTTATGTTGTGTGGCCTATGTCTTAGTCATATTGCTAGCTAGCTCTTTTAATTTAACTCATTTTTATTAATCTGTCTTGCCACATGGTTCATGGTTTATCTATATTATATGTTAATTTATTGGCAGTTGGATCCTCTCTCTCTTTTTAATCTGTGTTTCAATTTTCCTGCCTACGGCGCCTGGCATAAGCCAAAACAGTTTCTTTGTTTAAAGAATGATATTCACAGCATACAGAAAGATATTTCCACATCATAACCCTGACAGCACAGGCCTGTAGCTCTAGTTACTCTATAAATTTAAGGAAGGATAATCACAAGTTTAAGCCCTGTCTGGCTACTGAGTGAATTCTATGGGCAACTTAGTGACATTTAAAATTTAAAAGCCAGGAGCTAGAAGATGGGTCAGTGGTTAAGAGCACTTTCTAATCCCCCTTTTCTTTTTTAAATATATTTATTTATTTTATGTGAATTGGTATTTTGCCTGCATGTACAACTGTGTAAGGGTGTCAGATCTTGGTACTTGTTAGCTGCCATGTGGATGCTGGGAATCAAACTCAGGTCCTCCAGAAGAACAGTCAGTGTTCCCAACTGCTGAGCCATCTCTCCAGCCCCCACAATGGCAGCTCATAATTGTGTCTAACTGGGATGTATAGGTCAGCTGGGAGTATAAGTCAGTGGTAGAAAACTTACACAGCATCAGGAAACCCTGAATTTAGTCTCCAAAACCTGGAAAAATATAACAAGCAGAACACTAACATTTGTGTGGTTGTATTGTATAAGAAAGGGGAAAATTTTTAAAAAGATTTATTTTATGTACATTTATCTGCACAACAGAAGAGGTCATAGATCCCATGGACTAGTTATAGGTGGTTGTGAGCCACCAACTGGGTGCTGGAAGTTGAACTCAGGACCTCTGAAAGAGAAGCCAGTGCTCTTAACTGCTGAGCCATCCACCTCTCCAGTCAGGAAAAGGGGAATCTTAAAAGCACACACTAAACTATTAGGCATACTGACTGAATTAATTTATGCAAGAGGAAATTGCTGCCCTGTCCCAATAAGACATAAAATAAAAAAAAAATAAGTGAACATTACTAGTGAAACATCTTGGGGCTGGAGAGATGGCTCAGCAGTCAAGAACACATTTGCTCTTATAGAGGACCCGGATCAAATTCCCAGGATCACAACCACCTCTCCAGCTCTAGGATATCAAGCTCTGGCCTCCAGAGGCACTTGCACTCATGTGCTCATAACCCACAGGAGGCACACTTAGTTAGATGTGATTAAAAAGAAGTATCTCTTAAAATGAAGCATCTTATTTTAGTTAGATGTGATGATACTTTGTAACCCCAGCATCAGAGGCAGGATTGAATGCTTGCCAGTCTGAACTACCCAGACAGATCCTGTCTTAAAAAATAAATGCCAGCACCCCTATAATCTAAGCATTTGGAAATCTGAGGCTGGACTGTGAGCTTGAGGATAGCCTGTGCTACATAGTGAGCTCTTGCTCCAAAACAAACAACCAAAGAAGAATGTTATAAATAACAAGTTGTGCCTTCAATCTCCACACTCAGGAGGCAAGGCAAGGAGAGCTCTGAGTTCCAGGCCAGCCTGGTCTACAGAGCAAGTTCGAGGACAGCCAGGGCCACATAGGGAAACCCTGTTTCAAAAACAAAATAAAAAATAAATAAGTAAAATAAAAAATAACTTAAATCATTTACCCATTATTTATTTAAAATGTACCTAAGTTTTTAACTAGATTAATAGTCCATTAGTCCATGTGTAATTTCAATAGAACAGAAAGCAATGCCTACAAGTTGGTATCTTCATGCAGAATTAGCTCTTCTTTTCTTCTGATTCTTGCAACAATTTCATCTTTTCTTTTAATTCCTTCTGCTCTCTGGAATACTGTTCAAATATTGGCTGATAGATATACATCCCTCCAGCAATTCCAAGGACACTAGCCACAAACAGCTGTGGAAGAGTCATTCTCCTGAACATTGCTGTAACAAGCAGTGCACAATCTGAGGGTGGCTACCCAAGGACAGCAAATCTCTGCAGATCTGTTTCCAAAAAAAGGGGGACAGAGAAGAGACAACTTAGTACAGGAGCCTTTTAAAATATTTTATTTTAAATTACGGGGCATGGAGAAGTGTGTACACCCTAGTGAGGTGCCTTTGGAGGCCAGAAAGTATCTGAGTCCCTGGAACAGAAATGGCAGGCAGTTTTGAGTCCCACACAGGTGCTGGGGACTGAGCTGCAGTGCTCTGGAAAAACAGCATTCACTCTTAACCCCTGGCCATGTCTCCAGTCCCACAACTGCCCTTTAAAAGATTTATTACTATTTTGCTCTGGTGTGAAATCTTTTGTAATATCACTGCCTGGCTGTTAGGCCTTGAACTCACCTGTCTCCGAGTGATGGGATTAAAGGCACTAGTCACACACACACCCCACCCCCACCCCCACCCCCGACTTTCGAGGTTTGGCTCTGAAGGTGGCGGTCTTCTGATATTCCAGACTATTTTTATTAAATATACAATATATCACCACACTAAGTCCTCTTCTATTACAGGATATTCCTACTGAGTTATTTTCTGTCTTATTTGCCTGTTTGTTCTGGTTCTTTGAGATTACAATTCTGCTGTCACCTCCCAAGTGCTAGAATGACGGGCTTGTGCCACTAATATGGACATGCTAGACTTCTCAGTGTGTTTATTTAGAATGGCAAAAGGATGGGAGAAGATGGCAGCTACCTTTCAAACCACACAAAACCTCTTAACTCCAAAAAATATCTGAAGGGAAGTCAGACATGATTCAGTTTAAATTTTATCTAAAGAATAAAGAGACAAATGATTTTTCATTATTCCTTCTGCAATAGTCATAATTTTTAGCAGCTTTATGACAAAAACAATTTAAGAGGCTATAAAACTTTATTGAGCCAGGAATGATGGTGCATTCTTTAATCCAAGCACTATGGGGGGGGGTAGAGTGGAGGTGGAGAAAGAGAGCGAAAGTGTGTGTGTGTGTGTGTGTGTGTGTGTGTGTGTGGTGTGTGTGCTCGCTCTGTGAGTTTGAGGCCAATCTGGTCTACATAGTGAGTTCCAAGCCAGCCAAGGTTACATAGTAAGACCATATCTCAAAAAACAAAGCAAAGCAAAACAAAACAACAAGAAAAACTTTGCTGAGTTCCTTTTGATATTTTGGGAAACACCAAATGTAAATCATTGTGTGACTTTTTTGAAAAAAATAAAATGGAGATTTTGCTTCCACAACTGAAAATAGTGGAAACTCACAAATGGACATAGCACCTTCAAGAAAACAGCACTGCTGTCAATCACCTCAGCATCTGAGTACAATGTTAGTGAATGACAAGACCAGAGTGAAGAAGCCACACACTTTCTGGACTATGGCATGGAGTCTGAATCCAAGCCCCAAGTCACAAAAAGCAGCAGCGGCTCACTGTACTATAAAAGTTCTCAAATGTAATTTAAGTTCATCAGGGGAAGGAAAGTGTGTTTTCTCCAAGATTATACAGTTGACCACACAAATGACAGTTTACCAATCTTGCTTTGGTTCAATAGCTTTTTTTAAAAAAAAAAAAGGAACAAAAGCTAGAAGCCATTTGAAACTGTTTCTCATTTAGTGTTTATTGTTGTTAAATCTGAGTCTCCTGAACCTCAGTTTGTTCAGCAGCCTGCCCCCCTTTTCAAGATGGTAACTGAACCTTGAGTTTTATAAACTGAAGTTTCCAGAACAAATAAAAACAAAACACTTTTGTTAAATAGTCTAAAAGAAAAGCTGACTGATTGGAACTTCAGTGACTATGTGGACCCAGGATGTTATAGACCTCAAGCCAAATTACCTTGGAGTATCTTTAACCCCCTAAATAGTTAGTTTTTAGTCATCTGTATGTGACTATACTTCTTTATAACTATCAGGTAAAATCCTGGGATGAAGTAACAGGCCCCTCCCTTCCACCAACCCAGAAACTAAGAATGTAAATCAAAGGTATCTGAGGCCTGCAGCATAGATGCCCTTACTTTATTGTAACTCATCTACTTCATGCTTCCACCAATGCATTTCTAAAAAATTTATTTTTATTTTATGTGTATGAGTGTTCATCTTCATGTACGTATCTGCAAGGGCATGCATACCTGGTATCCTCGGCAGCACAGAGCCAATGTGTGGGTACTGGAAATCAAACCAGGGATTTCTGCAAGTGCAGCCAGTGCTTTTAACCACGGAGTCATTTCTCCGGTCTTCACCAACCATTTCTTTCTTTTTTTAATGCTTTGATTGTTGGGCGAGGCGGCACACACCTTTGATCTCAGCACTCATGAGGCAGAGTCGGGCAAACCTCTGTTGAGTTTGAGGCTAGCCTAGTCTACACAGTGAGTTCCAGGCCAGTCAGAATGGCAGATAAGTAGATGAGACTGAGTGTGGTAGTGCACACATTAAATCCAGCAATCATGAAGCAGAGATAGAAGGATCTCCTGAGTTCAAAGCCAGCCTAAACTACATAGTGATATCGATTTAAGAAAAAAAATTAAATAAACTGATGAGAAAGTAGGTAATTTGCAATAAATACCCAAATTTATAATTTATAAATAATAAAATTCACTGATATGGGGCTCAGAGGTTAAGAGCATTGGCGGCTCATTCAGAGGTCCTGAGTTTAATTCCCAGCAACCATCTATAATGAGATCCGGTGCCTTCTGCTGGCCTGCATGCCTACATGCAAGCAGAACACTGTACATATAATAAATAAATATTTTTTAAAAACTTTAATTAAAAATTCATTGCTGTATAACTTTCTTTCTCCTGTCACTGTAATAACCTTGACGAAACTGTTCCAAGGAAAGGACGCGCCATGTGGGGTAAGGGCAGTGGTCCCGGGAGCTGGTTCTCGGCACTTCACTGCCTCCCTCCGATCTGTTACCTCCACGAGCCTCCTCTGCGGGTGCTGACGAGGTGCCGGGAGCAGGAAAACATCGGTCTTTACTTTTGTCCTTTCCAGAACTGAAACGCAGTCAGGTGGGTGCAGTCCTGCACCGCCAAGAAACTCATCCGCTTCCGGCCGCATTTCCGGCTGTAGTTGTGCTGGAGCAACCCCTACGACGGCGGCTCTCGGGGTCCAATCCTAGTGGTGCGCGTCCGCCTGCTAGAAAGTGTGGGGCGGGCCCGGCGGGAGCTGCAGGTCTCCGGGAGGCGATGGAGGCCGAGTCCGGTGACCATGGCCCGGCTTTCCGCAGTCTCCACAGCCGCTCTAGAGAGATGAAGCTGCGGAAGAGGAAGTCGACTCTGTACGTGGACAGGCAGGAGAAACGCTCTCGGCCCCGCGGTGAGTGCGGGATGCTCTGCTGAGCGCATGGCTCCAGGCACTTGCAGCTTGATAGTGGAAATAAGCCTGGGCTCGCCGGATAGTGCCTTCGCTGTGTGGTGCAGGCATAGCTTGGATTTGCTGCAATCCTCCTGCCTCGGACTCCCCATTGCCGTGCGATGATGACACCATCACACCTGGCATAGCAGATTTTAACATAAATCTCTCTCTCTCTCTCTCTCTCTCTCTCTCTCTCTCTCTCTCTCTCTCTCTCTCTCTCTCTCTCACACACACACACACACACACACACCATCACACCTGGCATAGCAGATTTTAACATAAATCTCACACACACCTCGGTTTGAATGCTACCTAGTCAGTAACAGCATTTTTATTTTGGGTAAAGCAAAATGTCAAGCAAAGAGAAGGAAGGGAAGGAGGGAATAAGTGAGTGAGTGTGTTTGTGTGTGTGTGTCGTTTGTGTCTTTTTTTCAGTGATGGGACATGTTGATGGGTTGTTACCTGCTTCCCGCCTATTGCTAGGGAACACACTCCGGACCTCAAGCAGGCTAGGCAAGAGTCCCACCCACCCTTAGCTAACTCTGCAGTTGATCCCATACATCCACTTAGGTAGATGACATTTATGGAGTGATGTGGAGGGCCTTAACGGAGCCAGAACCAGGGACAACACACTTGTGTATTGGAAGGAGGAGATGCCTGACTTTAATGCCACAATTACTGCTTTGATTTACTTTTCAGATCTCCTTGGAGAAAACATTTACCTGGTCTTGTTTACCATTGCTCTGCGAATATTTAACTGCTTCTTAGTCCAGACAAGTTTTGTTCCCGATGAATACTGGCAGTCTCTTGAAGTTGCACACCATATGGTTTTCAGATATCCTTTATAGTGGGTTCTCCCCGCCACCCAGACAAAGTTTCTTTGTGTAGTAGCCTTGAAACTCAAGTCTCCCTTTGCCTCCCAAGTGCTGAGATTAAAGGTGTGTGCCGGGCTGGAGAGATAGCTCAGTGGTTAAGAGTACCGTCTGCTCTTCCAGAGGACCTGGGTTCGATTCCCAGCACCCACATGGCAGCTAACAACTGTCTGTAATTCCAGTTCCAGGCAAACACCAAGGCAAATAAATAAATAAATAAAGTTTTTTAAAAAAAAAAAAAAAAAAAAAGGTGTGTGCCACCATGCTGGGCTCAAAAAACACATTTCTATCTTGAGGAAGTTAAGACTTGAGTTGACCAAATATTCAATATAAAACCCTTTGTTTTAAGGGTACACTTTAGTGGTATATTACCTGCCTAGCATCTCCAAGGCTGGATATTCAATTTCTACCATCACCAAAACAAACTAACAAAAAACGATTTAGAAACTTTATTGTCAAAAAATAAAATATTACTCTCTATATAGAAGTATAAATAAGTTTGTTTCAATACTATTTGACATTTGGCCTTGATGTTAGTAATTATGGTTATCTGACCTGGGAATGGACAGAGAGGCTGAGGGGCTACACTTATCCCCTCATCTTTGCGGGCATTTACAAGATTCTGCATCTTTTGGGGAAAGACAGTGTTCAGTTGCTGGTAAGTTTAAATTAAAATGATCAAAACTGTTAAGTCCAGATATGTATTTCTTTTTTAAAAGTTAATTGGTAATAACTGAATGACTTTGCTAATATCATAAAAACTTGTTTCTAAAAGGCTAATGCTGCTCATGTACAGCCTTGTCTGGGAAGTCCACTGTACCAAAGACACTGTGATGTCGAACTCTTTGATATATTTAAAAATTATTAAAATAAAAAGATAAATAAATAAGAATGAGTAGCTGGAGAGATATCTCAAGATTAAGAGCCCTGCTCCACGATCATGAAGACCAGAGTTTAGGTCCCAGCATCCATGAAAATAAGCCAAGTGTCCTTGCAAATACCTATGACCCAAGCTGTGAGGAGGAAGACACAAGATTATCCCTGGATTGTGCTCTACCCTGCACAACCCCCAGTCCCCAGGTCAGGGAGAGACCCTGCCTCAAAAAGAATATGTGACAGAGAAAGGCATCAAGCATCCTCTGGGATCTTTGTGTGCATATACACATAAGCACATACAAATAAAGTCCACGAGAAAGTCTGCTGTGAGAACTCAGTTTAAAGACAGCAACATAACTATTTTAAATATTGTTTTGATTCATTGGATTTGGGGAGAAATTTAATGTGACAAAACTTTAATGACATGTATCATCATTGTGTTACGTAGTTAAGACTGTGGTTTCACCGTTGATAAGCCATGCTTATGATTCTTATCCTCTTTATAGTTATTGTTGATTTTTTCTCATTTTAAATTTATGTAACTGTTTTTTTGTTAAATACAAAATAAAGAAGGAAAAAAAAATAAATGGAGCATTAAAGTAAAAAAAAAAAAAAAAAGACTGTGGTTTCTAGATTTAGATTGCTGGAGGCTTTTAAGAGGAGGCTGTGCACAGGACCTGAGAAAAGATTGTCTAGTTAGACTTACGTTTTTAAGATCCTTCGGAAGAGCAGCAGGAGGGAACCAAACCAACTCCTGGGGCATGCCAGCAGGTGCCCCTGAGGTACATCCCAGCCCTCAAGGTCTGACGGACTGTCATCAAGTTTCACCCAGGAGTTTCTACTGTTTCTTTTCAGGAAAAGCTAGGACCTTTAGGGGAGCCCAATTTTAAGGCATTATGTGGAGCCTAGAAAGACTAAGGCTCTGGGTTGGCTTGTTTTAAATACATACTTCTCTTTGCAGTGTCTGAGGCCATCTTGAGAAAACAAAAACAACAGAATGTTTAAAGATTTATTTATCTTTATTTATTTGGCACACAAGAGTGCTGGAGGCCAGAGGAAGGATCAAATGCCCTGGAGCGGGTAGGCATCTGTGAGCTGCCCGATGTGGGTGCTAGGGACTGAACTTGGATGCTCTGGAAGAGCAGCAAGCACTCTTAATCACTAGCCATCCCTCCAGCCCTGGATTTAAAAAAACCTTTATTGTTAAGAGCACAAGGTGTGGTATGAAGACTACCTTGGTCTGAATCCAGGCGTCAGTGCTAACTAGCTCTAGAGCCTTAAAGACATCACCTAACTAACCTCTCTGGGCCTTGGTCTTCTCATATATTAAAAAGGACATGCCTTAGCGGGTTGTGGGGAATGAGCTAATACATGTAAAACACTTGCTATGATATCCAGCACATAGTACTGTAAATGCTTGACTTAGAAACAAAACCTACTGTGTGCTTCTGAGACAGAATCTTAACACAATAAAGTGGCTTGCAAGGTGTTCAAGAGACACTCAGTGGTAGAGCGCTTGCCTAACATGCATGTGTCCTGGGTTCAATACCAACTATTACAACAGATAATTAGAGTTGTAAGATATAGACAAATATATAAATGGGTAAGTGGGGTATTATGCTTTATACTTGTAAATCCCAATACTTTGGGAGCGCTGGGGCAAAAGCAAAGACAAAGCCACTAGGCTACTTTGCAAAGCCTTTCCAAGACAGGGGGTTGAGGTTGTAAGCATGAGCCAGCGAGCTAAGGACACATAACAAGCCTGTGAGTGAATGAATATGGAGATGGAAAGGTGGCTTTCTGATGATGGCTAGCTTTTTATTTTTATGGCAGTTTAGTATGAACCAGGATGACCTGCTTACCAAACCTTTTCTTTTTAATTGCCGAAGATCTGGACTCCCAGACTGGCCCAGGCTCTGCTATCTGCTGTAGCCGATGTAAGGCTTTACTCGCTCATGAAGCACGTGGGAAACCAGGAAGTGGCAGGATGGGTGGTAAGTCCAGACACTTGAGACACTGTACAGAGCACGGGTGGGGCAAATGGTTCCCCGAAACAGCTGATCCAAAGAACTTCCTGGAAAATCTTCCATAATTAAAAACAGTAAAATCTAAGTGGTACATACCATCTCCTGACTGAGTCCCAAGTGGGACAGGCTGGGTCCCAGGAGCCAGCTATGGGAGCCCTTGGGTCTCTAAGCTGTCAGAGTCCTCATCTTTCTTTAGTCTCTGAACACTCTAGAAGCCCTAAGGATCTGAGAAAGCCCTTTGCACTGTAGTGGGATTATGTTACATTGTCAATAACTGTCCCACCTATTAGTTTAATAAAAGTACTGATTGACTAAAGACAAATAAAAAATATGGGCCAGACTACCAGGCTAAAACTCTAAAAACAAACAAATAAAAAATAATAAACACCCCAATATAATGCCAACAAACACACACATACAAAAAAATTAAAATACTACTCAAAAATATACCAAGCCACATAACTAAACAAAATAAAAATCATAAATTAATTTAAAAACAAAAGCTAACAATATGCCAAAACTATAAACTAGTTACACTAAATAAACTAAATAAACAAATGTCTATATATTTCTTTAAAGCCTTAAGACCACTGGTCCAAATCTTAAAGCTAGTCCAGGCCAATACTACAATGGACTGAAGCCCTAGCTGAAGTGCCTGAAGGAACTGGGCTGCTGTAAGCAGGGAGCATGGCCTGGAAAAGCATCTTGGCAATAGGCTTACTTCCTTAGGTTTTTGTTTGTTTAGTTCTATTGTTTTGTTTTGTTTTTGAGTCAGGGTCTCTCTACATAGCCCTGGCTCTCCTGGAACTCACTATGTAAACCAGGCTGTCCTAAAATTCACAGATATTTTCCTGCTTTACATCTCCTGGTCAAACTAACACCCCAGTGGGTGACTGGGTTGTGTAGTGCCACTGTTCCTTTATTTGACTCTGCACACATGAAACATTTACCGATCTGCTGATTTTATTGTTTCTATCAGGAAATTCATTCTAAATTCTAGGCTTCCCGTTTTCCAACACATGTTTGCATTGTGATGTATCTGGAGAAAGGCCTGTTTGTACAGACATTCTGTTCTTTTACATTTTAAGATGTGTTTTATTTTCTGTGTGCATTTATGTGGTGACCATGTAGGCCAGAAGAGAGCCTGATATCTCCTGTAGTTGAGTTACATGTGTTTGTGAGTCACCTGCCAGGGTGCTAGGACCTGAATTCCTGTCCTCTGATAGAACAGTTAAGTGCTCTTAGCTCTTTGATCTATTTTGTTTTTTACATTGTAAAAATTAAATTAGTGAGGCTGGAGAGATGGCTCTGCAGTTAAGAACACTGATTGATTGCTCTTCTAGAGGACCAGGGTTCAATTCCCAGCATCCACATGGCAGGCAGCTCACAGCAGTCTGTAACTCCAGTTCCAGGGAGGGAGCTGACACCCTCACACAGACATGCATGCAGGCAAAACACTAATACACATAAAATAAAAATTAAAAAAAAAAGAAAATTAGCTTAGTGATTAAGTCCTTGCTATTTGATTCAGACACGAAGTCAGCCCCATGGCAACTCTACTTTGTTTTTATGTTTTATATATACTGCCAAAGGCACACATGGAATGGTAGCAAGATGACAGCCTGCTTTTGAGATCTCCCCTCTGAGTTCTTAAGAAAAATTTTTTTTTTCCACCATGAAAATCAAAACCTCTTTTTGTTGCTGTCGTTTTGTCTTTCGATACAGGGTTCCTCTATGTAACAGTTCTGGCTGTCCTGGAACTCTGTAGACCCCCAGGCTGGTCTTGAACTCACAGAGCTCTGCCTGTCTTTGCCTCCCTAGTGATGGAATTACAGTAATTTGCCACCAACACCCAGCTTTCTTTCTTTCTTATTTTGAATTGGAACCTTTTATAAAGGCTTTTTAAGAGAGGAAGAACCATGTGTTCATGTGTTGCTTTAACAAGGAGTTCCTCCTAAGACTGATTTTGTAGACTTCTGATACTTTTGTTTCCATGTTCATCAGGAAAATCGATTTTACTTTGTTTTCAAATTAAAAATTCCTGGTCAGCCATGGCTATATAGCAAAATTCTTACTTTAAATAAATACATATAATTAAAAGTTATATGCATACATACATATATTTATATACATATGTATATATGTGTGTTTACATACACACACACACACACACACACACACACACACACACACAGAGAAGAGAAGGAGGAAGAAGAAACAGGACAGCACTTGCAAAGCATTATGAGTAGATGTTCGAGTCTGGCCGGCCACTGTGAGGTAGGACATGGAGCACTGGCTGGCTGATCTAGTGAGGAGTGTCAGTACTCTGTGACCTCCACCATCAATGTCTGTGTTTCAGTTATGTCATCAACAGAAAGTAAGAGTTAGATCAGATGCAAGCCATGGAAAAACCCCTGAAAGCATTACCGACAGACAGAGCATTAAGAAATGCAGATCTGCTGTTGTTAGAGCCCTGTGTGGTACCAGTTAAGAACAGTGTTTGGCCATGTCTGCTTTTAAGACATGTTCCCTTTGACATAGCTTTGTCACATCTGGGCTCATGCTTTCTACAGAAGAAAACACTTAGCTTTCCATTTCTGGCTGCAGCAGCTGTTCTCATGCCTCGCTTCTCAGTTTTTTTGCCAGCTGTGCTCTTGGTTCACATGGTACTGCTGTACCCGAACCCTCACAAACACCATGGAGACTGCCCTCACTGCAACTGCCCTTTTCTACTATCCTCTGGAAGGCTCAAGGTCCATGAACAGGTAAGACAGTTAATAAATCCAGACAAAGCTCTAAGATGTGCTTTTGAAAAACCCTGAGTGTCAACATGTTATATTCAGTAGATCCCAACGTGTTCACGGGGCTTAGAAGAACCAAAGGTTTTTGCAGAGTGTAACAGGAAACGGAAACCAGTCACACTGCAAGGCTTCTTACGAAGTGTAGGCAGTGCTTTGGAAACCCTGCAGAGCCCAGAGCTCACTGAAGCAGCAGTCTCATATCAGTGGGCTCCCAAGGACCAGAAGAAAGAGTACTGGGATCCTTGCAATGGGTCAATGCAGCATTAAAATTGAATGGATTCTATAGCATGCACGATTACTATTAAGAATCTGCTTTTTACTTGAAAGTACTGACCTAGGTTTGGTGAGACAGGTCTGGAACCTCAGCACCTGGGAGGCTGAAGCAGGAGAGTTCAGAGTATGAAATGAGCTTGAGCTATCTAAGACCCTGTCTCAAACACCCCCAAATCTAAGTTCTCTCACAGTGGAAATGGCCAACTCACTGGGGGTCAGTTGCCTGTAACCTCCATTCCCTGCTCCTTAGTGTCAGGTACTTGCTGCTGGTCGCCATAGCATGCATCATCCGGCCCACAGCTCTCATCCCATGGGTGCCGCTGCTCCTCAGACACTTCTACCAAGAACAGAGAAAGCTCCATCTGACCCTGCACCATGTTTTACCTGTAGGGTAAGTCTGGCTGTGGTGCCATCTATAACATCTTATTAACCTGTAAGTGACAAATTGTGGAAAAGGCTTTGTATCTCATGTCACAGAAAACTTCAACTTTGTTTTTTATTTTTAAACGTGTGTGTGTGTGTGTGTGTGTGTGTGTGTGTGTGTGTGTGTGTGTGCTGAAAGGCATACATATGTGGAGGTCTGAGTGCTTTTGTGGGATGGTTCTCTGCATTTGGGAATCGAATTCAGGCCATTGGGCTTCTGTAGCAAACACTTTTATCCACTGAGCCATTTCATTGGCCCAATATTCCATTTTAGATGTATGAGACTGATTAACTATATGGTATTTCAGTTAAACAAAAATGTCCATTTCTTAGAATTTCCATTTCTATTCCTTAATTTTTTTCTCTTATATTTATTAAAGACCTTATAACAGTTTTGCTCATATAACCTCATGATGTTCTTGGATGTGATACTAGCATTCTTATTTTATAGGAGACAAAAGCATGGAGAAATTTAAAATTAGCAAAGCAGGAGACCGAAACTGTTAAGCAGTATATGAGCACCGAGACATGACACATAGGACAGTGTCCAACAGAAGATCCAAACTATCTCTTGAGTCAGTGAATGTGCCTTGCCAAGCAGAGCAAGTTACTAAAGCCTTAGCTTTCTGAGTAGCTAGGATCACAGATCCTTGTATTAGGCCTGGCCTCTAGGGCAGTACCAGACATTGAGCCAACTCCCAGTGTTCTGGCCTTTAAGGGAAATGCAAAAGACTGAAACTCTTCAGAGGAAAAAAAATGTTAGGAGGACATACAATCACATAGACAGAACAATTTTGGTTATTTCTTGTTTTGCTTTTTGTTTTTCAGACAGGGTCTCACTGTGTAGTCCAGACCTCTACCTTCTGAATGCTGACATTAAAGCCATGTGCCACTAGGCCTGGCCTGTTTTGTTTTTGAGATGGCCTCACCCTAAATACTTGCCTAGCCTAGAACTCGATACATTAAGCGGGCTGACCTTGAATTAAAAAACTCCCTTCTGCCTCAGTCTCCCAATTTATGAAATAATGGCCTTGAACTATTACACCTAACTTAGAAAAAATATATTGAACCTACTTCCAACCATATGCTAAAAAAAAAAAAATCCCCAAAACAGCATAGCTCTCACTATAAAACAGTGGTTCTCAACCTGGGCCTTGACCCCTTTGGGGGTTGAAGAACCCTTTCACAGGGGTTACACATCAAATATTCTGCACACTAGATACTTATATTAAGACTCATAACAATAGCAAAATTACAGTTATGAAGTAGCAAAGAAATGGTAGGAGGGTCCCTGGCACATAAGCAACTGTGTTAAAGGGTCACAGTGTTAGGAAGTTTGAGAAGCACTGCTGGAAGAGTAAAGGAGCAGTGCCTCCTCCAGGTCCAACAGAATCTCCTCCTGGCCAGAGCATCCCCAGCAGGACAGAAAACTTGAAAAGATACATTGGAGTAGTGAAGGGCCTTTGCGATGGATGGAGGCGGAGCTCAAAGACAGACCCGCTTACATGCTGACCCCAGTGCTGCACAAAACAAAAACACAAGTGAAGGACATTTTTGAGATTCACTGTAAAGAGAATGGAAGTGCAAGCCACAGGCCACATGGTATCTACAATACATATGATCAACCAAACCTCATCTTTAGAGAGGACACAGAACATGGGAAACTAAGAAAATGGTAACTGGAAACAAATGATAAAAAGACCTTATCAGCTATTTCAAAAAATATCCAATTTGGGAGCTGGAATCTCAGTGGTTAGAAAAAGCACCTGTTGCTCCTGTAGAGGACCCAGATCCAGTTTCCAGCACCCATATGGTGACTCGCAACTGTCCACAACTTCAGTTTCAGAGGATCCAACATCAATTTTTAACTTCTCAGGGCACAAGCCACATACATGGTGCACATATATACATGCACACAAAACACTCATACACATTAAGGCTAAAAAAAAAATCCAGATAGCCACCAAGTATAAAGGTATTCATCTTGCAGGGTGTGATGGGTCACATCTTTAACCTTAGCACTCAGGAGGCAGAGGCAGGTGGATCTCCATGAGTTCTAGGCAGCCAGGGTTTCATAGTAAGATTCAGTCTCAAAACAAAACAGAAACATGTTCAGCTGTATTTGGTGGCTTAGTGCTTGTCTGTCATACACAAGGCCTTTGGCTCAATACAAAATATCCTTTATAATCACAATGGAATGAAGTTAGACAATTAGCAGAAAAAAAAAGGTAAACATGTAAAAGCTAAAAGACACATTCATGACCTACAATCCCAAGAAGAAATCACAAGGTAGAGATGAGACAATATCACTGAGGAGGCTGAGGCAGGAAGAATTCAAGGCCACTAGCACCACTTACAAAAACAAAACTCTGCCAAGCAGTGGTGGCACATGCCATTAATCCCAGTAGTCAGGAGGCAGGATCTCCAAGTTCAGCCTGGTCACAGAGCAAGTTTCAGGACAGCCAGGGCTACAGAGAGAAACCCTGTCTGGAAAAACAAAAATAAAAAACAAACCCATGTGCCTATTCTGCACCTTACATTTATTTCTCCTTATCTTCTGAATAGTGCTGGTTTTTGTTGTGGTGATTTTCACCAAGTTTTTACCTTGAGCTGTGCCCTGATCACTCTCTGGATCTTTAGTTACTTTAACTCATTTTTTTTCCCTAATTAAATCATAGCCATTCTTTAAGCCTACAATCCTCAATACTGTCTGCCCACTGTAAAATTATCATTTTGGAGAACAAAATATTTAACAAAACTGACTGCTTATA
Organism: Sigmodon hispidus; assembly: GCA_004025045.1. NCBI lineage: Eukaryota > Metazoa > Chordata > Mammalia > Rodentia > Cricetidae > Sigmodon > Sigmodon hispidus. The sequence goes on from PVIH01000146.1 coordinate 87,674, forward strand.
CTAGTAGTATGTGTACTCAACAAAACTACATATTGTAGATGCTTAAATTTGTATGATTTGGCCCACATACCTTTATGTAGCACATACCTTTAATCCTAGCACTCAGGAGTGGAGAGCCAGGTGGAGCTGAGTTTGAGGCCAGCCTGGACTACAGAGTGAGTTCCAGGACAGCCACCTAATCTCAAAAAAACAAAACAAAATTATATGCTGTATCTCCTTGTTAGCTTACTGTTGTGATAAATGTTGACCAAAAACAACTTTGGGAGGAAAGGATTGATTACACTTCACCAATTATAGTCTATCAATCACCCAGGGAAGCCAAGGAGAGAGGAACTGGAGGAATGCTGTTTACTGGGCTTGCTTCTTCTGGATTGCTCAGCTACCTTATTTACATAGCCTAGCCCTATGGGACCAGGGATGGCTCCGCCCACAGTGGGTGTGCCCTATGACATCACTAAACAAGAAAATGCCACACAGACATGCCATGGGAAAATCTGATAGACAGTTCCCCAATTGTGGTTTTCTCAGGTGTGACAAGTTGACAACTGATGGGAACTATGACATTGTAGCTAGTGTTGTAAATACTAAAATGGAGACTTCCCTAAGACAGAGCAAAAGCAGTGACACACACACAGCATTGTAAATGAATGAACTGCAGCACACACAGAACGGTCCAGTGTTAGAGCCACAGTGACTGGGAAGCTGCCAGCAGCCCCATGAGCCAGGAAGCTAACCTCTTTTAGTATACCTGGAGCCAATCACATTTGGAACTTTTGAACACTGGGAACTTCAAAATAATAAGTATTGATATTTTTATGTTGACAAGTTGGTTATTCAAGAGTAGATAAAATAATTTTTTTTTTTTAAAGTTTGCTTAAGTCCATCTTCCCAGCAGTGTAAGATCTTTCCAAATGCACTCACAGTTGATGAACTTGTAGAGCGTTGGAAGGTGGTGTTTGTACGAAGCATTGGGCTGAACTCCAGTAGGTTCAAATGTAATCATTCTATCTTGTTTTTCAGATTTATAACCTTCATCTTGTCTCTGATCATTGATCGTATCTTTTTTGGCCAAGTAAGTAAAAGTAGATTATGCTAAAGGCTATTTTTAACCATTTACTGCTCTGAAACCTCAAGCTGGACTTTTAATGCTTTTGTATTTCAATCTGGGTGCGATGACACATGCCTAGTGTGGTGGTACACAGAGTAATCTCACACAAAGGAGGCAGGAGAATCAGGTAGTCAACATTATGGTATCCCTAGCTGCATAGAGAGTTAGAGGCCAATTTAGGCTACAAGAGACCCCCCCCCCATCTTAGAACACAGACAGACCTATTAATATTTTGGACCAGAGGCAAATCTCTTTTTTAATATTTATTTTAATGTAAATTGGTGTTTTTCCTGAATGTATGACTGTGTAAGGGTGTCAGATCTTGGAATTACAGTTGTTAGCTGCCATGTGGATACTGGGAATCGAACTCAGGCCCTCTGGGAGAACAGTCAGTGCTCTTAACCACTGAGCCATCTCTCCAGCCCCAAGGCAAATCTTTTTAATAGTTATACTATACTGTTTTTTAATAGTTATACTATACTGTAATTTATTTAATCAAAACAAACAAAAATCCATTTCTTTTAAATTCTTTATTATTTGTATGCATGCTTGGAGATAAGAGGGCAATTTTAGGGAGTAGATTCTCTTAACTTTTTTAGTTTTTTCAGACAGTGTTTCTCTGTTTGCTCTGGCTGTCCTGGAACTCAGACACCTTCCTGCGTGTGCGCGAACACACACACACACACACACACACACACACACACACACACACCAGTTTTAAAAACTATATTTTAATTGGGTATAAAACTTGTAGTACCAAAATACATTTGAATGATTATTCATAATTTTTGAGATTCTCCTTGAACCTTAAAAACCTAGCATTTTACAAATTAACAAAAGATGCAAGTACTTAGAAAAACAAATTATCAGCAGAATAGTGGTGATGCACTGTTTGATCCCAGCACAATGGAAGGCAGAGGCAGGCGGATCTCTGAGAGCAAGGCAAGCCTGGTCTACAAAGCAAGTTCCAAGACAGCCAGGGCTAAACAGAGAAACCCTCAGAAAAAAAATTATATAAAATTTCATGACATTAATCAGAATTACTAATATAAGACTGCTGCCTGATTTTTTAAAAAGTCTTATATCATGATTCTGTCAAATATTCTAAGGTCCAAGTTCCTGACACTAACTCATTGTTTTCTTCTTTCACTTATACCAGTGGACATTGGTCCAGTTTAATTTTTTAAAATTTAACGTACTGCAGAATTTGGGGACATTTTATGGCTCTCATCCGTGGCACTGGTACTTCAGTCAAGGGTTTCCAGTTGTCTTGGGAACCCACTTACCTTTTTTTATTCATGGCTGTTTCCTGGCCCCACGGAGGCTGCACATACTACTGCTAACTATACTGTGGACAATGCTGGTGTACAGGTAAGATTCTCATGTTCAAGCAGGTGAGAATTTATACGGTCCCGAGATTGTGAAACTATTCAGAAGCAGGTCCTTCCTTTCTTAGGGTACAGCAGTCAAATTATGTCAGACAATAGTAGTAGTAATTATGTGGTGTTCAGACAGTGATGATTACCCGTTCGTGTGTATGTCTGCAAAATAAAAACGAGGAGCTGGTGAGACAGCTCAGCAGGCAGAGGCACCTACCACCATGCCTGACATCCTGGTGACCACATGTCACCAGGATCCACGTGGTAAGAGACAACTGACTCCCACAAGTCCTTGGTCCTCTGACCCCCAAATGTCCCCTATGGCATGAGCACCCAACACTTGTAAACAAACAAAAAAAAATTTTTTTTAAAATAAATGTAGCCTTATTCTAAATTTGAGTAGTATTACTTGAGTTGGTAATATAATTTTTAAAAGTGTAATTGTACATTGTAATTTTATTCTGACTTTATTGTTTAATCATAGTCACATTCTATTTGAAAAAGAGTATGATTCCTGAGTCTGATGCCAGACGTTTGAAGCTACCATGAGCTAGACTGAAAAATGGTTATCTTAAAAAAAAAAAAAAAAAAAAAAAAAAGAAGTCAATATCAGATACTTGAAAAGATAGATGTTATTTATTTCATTTTAAACACATTAATTTCTCAGACTTGGGTAAAAATTAATGTTTTTGCCTTAATATCCTTTATTACAGCATGTTGGGCCACAAAGAATTCAGGTTTATCTATCCAGTTTTACCATTTTGCATGGTGTTCTGTGGTAAGTGTTGATTAATAAAGAATACAAAAGATAGAAATAGTTCAAAGAGGCCAGGCATGGCGGCACTGCTGTAAGTGGAGAGAAGGCAATCAATCAATCACTCAGCCACAAGTCAAGGGTGGCCTGTGCTTTGATAGCAGGATCCTGTCTCAAAACAATAATAAAACATTAAGAGACCGTCAGTACCCAAGGAGCTATTTATTTCCAACTTGGCCAAATGAAACCTTTGCTAATTACGAATTGCTACTGTAGTGTTTTCTTTTTGTAATCTAATGATCTGTGGGTTTGTTGTCTGATTATGTAGGCAGGGCTAACCTAGACCTCACTATTCAGCTGACCTTAAACTCGGGGACCATCCATCCTCTTGCCTCTGCCTACCAAATGCCGGGATTACAGATGTGAGCCACCTTGCCTGGCTTCTAAATGTCTTTTAGAATGTCTAATGTCTTTTCTCCTGTATTATGGAAGATAAGGATCTACCTGCCAGTCCACTGTGAGTGCTAGGGGTAGGGTATAAGATAGTCTGGCTGGCCTAAAACATCTATGTAGCAATCTCACTGTGTTATTCAGGCTGGCCTTGACCTCCTCATCGTCCAGTTATGGGATGCCAGGCTTGCTGTACCATGCACAGCTTTCCTTGGAATTGTCTTCCCTACGCACTTCAAATCTAAGCCTTATTTTGTTCTTGTGACCTATTTTAACCTGATTTCATGTAAATAAAATTGTCAGCCACTGCTTCCCAGTGACTTTTAATGTTATTTATTCTTACAAGCCACATCCCAGCCATGCTCACTCACAAAGACTAGACAAAGCCCTGGCTGGGCCTAAGAGGGCTCTAGATGTGTGGGCCCAGGCTAGCTGTAGGCGGAGCTTCTTGCCTGCTGTCTTCAGGGTGGGGGGGGGGTAGGCAGCCTGGGCCTGAAAACTGCAGATCCTTCTACCAGTCTTTGGGTCACAAAGTCAAAGGCCAGATTCAAGAGGTGGTAGAACAGCAATATTTTTCCTGTCTGTAGGCACTTCCCTAGCCACAACTCCTTTCAGTCCTTTGAGGCTGGGTCCTTATAGTGTGCACTGTGCCTTGGTTTCTTATAGTAACTGGAGGCTGCTACTGCCCAAGGTGGAAATGCTGAGATACACTTGATGTACTGTCACAAGTATTAGGTGTCAACTGGTTTACTCCTGGCCAAGTAGAGACCTTGCTTCCTACAGACAGAGTACTTGTTCTGAGTTCAGATCTGCCTACCATTACTCATGCACTGCTTCAAGATGGACTGTTCTAAAGCTAACAGGGAAAGTGGCACCCGACTGTACTCCAGTACTCTAGCAGCCGAGGCCAGAGCACTGCTGGTTAAGGCCAGCCTGGGTTACACACATGGCAAGATCCTGTCTCAAGGGGAAACACACTTGTAATCCTTGCCCTTGGGAGGTGGAGACAGAAGAAACCAAAGTTCCAGACCAGTATTTGTCCCTGGAAGCAACTCTTCAACTTGAAGATCTTGCCAAACTGCCTAGGCTAGCCTTGAACTGGTACTCCTTTTGCCTAGGTCTCCCTATTAGCTGGCATTACTACTGTGTCACACACTATATATATTCTTAGATAATCTTGGTGTCTGATGTTCATAGTTCTACTATAAGATGTATCTTGCAAAATTTAGTATTGCTGTTGTGGTTAGCAGCAACCAAACTTCCTGGTACCTGTGTCTGTGCCCAGTGACTCAGCTTTAGATACAATTCAGCCTCACCCTTCCCTTACTCGTTCTCCTGTTAAATAAATTGGGGTACCCCTTTCTTTCTAAGGTAAACACTAACACGAACAGCCTCTCAACAGTGCTTAAAAATGTAAACATTAGTTTACCTTTGACTCTGTAAATGATTGAAAAACCCAACTCTGCAAAGGGTAATTGGAACTTTAATTTTTGAAACAGAAATATCTGGACAGTGTTACACTTTTATAGAATGAAGATGCTATTGACTATGAACTTTATCTGACATAAAATGTGATGCTCATGAATAAAGTAAGTAATAAATCTAAAAAAAAAAAATGTAAACATTAACATGCACTTTGAAGTGGCAGACCATACTAGAGGGTATTGGGGATTTTTCCTTGATCTTGGGTTTTTTGTTGTTGTTGAGACAGGGTTTCTCTGTCTAGCCGTGGCTGTCCTGGAACTTGCTCTATATGACCTCAAACTCAAAGATCAGTCTGCCTCTGCCTCAGGAGTGCCGGGATTAAAAGTATGTGCCACAAGCACTCATCGATCTTGGGTTTTTAATAGAAGCCGTTGCCATTGTGCAGCATGGGAGATGAAATTACTAAGTGAAGGCTCAGGCTTTTTCCTCACCCTCCTCCTAAGTCATGGCTGGTGAATGCAGGTTATCATACTACTGTGAGATGGACCCAGGCAAAGCATCCCAGCACCATACTCTGAAGCATCTTTTTTAGGACTAGCCAAGAGGTCCAAAGTAGGCACTAGGAGTGATGGTTATGAGAAGTGCACCTCCATATTACATGCAATAAAAAGACATTGAATGGTGGGATCTAACTGGGTATGACTGAACACCTGCAGTGCTGTTTCCCCTAAGAAAATTCTGGGTCTCAGTCCAAGTTAGCCATGTAACTGTGTCCTTCCAGCTGTCCTTGGCATCATTTAAGTTTCAGAAATCCCCTTGTAAATTTTAGGATGTAAGATGCCCTTAGACTGTCAAATTAAGACTAAACAGCCATTACCCATACTACACCTTTGACAAGAAAAGGGCTAGTCCCTGCCTGAAAGTACAGTAGTGGTGAGTGGTCAGAGAAGCTGACTATTTGCCACTAATACCATGGCTTCTACAATTTGCATGGAAAATTACATACAAGTATTTGCTGATAACAGAAAAGCAAGACTGTGTGTTCCACTTCCTTCTGTCCATCTCCATGCAGGATACTCACTAGCACAGCTCAAGGCATGGCGGAAGGCAGCTCTGAGTTTCCTGCTTTTGTCAAATCTGCTGCTGGCACTCTACACTGGCCTAGTTCATCAGAGAGGCACTCTGGATGTCATGAACCACATTCAGCAAGTCTGCCCTAGAGGTCCTAACCCAGCTTCGGTCTCCGTGTTCATCATGATGCCTTGCCACTCCACTCCTTACTACAGGTAAGACTCTTCTGCCTGAGGTCCCACACATTCAGGGTCAGCCGGAAACAATATGGAAACTCGGGTGCTTTAACTATTTTGACCTTTCTATACAGCCATGTTCATTGCCCACTGTCCATGCGGTTTCTCCAGTGTCCCCCAGACTTGACCGGAAAAACTCAGTATCTTGATGAAGCAGATATGTTCTACTTAAATCCCTTAAGCTGGTTACAAGAAGAATTCCGAAGCAATGCATCACTCCCCACTCACTTGATCACCTTCAATGTTCTGGAGAAGGTATGTCAACTTGAAATAGTCAACTCAGTATTTTAATTGGATCAGCAACAATCTGTTTCTCTGATCCCTTTTATCCCCTGTATGAGTTACTCCTCTAATGGCTGAGGCCAAACACCTGTGACAAAAACCAATTTAGGGAGAAAGGATTTATTCTGGCTCAGGTTCAGGACACCTTCACATCAAGGAAGAGGAGCCATGGGGCTGTGGGAGCAGCTCCCCAGTTGCAGCTGCAGCAGAGGAATGTGAGCCTGCCTGGTCTATGGAACAGCATCTAAAAAGGGGGATAGCCCAGCTCAGTTTGCTTTCCTTTCCTTTATTCAGAGTGGACCACAGCAGACAGGAGTGTGCCATTCACATGCAGGGCAGCTCTTCCCTCAACTCTTTAAAGACACACAAACTCACCAAATGTGCTTCATTGCTGCTCTGTCTTTTTTCTTCAGTGTGTATTCATGTTCCTGTATACAAACATGGAAAGGGTGAGGTTCAAGTCCTCCTCCTGTCCTGGGCTCTCACTGAACCTGGAGCCTAACTACTATAGCTTGCCAGTTGCCCACCAGAATTCTATCCCTGCCCCTACTCCAATGACCAAGTGTTAGGACTATTGATATGTGCCACCATGCTTGGGTTTCTTTCTTTTTGAGACAGGTCTCACCTGGGTAGCCCTGGCTGGCCTGTAAGTCACAGAAATCCATCTGCCTCCCAAGTGCTAGGTAGGACTAAAGGCACATGCTGTGCCACCACACCCAGCCTTACCTGGGTACTAGGGGTCCAAGCTCAGTCCAAACTCTCATGCTTGTTCAGCAACCACTTGAAAAGTGAGCTGCCTCCTCTGCCCACCCCATGGTTTCTTAATCCAATAAAGTTGACAGAATTTAATGACTGCAACCCGTGTTACATAATTGGTCTTTCCTCCAGGAAAATCAGCCCTAATTCTATAGCTCTCTATATGTTTGGCTACCAAAAGTCATTCCTTTTCTGAGAAATATTGCATGAATTCATGAAGAAAAAATGTTGGAAAGGAGAAATTACAACTGGCAACTCTACAATTCTTTGAAACCACACTTGGCAAACATGTCTTTATTTACTTGTAGGATATCCGTGCCTTCCTCACTTCGAGGAGCTATGAGAGGACTGCTATTTTCTTCCACACTCACTGGCCAGAAGGTCGGACTGGAAGCCACATACATGTCTACGAGCGAAGTTAACCAATGGGGTTAACACAGGAGGAAGCTGAACTGTGAGAATGTCTGCAGAGAAGCTGGCCTGACTGAGGGATACTTCAGGTGATTCGTGAAATGAAGAGGCCACTGGGGACCACACTGAGGCATTCTGAGAGAAAACGAATACGACGCCAGATTTGCAAGAGACCTTTAGTTTTCCTCACGTGCAGTTTATTGTTCTTCCAGTGTCCAGGTGTGCAAGAGCGTTCACAAGAACAAGTCAGCAAGTGCCTCAGAAGCCAATGGGCTCTTGATCCCACAGAGAGACAAAAGCATTAGAGTAGAACACATCAGAGGGAGTCCCAGCTCAGCTCACTCCAGCCATATTGTACACCTCAAGATGGCATGTCCTGCCCTGTAAGAGCTGACCTGCCTCTAAGCTCAGCTACCCAAGCCAAGCCTTGTTTCATGCACAGAATGGTTCATGCCTGGCTGCCTTAATAAAACTACCATGTTTTTCCAGAGCAAAAAAAAATTGTTTTTTAACAAACCTAAGCTATGGGAAAATGCACGTTAGTAAGCTTTGCTTTTGCATAATATAAAGCCGTCAAACCAGTCTTTTATAAATGGGCATCGACAGTCATCTTGGGGATTGCATCTTACTTTCAACACCAAACAAAGTAGAAAGCATCCATTTGTCTTAATTTCCTAACTTACTCATGAATCAGTATTTAGGGTCAAAGGGTAACCGGCCCAGTTCTATCTCAAGGTTTGCCGTGTGTCTTCCATTAGTGCGACTGTGTTTATACCATTTACCTTCCCTTCTATAAGGCTGTGGATGAGGCTGCTTCTGCTCTTGCTTTCGGTGCCTGGAGTTTTCAATAGTTACCATACGTTGCTTTTTATCAGGCCGACTGAAAGTAGCAAACACATTTTTCATCTATGTTAGAGTTTAGTTTTCTAAAGGTAAAAAAACAAATTAATGTTTTTCTCCATTAATCTACCATCTGAACACTGTTAAAGATAAAATATAAAATATACTTCTATTATTATACCAGGGAAGAGAGGGAATCACTACTTTTAATACTAAAGAAAAAAATAGACATAAATACACCTATACCATCTGGAAGGGGAACCCAAACACGTGATGAGGAACAGGAATGTGACAATAAAATAATGAGATGTTTCCTGTTATTCCAGTTCCCATCTCCATTGGCTCTATCCCATCCCTCAACTGAACTATATTTATGCATCTTGCAAAGCAAAGCAGTCTCTAACTTTCCCCAAACTCCGCCATGAGGCACCACCAGGCAGGATTCCTCATCACTTCACACAAAGACCACGTCAACTGGCCCACAGTCCTCAGCTAAGTGTCCGCCTCACGTCTCTGGGTTCTCGGCTGCCACTCTGCAGTCTTTTCTTGCTTAGCCTTTTCTATAGCTGGCACAGATGTTGGTGCCCCAGCACTAGATCTTCCCGTGGGGACTGCTGTGTAACTAACTGCCAACCAGTCCTCTCAAATAAATGGCAATTCCCCTCGAGACACTCTGCTCCGTACCTTCTGCTATTCTCGGAGTAATATCAATCAATATCTAGATATGTATGTAGTCATTCCAGGTATATGCAAATCACTTTCTTTCTATTCACCTTACACAAGAAATAACTGTTTCACTCTGAGTTAGTTCTTTTAAATGTATCTTGTCTCCTCCATACTACCTTATTAGCTTCTCATGTGCAGACCACAACTGGCTTCATAGCTTGCCAATCAACCCTCCTGGCTGCTGCCAGTCATCCAAAAGGCTGGGTACAACCCCACCCCATGACAAAATCCTTCAAAATTTCTCCATCTCACAAGACAGATACTTCAGGACAAAACAGAGGCCTTCCTGATTCACCCCACAGTCCACCTGTTTCTGTAAAGAATTATGTCTTCATCTTTCCACACCTTTGCAAATAGCCTTTCATTCCAGTGACATGCCCTCCCCTCTCTATGTACCAACCTCACTTCTCTTCCAAAAGCCGGTGTCAAAACATGCAAGGTCATTTCATGAAGCTTTCCCAACCATCTGCAGACTGCCTGAGGCCACCACATCTTCATGCCTCTGGTGCACACCCAACTCCTAAAGAGCAAGGGCTACTCATGTCTCCTCACAGCAGCCTCCTAACCCTGCTCTTACTAGACACTTGTTTCAGAAACTAAAGACATCAGAAACCAGTCTCATTATTTTATAGGCACACTGCATTTATTCATAAAGATGGAACTATGTGACTCTCAAAGGTAAACACCACACACTTGTGGTTACAGAATAAAAAGCTGAAGGACATGGGCACACTTTGAAGACCATTGTGGCTCTTGATCATCTGTCACCCTTCTCTACAGGAAGCCTTCAATGAGTACCACCCCTAACTGTCCCACAGACCAACAATGCTTACGGTGGGGGCTCCACATGAACTTCACATTGAAATCTTTGTTTTTAGTTCCCTCAGTCAAAGATTAAAGGGCAATAACTTCACTTAATTGTATAAACTATACTGAAAGAAACCAAATTAGTTCAATTAAGTTATTATACCCTTAACTAAATTTTAAGGTAGAAATTCAATCATTTGTTCAAGTAGTGATTATATAGTGCATGGATTTTTCAGTTTACAACAGTTAAATTTTAAAACTTTTTTAAAATATATTCTGAATTTCAGTGGCAATAAAGCTTGCTTCTTACAAACAGCAACATTCCAAGAAACTCAAAGTGATTTAAAAAAAAAAAAAAAAAAAAAAAACAAACCACTATACCATGTACCACTGTTAGAAGCTATTATAGTAACATGGTTTTATGTAAACCGACCTGGGTCCGAATGGAAGGGGGAAAATGTGCCCAAAGTGTCTATATATATATCCGTCCAGCTTCTCCAAACTGTCATCCCCTACTCGATACTCCTTTATTCCCTTCAGGTAACCTTTCACAGCATCAACAAAGCTGGGGAAGAGCTTCTGGTCACTTCCAAAGACACCATTTGGGAAAAACTGACTGATGAACTGATCCAGTTCTTCCCAGTGGTGAAAAGTTTCCAGTTCATTGAGTAAGTACCACTGAATCAGCTGTCTGAAGTCATTTATCTTGACGGGACTTGCTGCATTAACAGGGCTAACAGATTCTTGTCCTGCACATTCAAACTTGGCCTTGTACGTATATGGATTTGCTTTTCTTCTACTTTCTTCTGAGTCACTGGGCTTTTCTTTCCCTCCACCCCTCTGTGCAGAAGGGCCTCTGCAATTCTGGTCTTGGTTGGGTGCCGCATGCTGTGAATAAGAGTAGCAGGTTGTTCTCAGCTTTTCAGCTGCTGCTTCTTTTGAAGCCCCGAATCTCTTACTGCCCTTTTCATCAAAAATATTCTTGGTGGTGTCTTTGAAATGCCGAAAAGTGGATTTAACTGAATCTGAGAACTTCTTCAGATTTTCCTTTACAGCTTCTTTCGCCTGCTTGATTTTTTCTTTGTGATGCCTCACAAACTCCTTGGTAGAATTCTTCATAGCATCAAATGTTTCCTTAACTGTCCCCAGAAACGTCTCCTTCACCTTGTTCTTAGCTTTGTGGTTCCCTCTGCCTCCTCTCCTCCTTCCTTCTGTCTCCGACTTTCCGTTTTGATCCTTCGCCTCAACATACAGTCTTTCCCACAAGTCAGAGCGCTGCTGCTCGAAGGTCAGCTTCTGCTCCAGTTCAGCCAGTCTCTGCTGTAACAGCACCACTTCATTCTCTTCACTCCGCACGCCAGGGGGATGTGCATGTTCCTGTGCCTGCCCAAGGACTAACTGCTCAAGTTCTGCCCGCAGAGCCATTGCCGTGAGCCGCTCTTTCTCCAGGTCCCTCTTCAGCATCTCTGCTTCCTCTAACAGAGTCTCCTTTTCATTAAGGAAATTGCTTGTTTTCTGTTTTTCTGCTTCTAGATGCTGCTTCAGAACCTGGTTCTCCCTCACTAACTGGGTCCTTGTGCCTTTGTCCTCCAACAACCTCATCTGCTCCCTCAGCTGCTGTAGCTCTTCCTGTAGTGAAGACAGGGCTTTCTCCTCTTTCTCCAGAGATATTCTTAAATGCTGGTTTTCTGCAGCAAGATTCTTTTTATGAGTTTCAAAGGTAACCTTCTCTTCTTCAGTAACAGTCCAACACCTCTCAAGGTTTTCTTTCAATGACTAGATGGTTTTTGAAAGAGAAATGTCAAGTGCTTAAAAAGTTTAATCTAAATCTTTATCATGTAACAACCATAACCTTTATGCCCACATATCTGTGTGCATGTGTATGTATGTGTGTATATATATATATATATATATATATATATATATATATATATATGAGCAAGCACACAAATCCAGGTGTGGTTAGACAGTATTAAAATTTGGAAAATAAATATTCAATGCCACTTACCGTATATTCAAGAAGCTTTTTGTTCTTGGAAAAAAAAAAAAAACAATGGAAACTACAAGTGTCATAGGAAGAAAATGTGTAGTAGGCAGCAGCTCTGTCAAATCAAGAACACTGACTAGGAGGGATAACTCAAGCAAGGACTAGGTAGGCAAAGCTCCATTCACCTGAGAGACTACAGGGCTGAGTCAGCAGACCCAAAGCCCCAGATTCACTGCTTAGTGCTGCATCAGAAACATACATTTGTAAACTGGAAAAGTGAGAGAAGTCTTTCCATCTTGTTATTATAGGAGCTGTTCTGAAAAGGTGCCTACAGAATAAATAACTAAAAATTTTCTATTTATTTAATTATTTTGAGATAAGATCTCTCTACTTATTATGTGTGGCTGTCCTAGAACTCACTGACCAGGCTGGCCTCAAATTCAGAGATCTGCCTCCTAAGTGCTGAGATTAAAGGCACAGGTCACCACACCCAACAACTAAGACATTTTAAAGTTAGCTGCATTTGCCTTCCGTGGGTAAACACAATCAGCCACTAGTATCTGCATATCTCCTGGCTCAGTATCAATATGGATTAAAAAATATTCAGAAGGCAGTATGGTATGGTGGTATATGCCTTTAATCCCAGCACTAGAGTACCTGGTTGATAATGTTACTATGTGTCAGTGTTTAAATCCAGAGTCTCTAGAGACATCTCTGTACACAGAGGACAGTCTGAATCCTGGTAACATAGTTCACTATCTCCCCAAATCCAAGTAAACTTGAATTGAGAAACTAAAAAATAATAACAATAATAGAATGTTACATGTGAAAAACAACTATCTGAAATAGTTGTTTCACTGACTTGTTACCCTTCAGTTCAGGAAAAAAAAATTCAAAATTGTAGTCTGCAGGGCTGAGAAGATGGATCAGAGGTTAAGAGCACTGGTTGATCTTCAAGGGGTCCTGAGTTCAATTCCCAGCAACCACAGAGTGGCTCACAACCATCTGTAATAAGACCTGGTACCCTCTTCTGGCCTGCAGGCACACATAGGGGCAGAATGTTGTATACATAATAAATAAATAAATCTTTAAACAAACAACAAAACTGTAGTTTGCAAGGAGGTCCCTGCTTCCAGGCCTGATGACCTGAATTGGATTCTTCAGTACCTGAATGGTAGATCGCAGAACTGACTTCTGAAGTTTTCTGATCTCTACATTTGTGCCATGCATGCAAAGCACATATGCACATACATGTACCCAGCTCTTTGAAATTAGATACTTGGAATGCAATTAAATCTGCTAGCCTTGCAAAGAAAGTTACTTAGTCTATCTGCACCTCTATTTATAATATGCCTCACTCACAAGCATGCCAAGAGAAGCAAGTTATATGATGCATTCCAATGTAACAGTATAAAAGTGCTAAAGAACTTATCAACATTATTTTTAATTTTTTATTATATGTATTTGTGTTTTATAGTCTGTCTGTAGGTATGCATGTGGAGGTCAGAGGAAAACTTGTGGATGTGGAGTCTGTTCTCTCCTTCAACAAGTGAGGCCTGGGGACACACTCGGGTGGTCAGTTCTTTACCTGCTGAGCCTTCTCACTCATCCCAATTATTCACTGATCAATCTTTACTATAACTGTTTAAGTTGTTCAACTGCTGGCTTCTACTTTTTTTTTTTCCTTCTTGGCTTTCTGAGGCAGGTGTTGATAAATAGCCCAGGCTAGTCTTGAACTTGGACTGATTCATACTATCTTAGTCTTCAAGTGCTAGAATAGGGTTATAGTGTGTGTGCCCCCACACCTAGCTCAAACATTATTTTTATATCACTATTAGCTATTTCTCAGTTTTTAATTAACACGCACCTTGAAGTCTAGAAAGGGCTCTTGTTCCTGCTGGCACTGGGAAAGGTAATCCTTCACAGCATTCAGCTCATCACTGTGCATCTTTTTGACTAACTGCTGACGCTTCTGAATCTGAATTGTGCCTGAAAGAACAACCAATAGGAACAGCATGACTGCCACTACTCAAAACTGCACAAAGCACTCTTGTCAACACTAGCTACTTGGGTTAAGGGCATTCTTTTCTTTAAAATACCTCAAATAACAGTGGGTGTTAAGTCCAGGCAAAGCAGATTAATAATGTATGTCAACTCACTCAGCATGCACAGGGGACCACCTTTTTTTAAAAAAAAAAATTATTTAGCTTTATTTATGTACATTGGTATGAAGGTGTTAGATCTCTGGAACTGGAGTTACAGACAGTTGTGAGCTGCCATGTGGGTGTTGGGAATTGAACCCAGGTCCTCTGGGAGAACAGCCAGTGCTCCTAACTCCTGAGCCATCTCTCCAGCCCCAGGACCACCTAGTGGTAACCAGTCAGCACACACAGAAACATATAAGCAGTCCACCATCCTTCCAAAGGAGAACACAGGCAACTTTAACAGTAAGAATAAAAAAGTTATCTTGCTATACTAAAGGCACTCAACTTTTCATTGAGACCTCTGAAGGGTTTCAAACCTCTTTAAACAGAGAAATAACCAGTGGATTTCTTTTCCTACAGATCAAGAGTCAAAGAAAAATGAAAATGTATGTTTCTTAGTAATTTGCATACAGGATACTAAGGTATAGCACAGGAAATGTCTAATTACAAACACCCATAATTCTCAAAGTCAAACTTATTTGTATTTTTTTTTGAGACAGGGTCTTTTTTAAGTCATTTAGGATGGAGTCCAACTCCCTATTTAGCTTTAAACAATCTTGAACTCCTGATTCTCCTCCCTCTACTTCTTAAAGGTTGAAACTACTTTTTAAAAATAAAATACACTTGGTGGGGGGTACACGCATTCCATGACAATGTGGAGGATAGGACAATTTTCAGGAGTTGGGAGAAGAGGGTACATGCATGCTATAATACCAACGTGGAGGACAGAACAATTGCAGCCACTGGGAGGAGAGGGCACATGCATGTCATGACAGATATGTGAAGGCCAGAATTGGCTTTCTCCTTCCCCATGGGACTCTTGGGGATCAAACTCAAGTCGGCAGGCTTGGACGTAAACACCCTTACCCACTTGCTGGTCTTCAAAGACAACTCTTTCAAGGGCGGGGGCTGTACGTAACCCAGTGGATGAGCCTCTGGCTACCATCTGTAAAGCCCTCCGTTCACTACCCAGTTCCTGGACAATTCCTTCATATTAATTCAAAATGTTCTTTTGCCATGCTCCTTCTACCCGTGTCACATACAGGAAAATACCACTAAACCAAAAAGCACATCTGGTAGCTAACATATACAGCGGGCATATCACTAAAGCAGAAGTTTAAACATAGGGTGTAACAATCCATTTTAATTTCTTCTACAGATCTTGAAACCTATTCTGAACATCACTTAATATAGGATTGGGGGTTCAGCTCAGTGGTAGAGGGTCTAGCATAACATCGAGTTACTTCATTGTCTAGCAGGACTCTTCTGCTGGGAAACCCTCTATCAAATGGGAAGCAGCTAGCACACTTCCTAACCTTTGACAGAATAGCAATGCATAAACCCAGGTTGGAAACCCCTCATCCTCTACTCAGTCTACTAGCACTCAGAGTTCCAGCACCAGTACATGGGTCACAGATCTCTTTTAACTTCTAGTTTTACTTTACTTTTCTGTTGTTTTCAGTTGCTCAATAAACCACTTTCCCACACAGTTAAACCCTATATTGTCCACTTTAAAAACACTTTTTCCCTATAATCTAGGCAGTCTCTGTTACTGTTCCAAAGGGCTTATTGGAGTTTCAGTTGCTGGAAGGTCTACTCTCCCCTGCCTGTCATAGGCTTACTAAAAGCCCATTCTAGGATGACCTAGTAAACTCCTCACCCTTAACGCTTGTTTGTGCCATGCAACCTCCTATCTAGTTACAGAGGGCTGGACAGCTCATCAGCACCTCCATCTCCCGAGTATGGAGGGATGAGAAGAGCAAGGGTAGATGCAATTCAAACATGTATTTTGGTGTTATTGTTCATACAGATTTTTATCTTCACTATTTATCTTTCTCTAAAGCTTTAAATGTCAAACAGCTAGAGTACACTGTCACTACCCTTCACTTTCTCTTCGAGAACAGACAGAAAAACCCACACTTCTATAGAGTCAAGGCTGGCTGCTTATAGACACAGATGTTGGAGAAAGGCTTAGTATGGAGCGCACTATCCAGCACAGGATGAAGTCCTGTCCTGTAAGTGAGGATGCTGAGAGGTCACTGGGGTCAGGACTCGGATTACTGTGTAGAAGCACTTCACATACTGAATCATCCAGGCTCTCATGTTCTGATAAGGCTAATATGAAAATGTATAGGAAGGAAGATAATGTGTTAATTTTGTTAAAGCTAGCAAACAAGGAACCAAATGTTCTTGGTTTTAAAAGGACTGTTCTAATTGCACTTTCTAAAAAATATTTCAAACTCAGGCAAATTGTGAGATTTTAGTGCAGTCTGTATTAACGTTAAACTCAATATCCAATGCTTGGCTTTTATGAGAAAAAAAAAAAAAAAAAGATTTTAGACCTTTTTCCTTGTTTCCTTTGTGTTTACCTGTAGGGAGCAAAAACACACATAGAAACATTGACACTTTTGCTTCAGCCGTCTAAGTACCCAGCAGTACACAGCAGGCCTTCCCAGGAGCCCAAAGGCCACCTCAAGCTGGACACAGAAAACATAGTTCAACAACTCTGACTTTACCAACTGTCCTGTCATTTTATTCCAACATTATGCTCTGTAGCAAATACTTTTTACCACGAACAGGAAAAAACATATTGTTGCAAGGAACTATCAAAACAGAAAATTAAGTGTAGGTTAGTAGACCAAGAAAATTAATAAATCTAAAAGTGGTAGAGACAGGTGGAGCTCTGTGAGTCAGGGACCAGCCTGGTCTACAGAATGAGCTCTAGGCCAGCCAGAGCAACACAGTGAGTTTCGGGACATCTGGGGCTAGTCAGAGATATGTATTCTCAAACAACAATAACAAGAGTTGTGAACTTGCAAAATCTGAAACACTTATTTCTTTTTTTTTTCTTTTTTTTTTAAACTTTATTTATTTATTTATTTGCCTTGGTGTTTGCCTGGAAGTGGAACTACAGACAGTTGTTAGCTGCCATGTGGGTGCTGGGAATCGAACCCGGGTCCTCTGGAAGAGCAGACGGTGCTCTTAACCGCTGAGCCATCTCTCTAGCCCCCGAAACACTTATTTCTAAAGTTCAATGTGTTCTACTAGGCAGACCTGGCAGGCAGCACAGGCCTGTAATCCCAGCACTCAGGTAGCTGAGACCACAAGTCAGAGCCCAGCCTGGGATACACAGTAATACCCTATACCAAAACCAACAAAAAAGAATAAGCTGAACTACCCTGCAAAGTCCAAAAGAACAGAATAGGAACATTTAGTGCTCAAACTGTACAAATATAGATTTTGTGTTGGCAAGATGACAGGGAAAGGTGGTTGCAGTGTAAGCCTGGAGACCTGAGTTTGATTCCCTGAACCCACATAATGGCACGAAAGAGAACTCCAGAGATGTCTTCTCACATATGATGTAGCACATGCACTCAAACACACATGCTCACACACTTTAATAAGTAGTTAAAACTTCCCAGAAAATCATAGGACTTAAAAGATTCAGTGAGATGCTTCTTTTCCTTTTGGTTTTTCATCACAAGAGTAGTCTTGACAGTCCCGAACTCTCTGGGTAGAACAGGCTGACCTCTCACTCATAGAAACAGGAAGGCAACAATGGATGTCACAAAACATCCAGCACAGATTTTACTGTGGAGGAGCTATGCGTGACAGCTTGCCACCATCTGTGTGACTATTTAGAAAGATCATACTAACAAAATTGTAATTCATAGCTTAGTGTCTGGAAACAGATATTTATATACATAAGCTACTTAGAAGTCATTTATCTGATAAAACAATTTATTATAACCAGCTGTATAGAGATTTATAACTATACTAACAAAAGAAGGCACCTCAAAACAGAAATAGTGAAAAATAAATACTGAAAATTTCAAATACAAAGTTTTTTAATTTTGGTTTTTTTTTTAGATACTACCATACACACTATTCAAGACTGCCCTTGAACTCTTGGCAACTTTCTAGACTGTCTCTCCAGAGTTGGAATTAGGCATTCGAATCACACCCTGTCGTCTACCATAATGAAACTATTTTGCTGGAATTTAAACACTATACAACAAGTTACAACAATCTTCCCCAAGGTAAACAGTTCAGATTTGCATTTTTTGTTTGTTTTTTTTTTAAACTGTGAATCCAGTATCTTAAGTTGAGAGTCTAGGTGTCCTACATGTGGATATATATATATATCACATCTAACTCCAGGTTTTTATTACTTTAGACAGGGTCTAAGTAGCTGACTAGCCTGTAATGGAATTTGTGAACCAGGTTGCCTGGCCACCCCCCACACCCATCCCCACAAAATCCTCTCCCTGTCTTGGAGATTAAAGGCTCGCAACACCATGTACAGCATCTTCAGGTTTTTTCTGTGTTTTGCTGCATGTGTATCTGTGTACTATGTATGTACAGTATCCTAAAAGGTCAGAAGAGGACAGCAGATCCTTTGTAACTGGAATTACAGATGGATATGAAACAGCCACCAAGTAGGTTAGGTGCTGGAGACTGAACCTGGGTCCTCTGGAAGACTAGCCAGTAGCCTTACCCGGAACCAATGAGCCATCTCAAGCCCCACCTCCCCAACTTCAGATTTTTAATCTTCTAATCTTACTTAAAAAGCAAAACAAAAAAAGCCACAAATTTGTTAATAGTCCTTATTCATACTTGAGAGTCTGTCTGATAGAGAAAGATTACAAGCTGAAAAGATCAGCCTGATCTTGTCTTAAAAAAGAGAAAGAGAAAAAAGAGAAAGAAAGGAGGAAGACAGAAAGAGAGAGAAAGGAAGGAAGGAAGTCGCCAATGTTTTCTTGGGGCAGGGTCTGGCCATATCGCCTAGGCTAATGTCCAAGTCCTGCGCTTCAGCAGTCCCCTACTCTGCCTCCTGAGTAGAGCAGCTAACTATAGATATACACAGGCCATAGGAACCAACACTGACCTTTTTTTCTGTGTGCCACCTTGTCTTGTTGTTATATGCAAGTGACTTCTGTACAAAGTTTTTCTAAACACTTACCATAGAAATGTCCAAATCCCATGCTGACAGCAATCACCAAGGCCAGAATAACACATTTGTTGAGACCACCACTAAAGTGGGGTTTACTTGGTTCATTGGAGGGTTCATCTTCTGGTTCAGCAAGTGGTGGCTCCTCAGACTCTGAGACAGAAATAGTCTTCTTCCTGTTGCGGCGGCGTCTCAGGGCAGGGCTGGGCTCATGGCTGGTGTCATCACTACTGGATTCCTCATCACTAGGCTGAGATGAAAAAACTATTTTAAAAAGAAAAATGTTGATATTTAGGTAAACATTCTCAGAAAAGGCTTCCCAGAAAATTATGATTTATAATAACCAGCACTGGCTTTACATGCTAGTCTAACATGAAAAAGTCCAAAAGAGAAACACAAACAAGAACACACTGTTCATTACCAAGAGCAAACCTCAGACTAACTGCAGTCTCAGAACTGCTATACTCTGCCTGTGCCTACAGCTCTTCTCAAAGCTCTGCCCTTCCCCAACTTAAGGTCTAGAACAGTTACTCATTCTTGTAGTCTGGTTCAGTCTGACACCCAGAAACATATATTTCAGTAAGTAAAGAGGTGAAGGGACAGGAAGTACGTAAGCAGGTCTGCCAGGTTCTACCCTACCCCACCAGGCAGGTTCCAAAGACCACAGTTCGACACAGGTTCCCGAAGTCAGGTGAGCCCTTCCCTTTGACTGCCACTCTTACCAGAAGGTTGCTGGTTTACCCTCTAGTAAACATGTCAGCATGAGGGATCGACACAACAGCTATCCCTGATGCTAAGGCCCAATCTGGTACTGCTGCTTCATGGAAAGAATTGTAAAAAACAGGAGAGAAAAACCGCACCAAAAAAAAATCTCCATCCCAGGAGCACTCCCCTGCAAGTCAGTTCTTAACTCCATCCCATATTTCCACAAATTATTGACAAGAACACTTAGAAGTAACCTCTATAGGCCAGTTAGAAGTAAGGATAAAATGTGAACTTGAATTTAACACCAAGCTCCAAAACAGCACACACTCATGCACTAAAAATGCCAGTCTTTCAGAAAACAGGCTGTTCATGCCACAGGAAAGTTAGTATCCATGTCAGGCAATGCTTTCTAAAGATCAAGTGTAGAGAATTTAGTTCCTCTTCACATGACAAAGAGATATCATCACTACTGAAGGAACACATGTCCTAATGCTTAGTGACATGAGGGCCACCAAGGAGATCAGTATCCTGAACTTCATGCCCAGTCTGTTATTCTTGATCACTATTTTTTTTTTCAAGATGTCATCGCCTTACGTTTTTTAGATAAAATGAGAAAGGAAAACTTATACCAAGCATTGCATGATATAAAGGCATTCAGATCATGGCTGGGATGCTGAATCACTTTCTGACAGAATTTCTAATCTTTCTCAAAATGTCTTAAAAATGTCTCCAAGCCCTCATACATTAGTTCACATGTAATACATATTGCCTTCAAGTGTAAGAACAACCCACCCTATAGACATCAAGTCATTAACTAACTAATGCTTCCTGTCTTTAACTCATCCATGTAACAGTGGAAATATCTGGATTTCTAAACTTCCCTTACAGCCTAGTTTGACCCACAATCCAAGCAGCAAGCAATGCAAGAGACATGCAGTAAGCTTGGCCAGCCTGTTCAGGGATCTCTGGGATCAAGACTCTCCAAAGCACTCAGCACTTCAATAGGAAATGTGACTAGGCCCAGCTGAGAAGCCAGCATGAGTCACGCCACCTTGGAGAGTGAGCTGGCTAGGAACACGGAGTTTCAGCTGATCATCCCATCCCCTTATGCATTCAGGAATCTTCCACAGCTTCTCCCACCACCTTTCTTTTTGTGAATAAACAGGGAAAAAAATGTATAAATCTTTATTATAAGTAATAAAAGAAAAAATTTGAAAACACAACTTTCATCAGTTAACATTGTTATCTACAAGATTAAAATCCAGTGAGTCTCTTTAGAAACACACACAACAGGAACTGCTCTGCAGCCACCACCTTCACCTTCTGAGGAGAAAGGTGGTCAGAGAAAGGCAGTAGTTCTCTTAAATGAAAGCTGAATACCTAGTAGAATCATACAGAAACATGAAGCTGAAAAGCTGTAAGGAGAAAAGAATTGGAGAGAACAGAACAATGCAACTGAGGACATTAAATCACACAATAGTGCCTGGCTGTATAGCATTTTCAGTATAGCCTAAAATTTGTCATTATTTTTTTTTTTTTTTTAAACTTTATTTATTTATTTGCCTTGGTGTTTGACTGGAACTGGAACTACAGACAGTTGTTAGCTGCCATGTGGGTGCTGGGAATCGAACCCGGGTCCTCTGGAAGAGCAGAGGGCGCTCCCAACCGCTGAGCCATCTCTCCAGCCCCTTGTCATTATTTTTAAACATTTTCTTTATATAAAAAAATTTGATGGTAAAGATTCTAATAGGTTAAAAACAAAAATGCCTAAACTGGGCATGGTGGCACACACATTTAACCCCAGCACTCAAAGGACAGAGATAAGCCAGTCTCTCTGAGTTTGAGGCTGACCTGGTCTATAGCAAATTTCAGGCCAGTTAGCAATATATTGTGAGACTCTGTCTCTAATAACAAAAAAACAAATGAACATAAGGGTAGGGGAGGGGGCACCTTAATATTTCTGTTAACTAATTCTGAAACATTCTCAGATCTTTCAAAAGGAAATAAAGTCAGAATCCTGGGCTTAGAGGTGCCAGTTCTCATTAACAATGTGTAACTAAGTAGCCAGTCAGTGGTGGCAAACACCTTTAATTCCAGTATTGGGGAGGAAGGGGCAGGTGGATCTTTGTGAGTTTCAGGCTAGCCTGATCTACAGAGTGAGTTCCAGGACAGCCAAGGCTACACAGAGAAACCATGTATGCAAAATACGGAAACAACAACAAAACAATGTGTAGAATGTTTTGTCACTGAGCCATTAGGCTATATTCCTACTTGAGTCCATGTATCTTAAGCCAGAGGCATAAAATAATAAATTGTTAAGTAAATAAATCAAAAGGAAACAACTATCTGAACATGATAGAACCTTAAAATCAAATATATATATCACTGCCTTGCTAAGCCCAGGAACCTGAGTGCCCTGAGGGTGGGAAGGCCTCTCAGACCCCCTGGTCCCCCTAGGTACTTGTTGAATTCTAAGACCAACAGTACTAACCTTCTGTAAATAGTTGGCCATCTGTATCTCAGGCTCAACAAAGGATGGATTAAAAATATTCAGAAAAAATTCCTCTGCTCTGAACACACAGAGAGTCTTTGTCTGTGTCTATCTCATTTAAAACAAGGTTTCTCTATGTAGCTTTGAGGCCTCACCTGGAACTCACTCTGTAGACCAAGCTGGTCTGGAACTCAGAGATCCACCTACCTCTGCTCCCAAGTACTGAGATCAAAGGTGTGCCACAACACCGCCAGGCTCAAGCTTCTTTTTTTATTACCATTCTCTAACAACTTACACAGCACAGTATCAGACATGGTGTGTTATATAAAAACAGAGAATGTTTTATACAATAATCCCAGCTCAATCCAAGACAGGAAGACTGTCACAAATTCAAAGCTATCCAAGGCCACACAATGAGGTCCAGGATATGGTGGGCTTAAGAGTTAGATCCTATCCCAGAACAAATCATCAAAAAGGCCAAGAAACACAATGTGGCATGTTATTACCTTACATTGGAATGAAAAATGTTAGTTACTGTTTGATTCTGACTACCAAATGTATACAGTGTTAAAAGGGAAATTGGAGAGTGTAACCAAGCTAGGTTCCATATATTCTTGGGTTTTCATCAAATTAGGAACCATTTAAGATAGCAGTTCTAAATTATCACTGTGGGTTAAATTAATAACTGAGTTGGCTATAGGCTTCTCTTTTAACATTTTTCAGAAACTTTATGTTTAGGTATTTTGTGTTGCATTGAAAGATACTACATATTCAGAAAACTGAGGTTAAAAATTGTGGAAGCAGCAGGGTGGTAGTGGCAGTGCATGCCTTTAATCCCAGCACTCTGGAGGCAGAGGCAGGCAGATCTGTGAGTATGAGGCTAGTCTGGTCTAGAGATGGAGTTCCAGGATAGCCAGGGCTGTTTGAAAAACAAACAAAATTGTGGTGGTGGTGCACACCTTTGATCCCAGCACTGAGGAGACACAGACAGGCAGATCTCTCAGAACAAAAAACCCAAAACAAAACAAAAAAAGAATTGTGAAAACTGAGAATGGTAGCACATGCCTGAGCTACACAGTGGATTTAAAAAACAGCCAGAGTTACAGAGCCAGACCCTATTATACCTCAACCAGTCAATCAATCGTATGTTAAGAGCCAAATGCATCTTTTGAGGACTTGAGACTTTAATAAAGTGAATGTGATAGAGGAAGTTTTCCTAGTGTGTGCAGTATCTGGGGTTCATCACCAGTTACCACCCCCCAACACAGAGTAATGAATCAAAGAAAAAATACTGATCCATAAAGGCCAGGAAGACACTGTAATAAACTTCAAGATTTTCTTGTGTTTCAGAGAAATCATTTAAGCTGAGCTGGAGCTAGAAAACAAGCCATTAAATAGGATGTCAGTCAGAGGTTTGCTGCTGCTGCAGCTCCTACCGGGTTCTGGCTGTCGGAAGGTGTACTGGCTACTGGAGGAAGACCCCATGTTTAAGCTGTCCAAGCTGGGCGCTTCTTTTATCACTACTATTTCCTGGTTCCCCATTTCTTCCAGCTTAGGTGGTTCAAGTGTAACAATATCAGAATCATCACTGGTAGTGCCGAAATATACATTGTCTTCAGGGGAAGCTGTTTCTTCAACCTAAGGAACCAAATTTTATAGGCAATAATAATCTCAGTAATTTTGAATCTTAAATTTTCTTCAAGTTCAAAAAAAAAAATGACACCTAGTTTCATTCCTTTTCCATTTTTTCCCTTCCCTTTGTTTTCAGTGGTGGGGGTGGAGCCCAGCATGCTATGCTTCAGGTCTATCCCTGAATGCCTACCCTAGCCTGTAAAAAGATGATTTCTATCCAACAGTAAAGTGTTAGATAATCACAGGCTCACTTCTTTAGTTTACAGACCTCAAAGCCATCCATAATGCTTGATGAGACAGACTCCTGTCTCCTCCCACTGTGCTTCAAAAGTTGAAGAGTCTACTCAACTCCTTCCATGACCACAGGACCCCAACAGTTCACTTACTTCACCGGTCCTGAGAGCTTACTGGCACAACACGGGCAACAGACTGACTAAACTTGTCTGGTTAACAGCTGCTAGGCACTGGAGTCTGATTACATCCACAAACTCATTAAAACTTAGGCTGGCCACACCTTTAATCCCAGCACTCAGGAAACAAAGGCAGATGGAGCTCTGTGAGTTGGAAGCCAGCCTGGACTATGTAGAGAGACCCTGCCTCAAAAAAGAAAACAAAAACCAAAAACAGCCCCCCTCCAAAACCCAAAACAAAACATTAAACCTCAGTCAGCTCTTAGGAGATGAGGAGAACACCACACAGTGCCATTTGGCCATTCTCCTCCTGTCATCCAGTGATGTGGCATCTGTTTGTTCCCTATAAAGGATGTGGCAAACGGTACCATGCTAAAGCAAGGAGCAATCATCACACACCAAACCAGTTATTAGCACCTTCATCTTAGACTTCCCAGTCTCCAAAATTACATTATTTCTAATAACTTTTGGAGGGAGTGCATGTGTCAGTCAGAGGACGGACATCTTGCCAGAGTCAGTTCTCTCCTACCATATGAGACCTGGGGAGTGAATTCAGGTCAGAATTGCCAGCAAGTACCTTCTTACCTGCTGAACCATCTCATCAACACTAAAGACTTATTTATGTGGGGAGAGGGACATGTATCTGCTCTTATTGTCTACGTATGCGCACAGGCCAGAAGAGGGCATCAAATCTCTTGAAGCTGTAGTTACAGGTGTTTGTGGGACGCCTAGAGTATTCCATAGGTGGTGAAATCTGAACCCAGGTCCTCATGATTGAGTAGCAGTAACTCTTAACCACTGAGACATCTCTCTAGACCCTTCTAACAATAAATTGTTTTTCTTTATGTCACCCAGTATCAGCACCAGGGAAATAAAATACTATGGAAAGATTATCTAGCCAAGTAATTTTATTCAAAAGAAACTCCAAGAGACAATATTTAACTTGTTGTTAAAAACAAAAGTTAACCTTCATTTTAGATATTCACTCAGTAAAATTTGAATATAATCCAAGAAATCAATTTCCAAACACAATCAGAATATAGATTAAAAGAAGAGTTTTTTTAAACAGTAACTTACCTAGATTACAGTCAAGGTTGTGAATGTGACCTGGGGAAGGCATTTGCTTAGTGTCCTATTTTGAAACCCAGCAGAAGTTAACTTTCATCTTAAAACTGATTGTTTTTTGTTTTTTTTTCCTAATAAATTTTCTTGTAATTTAGGTAGGAATAGAATACCTAGCTATAAACAGGAGAACAACATAAAAGTTTACCTCAATTGCTGACTTGGTTTCTCCCATTGATGACAATATAATTTCTTCTACTGAAGACAGGCTGTTTGCACTGCTTTCTGGTATAAAGCCAGATGAAGAGCGTTATTTCTTTGAAAACACTTTACTTAAGTAGCCTACATACCATCAATCACTCTGTTCTTGCTAACGAATTAAAATTACTTGAAGTGGGGGGGGACACTTTCACACAACACAGAGACTTGTAACTCATTAATTGTGTTCAGGTGACAGCAGCCTTCTAATTATTCTCAGACACTTGATGGTAGGTTTCTTGCTTCTTACAAATCCATTGAGCATCCAAGGGCAATCAAGGATAATACCCCCAGCCCCAGAAAAAGAAAGGGGAATTTAACTTACCTCCTTCAGGTCCCACGTGAAGAACTTGCAGTTCCTCTTGCTCTAATGAGGAACATTCTAGAGTTACTTCACAGCTGTCACTTGTTGTGGTGGAATTCAAGATCTCTACATCAGAACCCTAGGGGAAAGTGGTAACTATTAATTTAGGTATTATCTCCCCAAGGCTGGATTTGCTAATATTCATAAAGTCCCTGATATTATCACACAGGCTGGGGGGAAACTGAAGAATAGAGGCCATGTCAGGTGAACAAAACGGAATGAACATAACAGGTGAGCTTTTATATTTGGTAACAAATTAAATATTGTCAGTTGGAGTTATCTTTTGAATAAAGCTACCTGGCTAGATAATCTTTTCGTGGTCCTTGCGAGATGGTTCAGAGGCTAAAAGTCAAACTCTGAGTGCTAAGTATCTGCACTATGGGTCTGGAGAGATCTCAGGAGTTAAGAGTACCTGTTCTTCCAGAGGACCCAGGTTTGATTCCCAGCACCTACCTGGTGGCTCATAACTGTAACTCCAGTTCCAGGAGAACCAACACCCTGTTCTAGCATCCTCAGACACTGCAAGCATGTGGCCTGCACAAATATTTGTATAAATAAAATCAGAATTTTTTTTTTTTAAAACAACTTTATTTATTTGCCTTGGTGTTTGCCTGGAACTGGAACTACAGACAGTTGTTAGCTGCCATGTGGGTGCTGGGAATCGAACCCGGGTCCTCTGGAAGAGCAGATGGCGCTCTTAACCGCTGAGCCATCTCTCCAGCCCCTAAAATCAGAATTTTTAAAGGCTGCCTGCACTGGCAGCAAAATGGAGGCTCAGGCAGGTTAGATCTGTTTTGCAGACTGCTTGGTTCTGAACCAAATCAGAATGGGAGTAATGAAAAGAAAAATAAAACACAGCCAAAAGGACTTAGCAAGAAAGAGAGGAAAAGACATAAAACACAGGCAAGTGTGGCTACACAATGTTCATGTAATAAAGCACTAAGGATCAAGTTAAGACTAGCCTGGAAAACAAAGAGATGGCTAGGCCACCTAGGCTAGAGACCCTATCCCCAAACAAGTTCAGCTGGCAGTTTACCACACATGACACACACACCCTAAGTGTCACAGCACTTGCTATCATATTCTACCCTGCAGCCCCACAGCCAGGTTCCCGATGCTGTCTTCCTCCTACTCTTGGCTTATTCTTATAGGAAAAAAAAAGGGAGGGGGCACTGCTTACAGAGGTCCACCTGAACTTTGCAGAAACAGGTTAAAAACACAGAAGTAGAACTAGGGCAGACACACTGGCACACACCACTTGGAGGGGAGTAGAAGGGAACTACTCCAAGGTTGGGGATAACTTGGTCTACATAGTTGAGTTCTAAACTAGCCAGGTCTACATATTAATATCCTGTCTACAAAAGGTGGGATGGGGCAATGAAAATGGCAGTGCACATCTACTAACTCTTGCTTGGGATAGAGGATGGGGAGGAGGGATACAGAGCACAGGCCAGTCAAGGTTACTGCATAACATACTACCACAAGATGCTAATAACCTGGAATGGAAGACATGTCTGTAACCCTAGCACTGAGGAGCCAAAGACAATAAAAGCATGATTGACCATGGCCACTCTGCTACAGTGAGAGCTTGTCAACCTTCCCCACCGAAAAAGCCTCAACCTCCCTTATATCTCCATCAGTATATTTGCTAACAAACTTTGATCTGTGAAAGACTCTTAAGTGTTGTTTAAATTATATGTGTTTATGTAGTGTATGTGTACACTCATGCACCACAATACATATGTAGAGGTCAGAGCATGACTTGTAGAGTGGGCCGGTCTACCATACGAGTTCCAAGGATCCAATTCAGGCTGTCAGGCTCTCATGGCACCTGAGCCATGTCACTGGCTCCCTACTTTTACCGATGATGTTTTGTAAAAAACATGACTAACAAACTGTCTATTCTAAACTTCAATTATCAATTTTTTCTTTCTCTTTGAGACAGATTTTCCCTGTGTAGCTCTAGCTGTCCTGGAACTAGCTTTGAAGATAAGGCTGACTTCAAACACAGAGATCTGCCTGCCTCTGCCTCCCAAATGCTAGTATTAAAGGCATGCACCACCACAGCCCAGCCACAATGATTATTTCTATATACTAATGCATGAACTCTATTTAGTATATAATAACACCCAGAACCAGATATTGGGGGGAAAACTGAAATATCAGAGAGAGAAAACAAACCACAGCCAATTTTCATCAGCCAGCCCCTCGGGCTGGACAAGGTAGATAAGGGGGAGTGGAGGAGGAGAACTTCTGCCTTCTCTTTATCTTTCCTCACCCCAGCTATTTTAATTCCTGGACCAACTCTCCTACAGCTAGGATTAAAGGTATGTGCCACTACCACCTGGCTCTGTTTAGCCTTGAACTCACAGGTTTACCACTCCCTGACCTCCTCGGCTTGGGTCTGAGGGTGGCTCAGTTCCGACATTCTAGACTATGTTTATTAAATATACATACAATATACCATCAAGCACCAGCATTAGTCAGGCCTATGGTCAATGACCATAACTCAAGCACTTAGGAGGAGGCAGAAGACTTCCAGCTGGAGGTCAGCATTGGGCTACAGAGTAAGTTCTAGGCAACATTGGGCTACAGTGGGATCTTGCCTCAAAAAAATAAGTAAATTCACTGAAGAAGTAAGCAAAACTTACAAAATTCTAAAAGCAAATGGGAAACTTTTGATGAGACTACTCAAATCTGAACAAGTGAAGCTGGACTGATGGTATGCTTTCTGTCCTTATGACTTCTATAATGAAAACAACCACCAGTGCTAGAAATCAATCTGTGTCTATAATGTTTCAGCTACACTGTTCCTCATTACAAAACTGGCTTTGGGATCACAGTCAATGCAGCCTTGACTATGCTGTAAGTTCCAACAAGTAGAGCCCAAAAAGTTGTTTTTGTTTGTTTTAAGGAGGTAGATGGGGCAGTTTAGAATACACACTGGCTGCTCTTCCAGAGACCCAGGTTCAGTTCCCAGCACTCACTTGGTGGCTCACAACTATCTGTCCAAGAATCTGATAACATCCTCTGGCCTCCAAGAACATCATACATACATGGTACAAAGACATGCATACATAAAGAAGGAGCCACCAATGATCTGGCATTCTAATTCCAGTGCTCAGAACTCAAGGCAAGAGGATCAGAAGTTGAAGGCCAAGCCTGAGCTATGTGGTAATTTAGAGGCCATTCTAAGATACTCAGTAAGACACTGATCTTCCCTCAACCCCCCGACAAAGAGAATTAAAAAAATAAAAAGTACCACAAAGGTCTTAAAGAATCATGTAAAAATGTACTTCTAAAGGGCAGAGCCCAACATAATAAAGCCAGCATCTCTAAGTTAAGGGAAGTCTCCAATTAAAGGCTCATGCCTTTAATTCTAGCACATGGTAGGCAAAGGCAGGGGGATTTCTTGGGCTTTTAAACACTATTGAGACTGTGGGGACTTTTTTAAGTTGGAGTGATGCATTTTGCATTATATTATGGCTACAAGCCTATGGAGGTCAGGGGGTAGAATATGGTGGTTTGAATAGGTTATCATTCCCATAGACTCAGGTGTTTGAATGCTTGACCTGTAAGGAATGGCACTATTAGAAGGTGTGATCTTGTTAGAGAAAGTATGTCAGTATGGCGGTGGGCTTTGAGGACTCATATATATATGTTCAAGCTATGCCCAGCAGACTCCTTCTGCTGCCAACAGATCAAGATATAGTACTCTCAGCTCCTTCTCCAACATGTCTGCCTGCACACTGCCATGTCCCATCACGACAATACTAAACTCCTAAGACTGTAAGCCAGCCCATTAAATGTTTTTCTTTATAAGAGTTGTTGTGGTCATGATGTCTCTTTATAGCAAGAAAAACCCTGAAAGAAAAGTTGGTACTAGGGGAAGTGGGATGTTCAAAGTCAGTCTGGTCTACAAAGTGAGTTCCAGAACATCCAGGGCTACTGGAACCCTGTCTCAAAAAAACTAACAACAAAGTTAAGGAATGTCAGCTAAAATAATGCAGAAGATGCTGGACTGCAGTGTTCAGCAGGGCATCCAAAAATCCTGCCTGGAGAAGTTTTTCCTCTTGTTTATGAACACCTGTTGTCCTCTAAAAAAATACCTTTTCTTAAATCCTACAGTGTGTTTAAGAAAAAGAAAGAGGCTGGGTATGGCTGTCTTGCCTCTAATCTACCTGGGAGGATGAGGTAGGCAGGAAGACTGCTTGAGTATCTAATCAGCTTATGTGACAAAATGAGAATCTCTCAAAAACAAAACAAAAGCCAGCCATATTAGTTCACATCTATAATCCTGCACCTGGAAGGGCTGTTGTGAATTCTAGCCAGCCAGAGCTAAACAGCAAGACTCTAATGTCTCAAAACAAACCCTATGCGCTGGCCCAGGCCTGTCATCCCAGCTGGAGGTGGTTGAGAGAAAGAAGGATCCCAAGTTCAAGACAATCAGCCTGAGCCTCATACAGAATCCAAGGCCACCTAGGACAACTTATTCAGACCCTATCACAAAAGTTTTGTTTAAAAAAACAAAGAGAGAAACAGAGAGAGAAAGACTGGGGCTGTATGTAGCTCAATAGTATTTTAGTAGCCAAGTTTAATATGGTTGGCAAAGTGTCCAAACAATACACATAGGAATCAATGGCTTTCATGCAGAGAACACTGACCTCCATCATAACGTACCTCATGACCGATGACAGTCCAGCCACAAGATGAATCACTGTCGCTGGAATTTTCAGACATTTTTCAGTTCTATAAATACAAAAACATATAGCAATGTGGTGACATATATTTAATAAAACCAGTCTGAAATATCAAAGAGAGGAAACAGATACAGTCAAATTTCACTCAAACTTCTCAAGGTAAAAGCTATCTTCCAACTTGCTCAGCCTCGCTCCTCTTCACCTCTACAAAAGAATTTCTACACCTGCCTTAAATACCTTATTCGTCCAGTTGTTTCATTTCTGGGTTCAACTCTGCATCATATTCCAGAGTTAAAATTAAAGTTGTAAGCTACTACTATTGTTAGTTAGGCCTTGAACTCAAGAAACACAGAAAGATCTCTGTCTCTGGGTTAAAGGTCACTACTCCCGTCCCATTCACCCCCACTCCCACCCTCCTGGACTGACTGTGGGTGGATCTGTTCTGATATTCCAGACTGGTTTTATTAAATATATATCACCACATAGAAAATATGGGACACATTATTTATTTATTTTTAAAGATTTATATATTTATTATGTGTATAGTGTTCTGCCTTCATATATGCCTGAACACAGATCTTATTATAGATGGCTGTGAGCCACCATGTGGTTGCTGGGAATTGAACTCAGGGCCTCTAGAAGAGCAGCCAGTGCTCTTAACCTCTGAGCCATCTCTCCAGCCTGAGACATATTTTTTAAATGTGTATAAAAGCTCTAAATGACACAACATAAAATCTCTAGGTGAAAGTGAGATGGTCCCCACAGATTTTCCATACTGGGCATATGATAGCACACCTGTCTTATGCTAAGGTATGAGAACCCTCCTGAGCCAAGGCAACCTGCACAATTGTGCTGCTGCAACTAACAGAAGATAGATCAGAAAGGTAAAGAGTGCCTAGAATCTGTTGTGAGATCACCTTTTTGTACACTGTGAAAAGATGTGTCTCTGCCAAGGTACTTTTTGATTAGTTTAATAAAGAGCAGAAGGGCCAACAGCTAATTAGGAAAGGATAGGAAGGACTTCCACTAAGACAGGAAGGAAGAAGAGAGGCAGGATTTGCCACCAAGACATGGAAAAAGTCAGATTCTCAGTAAGTGTAGAGGAGAGGTAACGAGCCACATGGCAGAACATAGGTTAACATTAACCGGTTAATTTAAGTTTTAAAAGCTAGTTGGGAACAAGCCTAAGCTAAGGCCAAGCTTTCATACTTTCACCCTATGCTTGCTAACACAGGCTAGTCTCCAGAATGCTAGGATTACCGGCTTGCAACACCATGCCATGTTTTGAGAATCCACCTCATTTACTAGCTTCTGGCACTGCAGACACTTATGAAAGTGTCAAATCCAACCTGAAGGCTGTGGTTCCAACAAAACTACATCCAGGGGCTAGGCCATAGCTCAAATGGAAGAAGGCCTAGATGTAGCTGGAGTTGATGTCAAACATCATGTGAATTAAGCAATGCTGGCACCCACCAGTAATCCTAGGAGGTAGAGCTAGAGGATCAGAAATTCAAGGTCACTCTTAACTGTAAGCTCCAGCCCAACCTCCAGTCAAAGTCGCCCCACCCTGTTCTGCTCTAAGAATAGCTAGTTTGCAATGACCTTCCCAAGACTCCTGGACAGCAGTACGTGGCACCCTTCAATCCTAGGAGTCAGCATAGGAAAGCGGAGGTAAGAGGGCTGGCTGCCAACTGTAAGCCAGCCTTGGATAGACAGCAAGATACTCCAAAAAGGGAGGAAGGCAAGCAGACTCCCTTAACCATCAGCCTCCATAAATCCCACTAGTTTTCTGAGAGTTCCAAGGGTAGGAGACATTCCTTCTATGCATTATCCTTTATTAAAAACTGCCTTTTGCTACCTGGGTGGTGGTGGCCCATGCCTTTAATTCCAGCACTCAGGAGACAGAGGCAGGTGAATCAGAGGCAGGCAGTTTGAAGTCAGTCTGGTCTACATAGTGAGTTCCAGAATAGGAAGAGCAAAACACCAGTCTCAAAAAACAAAGAGTAGCACTATCATTACTATTAACTTTCCTCATTAACTTCAATAGATACCTGGTATGATGACACTCCACCACATCGTTCCTAAGAAGCTACATTTTCCTATGAAGGAGGAATGGTTTTTCATTTCCTTATCTTCTAGAATTAGATGTGAGGGAGAAGAATGAGGCCACTGTTATGTCACAGTTCTGTGATTCCAAGCAGATCACAGAATGAGGTAGATAAAGAATCCACCTTGGTCACTGTCCAGAATCTGATTCTGGACAAAATTCTGGACATAAACACAGGCCAGTAATCACAGCTATCCAAAGAGAGGAAGCTGAAGGCCAGGACAGCCTGACCTATAAGTTTAAGATCAGCCTGAGTAGTTTTATGAATTTTTTTTTCCTTCTGAAAATTCTGTTTAAATATGTTTGTGTGCCTGTGGTGTGTCTTGTCTGCTCATATGCATGTGTCTCACATGCAGGCCTGATATCCATGAAAGTCAAAAGGTGTTAGATCTCCTAGAACTGAGCTATAATCCACCACATGGGTACTTGGGTTCTCTCAGTGAACAGTAAGAGCTCTCTACCATTGAGTAATCACTCTAGCACCTTCTCTTCTTTTATTTATTGCGTGTATGACTGCTCTGCCTGCATGTATATCTGTTTGCCACATCTGTACCTGGTGCCTGTGTAAATCAGAAAGGGCATTGGAGACCCTGGAACTGCAGTCACAGGGGAGGGGATTGTAAGCCACCATTATGTGGGTGTTGCTTGGTCCTCTGCCTCCAAGCCATCTCTCCAGCCCCCTAGCTCTTCCTCTTTAAAATTTTTTATATATTGCTTTACAGGTTAATATAAATAGAGCTTAGAAGAGGTTGTAGTGTAATCTAGTGGTAAAGCAACTTCAAATGCACCTGGTACTTGGTCCGATCCAATTCAGCTGGGGCACACAAAACACAATTTTTTGGGTGGGAGATGGTTTGAGACAAGTCTCACTATGTTGCCACAGATAGCTAAACTTGCTATATTAACTAAGCTGGCCTAGAATTTGTGATCCTCCTACATTGGCTTCCCTAGTGCTGAAACTGTTACTTCTCACTCTTATTTTAAATGGCTATGTTAAATGAATCTCTTTTAAGCAGGGATGGTCACACACAGTGCTCAGAAAGCAGAGGCAGGAGAATATCTGTGAGTTCAAGGCCAGCCAGGGCTACATAGTAAAGTTCTGTCGGGGGTGGGGTGTGTGTGTGATCAGTCTCTCTCACTGACCTGGAACATGCCAAGTAGGCCCAGTAGGCCATACTTGTTGACCAGCTAACTCCACAGACCTGCCTGACTTACAAACATGTGCTACCATGCCACTTTCTTACGTAAGCTCCAGGTAGTGAACTTAAGTCCCCACTCTTGCCTGACAAGGACTTTACTGCCTGAGTTCTCTCCATCCTTAGGGTTTGTTTTATCTTGGTGACAGAGCCTTCCTATGTAGCCCAGGCTAGCCTCAAACTCAAAATCTTTCTTCATTTCCCAAGAACTGGGATGGCATTGGCATGTCACGAGGTGGTCATTTCACTTTCTCTTTTTGCTTGATAAAAAGGTTTTGAAACATAGATTATTTATAATGCAAGGGTTTGAAACATAGATTATTTATAATGAATGTTCTAGAAGCCAATATGATGGCATGTATGTTATATTCCCATAGACTCAAGGCCAGCCTAACAGCACAGCAGAACCTAGTCTGTCTTACTGCTGGCTAGTGGTGGCACACACCTTTAATCTCATCACTTGGGAGGCAGAAGCAGACAAATCTCTGAGTCCAAGGCCAGCCTGGTCCACAGAATAAGTTCCAGAATAGGACTATACAGAGGAACCCTGTTTTGAAAAACTAAAACAACAAAAACAGCCAAGCATGGTGGTGGCTGGGCCTGCTACCCACCTCTGCTCCCCAACAAAAATGGAGAAGAGATTATGAGACTAGCCTCAGCTGTATCCTGAGACCCTACCTTAAAACCCCCAAAACAAGAAAGAAGGGACGGACCATAACGCAAATGAAGGGTTTTCATAATCACAAACATAGTCTATGGGTCTGTGTTTTCAGTATTGAGAGTTAGCTAAGGCTTTCCTTATTTATACATGCTAGGCAAGCACAATGGTTTTTACTTTGATACAGGGTCTCACTAACTTAACAGGCAGGCCTGGAAATTATCCTATAGCTCAGGCAGGTCTTGAACTTTCTAGCTTTTTGACTCAGGTTTTTCCATTCAAGGACTACAAACTTGAGTCACCATGCCCAGCTTTAAAAAGGACTATTCTATACAAAAGCCCCAAACCTTCAGGCCTAGTGACCCAAGCCTGTAATCTCAATTACTTGAAGTTGGAGACAAAAGATCATGAATTCCAAGACAGTTTAATTGCTATATGCTGGCTGAGGCTAGCCTAGGGTGTCACAAAAAGAAAGGGGCTGGAAAGGTGGCTCATCAGTTAAGTGCATATACTGTGATGCCAGTTCCACAGGAATTCAACACCTCTAGCCTCCAGGGACGCCTGCACAGACTTACACACTGCATGGTTTGGAAAAAACTGGCCCCCATATGCTTGCTATGTGAATGCTTGGTCCCCACTGATAACACCATTCCCAGCTGGTTCTCTCTCTGCCTAGATGTAAGCTCCCAGCTACTTCCCCAGCGCTGTGCCTGCTTGCTTGATGCCATGCTCTCCATCAAGGTCCCAAACCCCTGCAACTGTGAGCCCCAATAATCTCTTCTGTTTTTAAGTTGTGTTGGTCATGATGTCTCTTCGCAGCAAATACATAAGACAAATGTACAGTACAATTAAAGGTGTGTGGTGCTGCATGACCTTAATCTCAGCAGGCTGATAGGCCACTGAACTTCTGAGGCCAGTCTGGTTTATGTGGCAAGTTCTAGGTAGGAGTTACATGGTGACAACATATATGTTTCAAAAATAAAACCAGTTTTAAGCACAGTGAAAGATAGATACAAATCTATCATTTCTTTTTTTAAAAAATATTTATTTTTATTTATATGAATTGGTGTTTTTCCTGCATGTTTAACTGTGTAAGATCTTGGAATTACAGACAGTTATTAGCTGTCATGTGGTTGCTGGGAATTGAACTCAGGTACTCTGGAAGAACAGTGCTCTTAACCAGCTGAGCCATCTCTCCAGCCCCAAATTTACCATTTCTAAGAGCAGTTTCTTTTTGAAAATTTGAAGAAATCAATGTGTCAAAGAAGTTAAGATGCTACCTTCAAGTGTTAACTATTGGATTTCCAGTGAATGGAGTCCACACAGTAAAGGATATAAGGTCCTCTGTAGTCTTTGGTTATATTAGTCTTGTCAGTGACTGCAAAGACACCTCTGTGTAGTAACTAGCAGGCTTTCTCCTAGTTGAAATAAGGTGGGGAAACACTGTCACTAAAAATAATGTAAGCCAGGCATGAAGGACACACTATAACTCCAGCTGTCAGGAAACCCACAAGCTCCAGGCCAGCCTGGCTACAGAGTAAAACCCTATCTTCAAAAAAATCTTGAGTGCAATACCACACAAGTCCTAGCACAGGAGAGGCCAGGACAAGAAGATCAGAAGTGTAAGGCTAGTCTACTCTATGTAGTGAGGCTGGACGCTAATCTGAGCTATATGAAACACTGCCTCTAAAACCAAAACAGCAAAATCATTTAAAATATTTTTAAAATATAAAGGCAAAGCCAATCAGTAGCCGCATTTACCTTTCATCTCAGCACTTAAGAGGCAGAAGCAGGCGGATCTGAGTCCTAGGCCAGCCTGAGGAATAAATTCCTTTCCATCTGTGTACTACTGCTACATAAATGGACCTTTTCTTTCATCTAGAACATCAATTCTGCAACAGAAGTGAGGTAACACACCATTACTTTGTAAGTTTCCTTCTATGATGCAACACTCTGCAAATCAGGAAGTAAAAACCACTCTCAGTTATCTTTAGTAAACAGTCCTTTTGCCTCTATCTAATGCCACAACTTTTTTTAAGTTTTCAAACACTGAGAGGAAATTAAAATACCAAGAGAGAGAACTCCTTTCACTAGCTATTTGCAAGGTTAGAAACAGGCCTGACTATCCAGAGTTTCTATAGCTTCATTTTTAAAAAGCCCCAGAGCTAACAAATGAGGCTAGAGAGATAACTCAGTACTGTTCTTCCAGCGGCCCCAAATTTAGTACCCAGCACCCACAATGGATGTCTCACAAAAGCTGCTTGTCCTCTAGTTTCTGGGAAATCCAACATCTCTGGTGTCCTTGGGTACCTGAATTCACCTGCACATACCCAGACACAAGAAACACAGTAAAAAGTAAATCACCCTTTTTAAAGTTAACAAATACCTAAGATGGGCAGGCTACACACTGCACTGAATCCAGGGGTGACTTCATTTTACAAATCAGGTTCTGTTGTAAAATGTCTCTCTCTCTCTCTCTCTCTCTCTCTCTCTCTCTCTCTCTCTCTCTCACACACACACACACACACAGAACTTTTTTAGTTCTTCTAAATATCTCATAAAAGATAATCTACCATATTTATCTTACTTATTGTCTATTTGAAAAGAAAAGCTGACAATATAAGGATTTTATATATACATTCTTGTTGCCATTTGTCAGTGTTTGTATCTAATTACAGGGGAGAAAGGCATCCACTGTAATCTAGTAGCAATAAAGCATGATGAGGATACACCTGAACTGTCCCACTACTATTCACAGTATATTTTACACAGCTATTTACATTCACATACTTATATTACTCTGATACAGCCTTTGAAATGAACTTAGAAATTTCTCAACACTGCTTTACAATAACAGTCTATGTCAACCTAACTTAAAGTCAACCCTCGGAGTAAGATGCCTATGGCAATAGCTGACTTTTCCAGGAGGAAGCATCTCCACCCCACCCAGGGCTCTCACACCTGCGTGCTGCTCAGGAGGGCAACATTAAAAAGCCACTTCCTATGAAATCAAACTAAGGACTCCTAAGACTTCTAGATGTGAGGCAGACAAACAGGAAAGACTCAACCACAGCTGTTTGATAATTCCAGGTCTTTGGGTGCAGAAAAGCAGAGTCATAGGGAGGAAACCAACTGGTTGTCAAACTAGGAACATAACACCCAGCTCTACCAAGAAGACATATGAAGCCTTGGGTATTTCTTCACCAAAATTATGCACCAAAACATAGGCATGGCATTGTCATCACACTACCAATGTGTACTAAGCTGCACATGTCTCACTTACAAAGGCCAATAATGTATATTATAAAGAGACAAATCTGTCCTCATTGTGATTTCATATGCAATTCCATCCTCACAAATCTGCCTTGAAGATGCACAGCTGTTACTTCCAACTGATCAATGGAAAGACTTAGGAAGTTCAGTTACTTGTTCATTGTTCAAAGGAACAATGTTTTCCTTTGCAAAGCTCTCTGGAACTCACTGGCAATATGAACTCAAATTAGAGTTGAATAAGTCAGTGACAAGCACTAAGGAAAATCAGACTGTATTCTCATATATATAATCAAAAGGAAAATCTGCAGCTCATGTTACTGCATTCCACAGAAACCTCTACTGGCCGAACAGCTTTTCACATAGTAAATACCCTTCCTAAAAACCCATATGAAACATAACAAAAATTCAAAAACATATTAGTTGCATGCAATCCTTCCATAACAGGACTAAACTCTCGTCTCTGAACTCAAACTGGAAGATGATTTGATCCTATTTAACTGTATAAGGCAACCTATTTAACCTTGTCTTAACCTAGTCAAATCTGATTGTTACTGGGAATAAAGACCTTTAGAGACGGGCAGTGTAGGCTGGAAAGGCCACCTTCTGGACATTTTCCAAACCACAACTTACAGATCTTCACAACTCATATTCAAATAATTTAAAATAAAATTCATATTTAAATTATTTAAAGCGAGTTAAAAATACATTTGGTAGCTCAGACACCTTAATCAAGTACAAATGTTTCTTATAACCTGTGACTGGATCTAAAGCCTAATCACATTTAAACCAACCCAAGATAGGCTGGAGAGATGGCTCAGTGGTTAAACAAACTGACTGTTCTTCCAGAGAACCTGGGTTTGATTTTCAGCACCCACACAGGTAACAAAACAACACAACACACACAAAACACACAACTAGAAGGCAGAAAATACTGGAAAGAAACTGAAATGTGGAGCAAAGCTCCCAAGACAACGTAAGAAAACAGATTGTGAATACTACCATCTAAAAAAACAACAAAGGCTTTGCAGATAATTTTATGAGTTCAAACTGGCTCATGGGAGTCTAAGGCAGAAAAACTGTAACAAGCTCCAGTCCTTGGTCAGAGTAAGACACTATCTAAAAACAAAAACAGGTGGGTGTGGTGGCACATGTTAATCCCAGCCCTTGGAGGCAGAGAAAGTGAATCTTTCACTTCAAGGCCAACCTGGTGTACAGAGTGAGCTATTCCAGAGAAATCAACTCCCCCTTCCCACAAAAATAAATAATTCAAGGCTACACAGCCCATTGTAGCTGGCTTGGGCTATATGAGACAGTCTTTACAGATTCCAGGGCTGAAGGGATGGTTAAGAGTAAATGTTAGAAGTTCAGTTCCTGTACACAAATGAGATGGGCTAGCATTGCACAAACTTGCAAGCAAAACAATAAAGAAGTCAGGTTAGTTTCACATCCTAGATAATCACTTTCAAACTAAATATCCCTTGAATTCTATTTCCAATGCAAATGGAATTGTTTTTTGGTTTAGTTCTAGGGTTTGTCTATGATCATCCTGAGGATTGGACCCCAGACTCTTACACATTAAACAAGCACTATCCCAAAAACTACATTCCCAGACCTTTTTATTTGGCAATATGCTCTCACTATATTGCCCAGGTCTCAAACTTGACATCCTCCTGCTTCAGATTCTAAATGTCTGGGGTGTCACCCTTGACTGGAATTCTAACTTTAGTATAAGGAAGTTAAAATAGCATTAACAGCAGAGCTTGGTAGTACTCAACTATAATCACAGTGCTTAGGGGGCTGAGGCAGGAGAACTCCCAGGTCTAGCCTGGGCTTCCTAAGTAGTATCAGGACATTCCGAGTGCAGCAAGAAAAAGGTCAAACGCACTTGTGAGCATTAACTCACTCACCTCACAACTTCCACAATTCCCCTGTGTCTTCAGCTCGCTTAGAATTCAAACCAGCTACGTGAGATAAACACTCTCAGAGAAATCTGAGGCTTTTTAAGATTGGGACTTTAAAGCTGGGCGGTGGTGGCACATTACTTTAACTCCCAAACTCCGGTATCAGAGGCAAGGCAAGCGGATATCTGAGTTCAAGGCCAGCCTGGCCTACAGAGAGACTTCTAGGTCAGCCAGGGCTACAGAGAAACCCTAGCTCAGAAAAACAAAGAAACTTTGAGACTGGATAGTTGGTGCTGACACCTCAAGAATTATATGACCTTGCTATAAGACGGAAAGCACTAGCTGGGAGTAATAAATTGGTTGCCATTCTGGGTACAAGCAGCTCTATACGGTTAAGAAAGCAAACGTGGGGGAGAGCGGTGCACAGTTCACCCCTCAACAAAACACCCCAACTAGCTAAGGTCTAGAACTCCAGCGCTGCACTGGCAGTTGGGACAAATGAAAGGTAAACACGTATGGCATACGCGCAGCAGTCACTGGGAAAAAGCCCGCGAGCCAACGCTGGAGAGGCCCTGGACGCAAAGGGTGAAAATTAGGAGAAAAGAAGGCTGGGGTGGGCAGGACGGCTTCGTGGCTGCGCAGGATCTCATCTCTGGGCTGCATGCTCGCACTTTTCTATTCCTGACACCTGGGACCTCAGAGCAGCCTCAGGGTGACGCACGCTGCATCTCAGCATATGGATGCAGCCGCACCCAAATCCCAGGTCCCTCAGCTCGGAGCTCGCGAGTCCGCGAGCCCGAACCTCACCCGCCGGGTCGCGCCCTCCACCCTAAGTCGCGAGGACCAAGGGGACCGCCAGAAGACAGCCTCGCAGCGCTGCACCCGAAGACACGAGCTGCAGTCCGCCGCCGCCTCATCCTCCTGACCTGCGCCCGGAGGTACCTACCTGAAGGTAGCGCTCCTACAGCGGACCGCGCCGGACGTCACCGTGGCGGCGTCCGGGCTCCAGACGCCAGTGACGCTTCATAAAAACAACAACCTGCTCGCGGGCGTCCGCGGCGGAGAAGCGGCTGCAGGCGCAGCGCCACGGGGCATGCCGAGACTTGTAGTTCCTCTTGAGCCTGCCGCCGGCCCGAGGTGGGGAGAAAGAACTACGATTCCCGAAGACCTGTGCGGCCCGCCGCTCTGAGGCTGCCGGAAGCTGGGCGGGGCGACCGCGGATCCCCACAACATCCGGGCTCCCACGCCTACGGCTGGTTGCCATGGAGACCGCCTGCTACATTGGAAGCTTAAGGATTTCCATCCATTCTTTCAATCCCCAGATTTGGCAGTTTTCCGCGACACGGATGCTCTGGCTTAGTCATTGCTGCTACTTTCCGTCAGTTCTGGGAGAAAATCGGATCCAGCGCCCTCGCCAGACTTCTCGCCATCAGGAAAGAGCTGCTTTTGCGGAAGAGATTTAGAAAATGGAGATAAAGACAGACTGCGACTTGGTGGGTTTGGGCGGAAAGCTAGATGCCTTTGAAAGTCAGATTCTTTGATACTGTTTGAGGCACCATCTGCTCCCACTCACTCACCTAGTCACCAGGCTTTTATATTTACAAGTGTAAATGCACGATCCGCTAAGTAATTATTATTCTGAAGGTATAAAGGCACAACAAACGTGGTTTGACCAGGATGGATTTTGTCTGTCTGCTTGCACTCGTGGGTATCTCATTCAGGGCCTCGTGAATGGTAGGCAACTGCTTTACTCCAGAACTACATTTCCCAGCTAGGGGAACCTAGCTTCATTTTTATGTCATTTATAATATGCCCTATCTGAAAGGATTGGAAAGGGGGAACACAGAGCCACTCATACCAGAGGAACTCTTAACTTTCCTCTGTCCCTTACCTAGCTAATGAGTAAATAATAAAGGAAGCCATTCAAGTAGATGATGTTGGGCAAAACTGTTTTCACAATTAGACCTGATATTTGTGTTGTTGTAACCAGGGACTGAACCTCAAGCTTCACACAAGAAAGCACTCTGCCAAGGAGGTATATCCTCAACTCCTTGTTTTTGTTTGGTTGAGAGAGGAGTTTTAGGTGATGTTTTTGTTTGTTTGTTTGTTTATTAAGACAGAACTTCTTAGAATAACTCAGGTTGACTTCAAATTCTCTGTGTAGCTGAGGTTGAACTAACTCCATAACCCCTTGCCTTTACTTCCCAAGTATTGGGATTACAGGCCTAAGCCACCATACCCTGCCCTTAGAAGTCCTTGAAGAGGCTAAAATTCAAATAACAAAGCTGATTTTACAATGAGTGGGGTAAAGCGGTAGTTACTTTGATTATCTATAAACATCATCTATTAAAATGGATACCTAAAAGATGTAAGTCAATAGCATCTTACCAATTTGATAGTAAATCATCTTGTGATTTGCATTATTTGAAGTGAATTTTTAAAAACTACTAAATCTGGAGCTAAAGGTGTCAGTAGTAGCAAGGGTGATTTG
Source organism: Sigmodon hispidus (assembly GCA_004025045.1). Lineage (NCBI taxonomy): Eukaryota > Metazoa > Chordata > Mammalia > Rodentia > Cricetidae > Sigmodon > Sigmodon hispidus. The sequence goes on from PVIH01000146.1 coordinate 130,309, forward strand.
AAGAAAACTGGAGTCCTCAATAACTAAAGTATATAGTAATAAAGAAAGCCCACGGCATGGCTAGGATGGTGGCCCAGACCCAGAATCCCAGCACTATATAGGCTAAAGCAGGAGGACTGCCAGGAGTTTGGTGCCAAGTAATTACTGGGACCTGTCTCAAAAAAAAAAAATCCATTTATCCAGCATTTTTTTTTAAACTTTATTTATTTATTTATTTGCCTTGGTGTTTGCCTGGAACTGGAACTACAGACAGTTGTTAGCTGCCATGTGGGTGCTGGGAATCGAACCCGGGTCCTCTGGAAGAGCAGACGGTGCTCTTAACCGCTGAGCCATCTCTCCAGCCCCTTATCCAGCATTTTAATGTTTACATTAGTTTTCCTTCAAGTGAATCCATAATCTGTGGCTTGGGTTTTGTTGACTTTTTTAACCCATTTTTAAGTGAATCACATCTAGATGTAAGTTTCTGCCTTACACCACAATCTTATACTATTCTAATTTTTAGATTTTTACAACATGGCCCCCTGTATCCTAGGATGGCCTCTATCTCCTTCTGTAACCTCAGATGATCCTTCTGACCCTCTGTGGGATTACAGGCATGTACTATCATGCCCGGTTCTTGTGGTACTGCAGGTAGACCCCATGTTTGTTAGGCAAGCACCCTACCAACTAAGCCACATCCTCAGCCCCTAAATTTGCAGATTTCTGTTTTTGTTTTCATAGACAGGGTTTCTCTATGTTGCCTTCTTTGGCTGTCTGGAGCTTGTTCTGTAGACCAGGCTGGCCTTGAATTTAGAGATCTGCCTGCCTCTGCCTCCTGTGTATTGGGATTAAAGGGTGTGGATGTACTATACTACACCAGAGCCAACTCTACCTTATTATTTATAAGAAAAGCAGTCAGGAATGATGTCACATTCTATAACCCCAGTACCTCTGTAGAGAAAATCAGTTCACAGTAGTAAGGCACACTATGCTATTGCCTCATTTTTAACTGTGTAGATTTATAAAATAAAACTGTTATGGAGCTAGTACAGAAATCTCACAGCCAAGCATGGTGGCAAAGCCTGCAATGCCAGCATTCAGGGAGCTAAGGCAGGAGTATTTCCTTGAATTCAAAGCCAGTTTGGGGTACAGAATAAGACTGTTTCAAAGAACCGGAAAACAATGGGGTGTCATGTCAGCAACACTGATAGACATCGCCACTCTACCAGATAAAGCAGAAAGCAGTGTGAGTGATCTCTTGGTGAGAAGGCCTATTGACTGATGAGATCTGGGCATAAAGCAGGATTGGGGAAACAACTCAGGTTTTGTAGGTTATTAGGAAACAACTTAGGTTTTGTAGATTGCAGCACAGATACAGAGAGGAGAGGCGGGGAGGGGAGGGGAGGGGAGAGGGGGGAGAGGAGGAGAGAACCCTGTAAGAGAAGGACAGCAGCCTACATATTAGATGGGCCAGGGCTGCGTAGGACAGATAGATGACTTCACAACAAAGTCTATAATTCAGTGGCTTTTTAAGTTTCATGGGCCAAGGGATTTAAAAGATTAAGTAAAATGTGACCAGATGTGATGGTCCATGACATGATGCTTGGAAGGCTGAAGGCAAGATGGTCAGAAGTTCATGGTCATCTGTAGCTACACATAGAGTTCTAGGATACCCTGGACTACCTGAGACCCTTTCTCTAAAACAGAGAGAAAGAGCCAGGTATGGTAGCCCTAAACTTTAATCCCAGCACTAGAGAAGCAGGCAGATGTTCTGAGTTCCACAACAGCCTGGTCTACATAGTGAGCTCCAGGCCAGACAAGTCTACAGTAAAACCCTGTCTCAAGAACAGAGAAGTGGGGGGGGGGAGGCAGGGAAGGAGAGGGAAAGGGAGGAAGGGAGCCAAGAATAAAAGATATGAAGGAGGAGGGGAATATGTCTAAGTCTGCTCTTGAGTAACTGTGAATGGTTTTATATGTCCTTTAGGATAAGAAAAATTCTTTGACTTCAGATGCAGAAATGAAACCTGAACCACCAGCTCCGTGTATGAACCCTGGCAACCCTGTGTTTTCCTGTATGTTGGACCCTAAGACACTCCACACAACCACCTCACTGTCTAAACCACAGATGATCATGTACAAAACCAATTCCAGCCAGTATGGTGCATTCTCTCCCAGGCCCTATTTCTTTCCCTGCAAGTATACTCCAAAGGAGCAAGTGTTCTCAAATCACATCAGAGCAACAGGGTTTTATCAAAATAACAGCCTAAATACTGCCCCCGACAGAAGCAGAACCATCGATTCTCCTAATTTTCAACACACTCTATGAAAATACACCCTCCTGACAACTGAAGATAAAATATCCTTGAGAATATTAGTTTTTAAATGTAGAATATCTAGTTTTTGGACATGAAAAGAGTTTAATAACTTTCAATTAAAAAGATATGAATGCATGTTCTAAAAATATTTTAAGAAATAAAAAAATTTAACTGATAATTTAATGAAAGTGATGTCATTCATTTATTTTAGAAAAAGGTCTCACTATGCAGCCCAGGTAGCCTAGAACTCTCTATGTAGTAAACTATCACCCCTGGCCATCCACTGTTGGGGCAGGAAAGATGGCTCAGCAGCTAAGAGCACAGACTGTCTGGTCCCCAGCACCATATAAGAAGGGAAAGGGTTGGCCCCTGTAATTCTAGCACCCTGAGGATTCCATGCCTCTGGTCTCTGAAGACATCTGCACTCACCAACACTACCAACACACGCACATGCACACACACACTCACACTAAGAAATCTTAGCATGTTCAAAGCTAGGCATGCTGGAGACAACTTGTACCCTGAGTACTCTGCAAACTTAGGCATGAGGACAAAATTTCAGGAACAACCTGGTCTACATAGTAAAACTCTTCCCTAAACAACAACAAAAGCCACCTGAGGGTACCCCACTTTATAATCAACCCACCTGTCCCTACCTACCCAAAACCAACTACAGTCAGGTAAGAGGGCCAAGCAGCTGCCATAACAGGCTGCTCAGTCCTCTGTCAAAGATCAGGCCTCAGTTTCCTGAGACTGAGCAAGCAGTTTCTGAAAGAGCTACGAACAATGGACAATCTTCAGTTCTCCAATAGCAGGGACAAGAGAGCACATGACAAGTGTGAGCCATGCCTTACTGTTTCTCAAGGCAATGACCAAATAGGGACACATCCTCTACCCTGACCCATGATAAAAACCATAGCCTGGGGCTGGAGAGATGGCTCAGTGGTTAAGAGCACTGACTGTTCTTCCAGAGGACCTCAGTTCAATTCCCAGCATTCACATGGCAGCTAACAACTGTCTGTAATTCCAAGTTCTGACACCCTTACACCGTTATACATGCAGGCAAAACACCAATTCACATTACATAAACATAAATACTAAATAAAAAAGACTTAAAAAAAAAACAAAAACATAGCCCTAGCCAGCCCCTGCAAACCTTAGCCAGTCAGAGATGTACTAATGTAACTTTTGCTTGCTTAGCCAACCATAGACCTAACTGCTTCTGGAATTCCTTTAGCTGTGTATAAGAGGAGCCTACAAGCTTCTCTCTAGTTGTCATTTTGCCTTTGTGTCAGATGTGTGGCCCCAGCAGGCTGGCACACTCACTCTTGAGATAATGAACACTCTTGCTTATTGCATACATGGATAGTGGTCTTTTGTAGGACTTTTCATGGACCCTAACAAGGTCTGGTGGCAAGACTTATAACAAGCACTCGGGAGGCCGAGGCAAGAGAACAGCAAGTTCAAGCTAGCATGGTCAACTCAGTGAGACCTTGCCTCAACTATGAGCTCAAGTTCCCAGGAAAGGTAACATCCCTGTTACAAGAATTTTAAATGTTGAATTGGAATATTGCAGATACAGAAACAATGTTTGGGGCTATCTCTAGCCCCCTAACTAGCCATTGATTCCAGCTCTGTATCTGACCTGGATCCTATGACTAGGAGGTGGAGCTTGTGGAATGCATTCACTTGGCAGACCATTGGCTTCCAACAACACAGCAGCTAAGAACGTTCTAGACAGCATCTGAGGCCCATAGTTTTCCTTGATTTACTATGACCTGCCCATTCCCACCAAGATACAGAAAAATGCCAATATTTGTGGCTTGTTTTGTTTTGTAACTAAAAGCTTCAAACTATTTTCACATTGGAGCATGTTATTAGGGACTACTTGAATTTCTGTTTGGGGGCTATGAGCCCTCCTATTGGATCTGTCTCAGGCTAGGCATTTGATCTAGTTGGTAGAGTGCTTGTCTAGCATGCCCAAAGTACATGGACCCCATTAAGTCACAAGGGGATTAGATCGTAGCACTTCCTACTACATATACTTATAAGAACATGGGGGCCTGGCCTAATGGCTCACACTAACTCAGCATTCAGGAGTTTGAGGCAAGATGGTTGCAAATTTGTTACCAGCTGGGTTACAAGCTGAGTTCCTAACCAGTCAGGACTACAGAGTGTGGCCCTATCTCAAAAATAAACCAAACATAAAACTTATTATACGTCACCATTTAGCTGGGCATGATTGATTGATTGATTGATTGATTTGTGTGTGTGTGTGTGTGTGTGTGTGTGTGTGTGTGTGTGTGATGTGAGTTTGTGTGTTGTCAAAGAGGCCCGACAAAGGAAGGCATCAAATTCTCTGAAACTGTTGTTCCAAGTGGTTGTGAGACATCCAATATGGAAGCTGGAAATTGAACTGGAGTCTTCGGGAAAAGCTTCAGTGTTCTTAACCATTAAGATACCACTCTGTCACTTGATTCTTTTGTTTATTTGTTTGTTTGTTTATTGAGACTCAGTCTCACTATATGGCCCAGCCTGGCCTAGAAGTAGACATCCTCATTCTGTCTCTTGCTGGAGAGTGCTGGCACTAAGGTCTGGGAACTTAAGAGATGGCTCAGTGGTTAAGAACACTGACTGCTCTTCCAGAGATCTGGGTTCGATACTCAGTACTCACATAACAGTTCACAACTGTCTATAACTCCAGTTCCAAAATATCTGATGCCTTCTGGCTTCTGTAGATACTACACACACCAGCAGTGCATGATCCATGCAGGCAAAAAAAATCCATACACATAAAATTAAATAAAAATCTTTTAAAATAAATAAATGAGGTTTTCAAAGTAACTGTTCTGTTTTGTTTTGTTTTCGCTGTTCACTTTTTCTTAAGACAGTCTCACTATGTATAGCCCAGGCTGACCTGGAATTCTACATTCTTTTTCCCATCAGACCCAGAGTTGGTATGCAACACAATAGCACACACTAAATGGTCTAACCTCAAATAACAAATAGTATAAAGAAAAAATAGGGTTCTGTATAACTGTAAATGACTAAAAGTTGTCTACATAGTATAGCAAAGTCAATCATTCAGAATGAAATACTTATTTAATATAATAAAAACTTTGAAAGTACAATCATTAATATGGGAATTCTATTCTATTGATTCCTCAGTAATATCCTGGAAACCCCAATAGCAACAGCTACATTATAAGAGCAAGGAGGGCTGAGGACAGAACATCGAAGGCCAAGCCCTGTGCTGAGTCCATTCTCTGTGTTTGTCCTGAGCTTTGAAACAGGGTCTCCTGTGTAGCTCTGGCTGGGCTAGAGCTCAGCATGTGAGCATGCTGGCCACAAACTCAGAGCCCACCTGCTGCCTCTGCCTCCCAGTACTGGGATCACTGGTATTGAGGTAGGCCATTCTTGCTTTGGAAATGATTCTCAGGCACTGCCTTTCCAAAGGCTCTGGCATTCAGCTCTTTACAGTGATAGAGTACTAACAGTGACTCCTATACCTAATACAGGACTAGTCATGAGACTTCAATGCTGTCCCTTGAATTATATTCCGAATCTCCTCTGCATCGTTTTGTACAATTGTGTTGGTGGGGTCGATCTTAAGTGCAGCTTCATAATCTTGCAAGCCTGTATTGACATATCAATGATAATTAATAAAGCAAGTATTTCATAAATACTAGCGTTATCTAGACAACTTTTTTTTTAAAAAAATAGGGTATCCTTTATGTAGCTCAGCAGACTTTGAACTTAAAAGGTAGCTGAAGACAACTTTGAACTTCTATCTGCCTCCACCTCCCAAGTGCTGGCATCATAAGTATGTGCCACCACATATAGTTTACATGGTACCAATAATCTAACACTCTACTGATAGCTCCAACATGCCCCATCAATGTCTTACCTTCAACATACAATTCTAGCTGACAGAATGCTGTACCTCGTCGGACATGTGCCTTCATTCTTGCATTGGCATTGCTGGAAACAGGCGGTGTCAATAATTCTAATGCCTTCCAAACAACACATGTAATTAGCAGTTAGGGAGATGCTTGGTGGGGAAAGCGCTTGCTCTGTAAGCATGAAGACCTGTGTTCAAACCCCAGCATTTACATATAACTCCAAGCATGGTGGGACACACCATGCCAGTGTGAAGGATGCATACACAGAAGATACCTGGGGCTGGTTGACAGGCTAGCCAGCCTAGCTGAATCAGCAAGGCCCTAGTCCCAGTGGGAAGTAATAATTAAAGAAAAAGAACACACATGAACACAGGGTGGGGAGTGGACATGGGAGGAATTAGAGAGAGGAGTAGGGAAATGATATAATATTTTAATTAATTAAAAAAAAACCCACACACAAAAAAGGCAAGTGCGAGGCTAGAAAGATGGGCTAGGAGCTAAGAGCACTTGCTCTTGCAGAGGACCTGAGTTGAGTTCCCAGTACTCACATTAGGCAGCTCACTACTGTCTCTAACTTCAGTTCCAGGGGATCCAGTGTCCTCTTCTAGATTCCAAGGGCAACTGGATTCATGTGCAAATACCCATACACACACATACCATACACACGAACATACATATAATTAAAAATAAATCCTTAAAAAATAAAATAAGGTGAACAGTATGGTAAGAACACCAAAACCTACCTCTGACCTCTTACCACACTATACATGCCTGCACACACGTCCACACATGTCCACACACATCCAAATACACACTGTGTGTATAAAACAAAGGGTAGGCATAAAACTAAGTCTGAGCAAAAACAGTGCAAATTCTAAATTTTAACTTTGAAGCAGAAGCAGATATCAGTAAAAACAAAGCAGTTTCCCCTGTACTTTCTGCACCTGGAGCTTTACTAAGCTGGGTGTGGTCACAGGCCTGCACTTCCATCACTTGTGAGAATCAAGAGTACAAGGCCACTCTCCTCCACACACCAGGTTCCAGGCCAGTCTAGGCTTCATGAGACCTTGTCTCAAAAAATAAATAAACTAAAATGCAAACAAATCAAATTGCTGGGCCTGGAAGCACAAGCCTATAATTCTAGCTCCTGGGAGGCTCAGGCACAGAAAGGCAAATTCAAGGCCTCTTCAACTTTAGCTTAGGCAATTCAGACTTGAAATATAAGTTATACTGGTAAATTTTCAGTACTATTTGTGCTTATTGAGAACTGACACAAGTATGTTTATATCAAGATCTTCCAAAACTCCATGTCCTAGGTTGGATTGCCCCCTGGCTTCCTGTAACAGGGAGAAAGGAAAGTAGTTAAGGGCATTAGTAAAACCATGACACCCCTGGGAACAGCTGGAAGGTGACCCATTCCCAGCAGAGGTTACTACTGTTTATCATACAAGCTTATCATGGCTTGCAGTGGGAAGGAGAAGCAGGGCAGAAGCTCATTCATGAAAGAAACTCTCTATCAGAAGCCCCAGAATGACGTGCAGGACTCCCGCAGTTGCTGATGAATGTGTCAGCACTTGGATGTTTATTGTGGTTTTACTTCCTATCTGCTATTTGCCAGTTCTTCAGTTTTGCTCACTACATACTTAATAAGCTCACTCTTTGGAAACAGCATGTCTATTGCAGATTATCCTCCCTGTAGAACAAAAGGGAAAAGGAGGAGGACTAGACACAGAACCCAATGGTAGGACAGGCAAGGGGCTTAGCATTTAACTCCTGGGGGAGGGTACTGAGTACAGAACCCAGCACCTCACACTGGCTAAGCAGATGGTCTACTAGTAAGGTAAATGCTACATCCCAGATCTGTGGTTCTCAACCTTCCTGATGCTGCGACCCTTTAGTACACTGTCTCATGTTGTGGTGACCTCAACCATAAAATTATTTCATTGCTACTTCATAACTCTAATTTTGCTGTTGTTATGAATCATAATGTAATCTGACATGCAATCCCAGTAAATCATAATGTTATGAATCACAACGTAAATATCTGATATACAACCTCAATTTGAGAACTTCTATCCTAGAGCATCATTTAAAAAAAAAAAAAACTATTTATTTTCACTTATTTGCCTTGGTGTTTGACTGGAACTGGGTGGTAATTGAAACTACAAACAGTTGTGAGCTGCCATGTGGGTGCTGGGAGTTGAACCCGGGTCCTCTGGAAGAACAGTTAGTGCTCTCAACTGCTGAGCCATCTCCAGCCCCCTAGAGCATCATTTAAACCAATGAAAAAGGTGTAGCAAATGTCTGCAGTGTACTACGCCCCCTCCTCCAATATTAAGGGTCTAACCCATCTAAGTAGATTTTAAACATGCTAGGTTCCATTAAAGGATAACAATTTTGTTTTGTAGGCATTGATAGTTTATTGTTTTAGTAGTCCGAACGCATTCAAAATTGAAACTCACAAAGAAAGATTAGGAAATACTTCATGAATTTGCCTGTCATCTTTGCACAGGGGCCATAATAATCTTCTGTGCACCGCTTCAATTTTAGCACAACTGGTGAGTCAAAACCAATGTGTTTATTCTGTTTATTTTGATTTTTTAAGACAAAGTCTCATTTCATAACCTTGCCTGACCTGGAACTCACTGTAAAATCCACATTAGCCTTGAACTCAGTGATCTTCTTCCTTCAATCTCCTGAGGAGGCACCAAACTAGGCTCTCCAGGATAATTAGGTAAGAAATACATAAACATATACACAACACACCTATCAGAGGAATAGACTTACCTTAGAAGAGTCCTCAATGGCCTTGTGTAAGTTTTTTAGTTTGAGGTGGCAAGCAGCCCGATTCAAATACAATAATGGAATCTTACTGTTTAATCGGATGGCTAAATTATATGCATCAACCGCTGCCAAATAGTTTTCTGTTGCGAACAATTTGCTAATGAGACAAAAAGAAAGGACCAATTTAACATCAAATCAGACATGAAAAATAACATCTACCAGGCTGGAGAGATGGCTCAGCGGTTAAGAGCACTGACTGTTCTTCCAGAGGACCTGAGTTCGATTTCCAGATCCACATGACAGCTAACAACTGTCTGTGATTCCAAGATCTGACACCATTACACAGTTATACATGCAGGCAAAACACCAATTCACATAAAATGAAAAGAAAATATTTTTAAAAAAGAAAAATAACATCTACCCTACTTGGCAGCCATATAGATGTCTTACCACCTGCCTTATTTATTTCCTGTCTGGTGGAGACTGCCTGCTGCATAAACTCCATCTCTCTCCATACATAAAGCACGTGCCTTGAATAGGACAGATCCTCCCACCCAAAGGCAGCCTTCAGTGGTTTAGTGCAGCAAGTTTATGTCTATCGTTCTTGATGCAGTGATATATTTAGGGATGGGAAAGAGGCTTAAACTGGCCTAAATGAAGCTGGTGATTTTGGTCTCAAATTGGAAAGTAAAAGTTGGTAAAGCTTCTCCCCCTGCTGGATATGCATACGGGAAACACACAGAGCGGAGGCTGCTGTCCATTTCCACCCCGGGAGAAACTAGTCCCATCAAAAGCTGGTGCAGTGCGAACAGAGAAAGAAGGAAATAGGGAGCAGCACTCATGACACAGCAAAGATGCTGGAGCTTGCCATGTGTCAACACACCTTCAAGAGAGAGCCATCATCAGCCGAGTGGTGCAGACCTGTAATCCCAGCGGCTTGACAGACTGAGCTTGGAAGGACTGCAAGATGGAGCTTTACTTGGCCTACACAACCAGTTGAGGAACAGCTTGAACAACTTAGTGAGACCCCATCTCAAAATGAAAGTAAGAGCTGTAACCCTATCACTTGACCGGGGAGAAAGGAGAATCTGAAATTTAAGGCTCTGTTGGGCGACACAGCAAGTTCCCTAGACTTTGCATGGGAGCCACATGTCAAAACAAACAATAATGAAAGAATAAATAAAAATGGAAAAATGGCTGGGGATAGGTAGGGTTTTAGCGCTTGTCTAGATAAGTGAGGCCCTTGCTTCAATCCCCAACATCACAAAAATTTACTAGATAGAGTGCACAGAGCCAGCATCCATACATCTTTATTTTTATTTTTGAGATGGAGTTTCTCTGTGTAGCCCTGGCTGTCCTGGAACTCACTCTGTAATCAGCCCTGCCTATACATACATGTCAGTGAAGGGTCACATGCCTCTTCAATTTAGTATTCAAAATAAAATAAGGATAAATTAGCATCCTGCATATGATAAAAAAAATAATAACATGGACGAAATGCTAAAGACCTCAGAAGTTAGGAAATAGAAGCATGAGAATCCACATAAGTTTAAGGCCAGCTTGGTTTATATAACAAGTCACATGCCAGCAAGGGTAACATGAGGACTATCTTTCTCTCATGGAGTCCTCCAGAAAAAAAAGGAGTGCACGGTGCATACAGTGAGACACATGACATTCTAGCCAACAGTGGAATGCATACTGGTCCTCAGAGATTCTGTCCCCTAGTGATAACATAGCTAGCATAGTTTGGATAAGCACACCTACAGCTTTCAAAAACAAAAGTTGCCTTGTGTCAGACCAAGCAGCACGTGGTAGTATGGATGGGTAGGAAGAGATACAGACTATGAGCAACTGGATTAAGCAACTATGAAGGCCAATGAATGCTGAACTCCATCTGCCCACTAGATACCAAGTAAGCACTGATACAGTTAATTCTAGCTCAGACCCCAAAGCCCAGAACCCAAGGAGTCAATGATTTCAGCACATGATAAGTGTGAAGGCTGGAGTGCCAGGAGTAAATGTTTTGGGTTTTGTTTTGGGTTTTTTTCCTATACTAACAACAACAACAACAACAACAAAAACAAAAACCCTAGTAAAACAAATTCCAGTGATTCCAGTCCTCAGGATGCTGAGGCAGGAGGATCATTGTGAGTTCAAGACCAGCCTAGTCTACATAAGGAGTTTCAGGCCACCCAAGGCTACACAGTGAGACCTTATTTTAAAAAAATAGAAAACAAACAAAAAACAAAAAAGCAGGCAGTGACTTAGTTAGTGCCCAGATTGCTGTTCTTCAGCAGTGTACTCAATTGATTTTCCTAGGGGAAAACTCCTAAAAAAGGAAGACTAAATTTTCTCTTCTTTGCCTTTTGTTAATACATGCTAATCACCAAATAGTGCAACAGAATAGGATAAACTCTAAAACAAATCAATGGAAGGCAATTACAGCTGCATCTGAGAAGCCATCTTGTAATGCCAATCCTAACATCCTTCCAACAAGAAAAGTAGCATGAGGAAACTGCTTGTTTCCATAAAACCAAATTTATCTAAATGCAATAGCAAAGGGAGGCTTTCTGGCCCTGGTCTGAAAGCATATAGGTCCATGGGTTAAGAGGCAATTCTCAAAGTAGAAGTGGTGGCTCATCCCTATAATCCCAGCACTTTGGAGGCTCAGGCAGAAAGACTGCCTCAAGTTCAAGGCTAGACTGGACTACAAGAGACCCTGGCTAAACAAAATAAAAACACAGTTCTCCATGGATCTCCTGAGATGACCTTGTGGTTTGGGGTTGGGAGGGGGGGATGTGCAGGCTGGGAGTAAAGTTCTCTGCTGCTAAGCAGCACTCCCTGGCTGGCACTAGGATTGACAAGATGCTTGTGTGGCACACAGCCTTGGCAGAGAATATCTCTGCACAAGTAGCAGACAGATATACTCGAATAACACAATAATCTCTCTGCAGGATGAGATAGCAGGTTACTACAACCTTTTTACTCAAAGCATGAGCCTTAAGCTTGCCCCCTGCCCGCCAGCTGTGATGGAGAGCTACTGTGAGTGCCATACCTACCTGGCCTGTCTCTGCACTGGCTCCCTGGGACTAGACCAGCAAAAGAAATGTCCATGAGTAGATGCTGCTTGCTTGCTGCCTGGGGAGCCACCTGCCTTGTTTGGTGGCTGGTTGGTTGTTTTGACACAGGGTCTCACCATATAGCCTTGGGTAGTCTGGAACTCTCTATAGACACTAGCCCCACTTCAAATTAAAGGCATGTACCCAACACCCAGTCTCATGTTTCTTTTCAGACAGAGTTTCTTACTGGGATCTGGGGCTCCTGACCTGGTTGGAATTACTGGCCAATGAGTCTCAGAGATCCACCTGTCTCTCCTTCCTAGAACTGGGATTAAAAGCATGCACCACAATCCCTAGCTTTTTATATGGATTGAGTTCAGGTCCTCAGGACTGCACAGAATCTTCTTAGTCCTAGATGTATTTTTTTAATATTTTATTTTTATGTTTATAAGTTGTAATGCCCTATGTATGTATGTATAACACACACACACACACACATATATATGTATATATATATATATATATATATATATATATATGTCTTTGGTCCCTGAATAAACCAGAAGAGGAATTTGTAGTGGGATTATGTTGGTACGTTGTAAATATTTGTTCCTCCTACTGGTTTAATAAAAATGCTGATTAGCTAGAGGCAGACAGGAAGTGTGGGCAGGGCTACCAGACTAAGAAAACTCTGGGCACATCTCAGAGCAGAGCAAAGACACTGCAGAGAAGCCAGGAGACACAAGGAAAAGAAGTTGAAATGCTGCTGAGAAAAGATGCCGAGCTACATGGCTGAACAGGACAAGAATCATGGGTTAAGATGAAGGAGTTAGCTAACAATATGCCTGGGCCCTAGGTCAATCAGTGTAAAATTAATGTAAGTGTCTGTGTGTTTATGTGGGACTGTGGGTGGAACCTTGAGGCTAGGCCTGAAAGTCCAGGCCAGAAACATACTACTACAGGAATTCAGATCCCCTGGAATTTAAGTTACAGATAGCTGTGAGCTGCCAGGTGCTAGGAACCAAACCTGAGTCCTTTACAAAATCAGCTAGTGCTCTTCTTCTTTTTAAATAATTTCTGTTTTTATGTGCATCTGTGTTTTGCCTAATGTATGTCTGTATAAAGGTAGCAATCCCCTGGAACTGGAATAACAGACAGTTGTGAGCTGCCATGTAGGTGCTGGGAATTGAACCCAGGTTCTCTGGAAGAGCAGTCAGTGCTCTTAATTGCTGAGCATCTCTCCAGACCTGCATATGTGATTCTTAAGGAAGTTTTTCTCTTAAAAATGAAGACATAGCATTAAAAGGCTAGGTAAAGAAAAATGCAAACAGTTCTTAGTTTTGCAAAGAACCTACTTGTGAGGTAACATGGTTTCTTAACTGTTCTTGTGAAAGGCCTGCCAACTTTGACCCTTTTGTAAAACCAACATCCCACAGGTCCACAGGTTAAAGCAGGAGCATATCGGCAAGCCTTGGCTGTGCATCTATCACTAAGCATCAAGTCCACTTAAGAAAAAAAAAAGTCTCTTGGCAAAGACCTTCCTGGTAAGATACCTCGGGGCTAGTCTGCCTGGTCTGTTTTCACCCCATAAGCTGCTTTGCATGTTTCTGATGGTTTCTGCCACAGCCTTTCCTTTACTCTCAATTTTTCTACAAAACTTGGTGCAGGGAGTGTGGTGCTGGGGTGCATCTTGATGGTAGGGCAATCATTGTCTCCAGCCTGGGCAAGGCTCTGCTGTTTACTACCAGTAATACTGAAGGAAAAAAAAGGCAGAAAACACATTCATTCCCCCTATCTCCTAGTCTCCCTATGTAGTCCTGGATAGCCTACAATTCACTGTGCAGGCCAAACTGGCCTCCAACTCACAACCCCCTGCCTCTGCCTCCTGAAATTTAAAGGCCTGCGCCAAAACACCTGGTTTGTTGTTATTGTTTTTGTTTTTGGAAAAGTCCCTTTCTAAGGCTGGTCTCCAATTCTATGAATAGCAGAAACGGACCTTAAACTCCTAATCCTCCTGCCTCCACCTGACAAATGTTGGGATTACAGGTGTTGATCATACCCAGAGTGCAGAGTGATAAGGATGAAACCCTGGGCTTTGTGTGTACCAGCCAAGCACTATACCTACCCAACTACATCCCTCAGTCATGGTACTCAGTCATTAAATATCCTATCATTAGACCTACAAACTTATTAAATATGGAGCTCAACCTACTTGTCCTAGTTAGGGTTCTGTTGCTGTGACAAACATCAGGGCCAAACCAATTCAGGAAGGAAAAGGTTAATTTCATCAGTCAGCTGGTTGTCCATCATCCAGGAAGCCAGGGCAGAAACTCAAGGTAGAAACCTGGAGGCAGGAACTGATACAGAGGCCATGGAGGCTTCACACTTACTGGCTTCCTTTCATGGCTTGCTCAGACTTCCTTATCATACCCAGAACCACCTGCCCAGGGCTGGCAGTGCCTACAGTGAGCTGGGCATTCTCACATCGATCATCAATAAAGAAAATGCACCACAGATTTGGTGGGGACATGTTTTTAAATTGAGGTTACCTCTTCCCAAATGACTCAAATGTAGTGGGATTATGTTCTGGTACATTGTAAATATTTGTCCCTCCTACTGGTTTAATAAAACACTGATTGGCCAGAAGCTAGACAGGAAGTGTGAGTGGGGCTACCAGACTAAGAAATCTCTGGGAACAGAAAGAACAAGGCAGAGGTGCCATCAGATGAAGAATAAAGAAGACAACCATGCTTTTGTGAGAAAAGTTACCAAGACACATGGCTAAACAGATTAATGGAAATAGATTAAGATAAAAGAGCTAGCTAGCAATATGCCTGAGCCACAGGTCAATCAGCATGAAATTACTATAAGCCTTTGCGTGATTATTTGGAACTAAGTGGCAGCAGGGCTGAGAGCAGGTCCGAACCTCTGGGTTAGGCCAGAAACTTCATATTACACTCAGGCATATATCAAAACATAAAACTACTGGCAATGATCTCTCTCTCTCTCTCTCTCTCTCTCTCTCTCTCTCTCTCTCTCTCACACACACACACACACACACACACACACACACACACACGGTCAATCTACACCTGGGAGGCGGTGAGCATAGTGTAGAATACAGAACAATCAACTACAACTCACTTTCCCTTTTCTTTCAGCCAGTCTGGGTTCTTCTCTTCTTCTTTCAAGTCACAGAATTCAGGAAGATCCGTGCTCATGGCTCTCCGAGCCTCTGCTTGTTTATGCAGCCACTACAACAAGAATCCAGTTTGGTGATGGACATGGTCTACGCAAGCTAGTACAGTCAGCCTGAGAGAATGTAGGGCCTCTGGCATGCTGGATTATCCTGATTACATTACTTTCAGTGTTTGGTATTTTACACTATGCTTCAAGCTTCTGCTCCCTACCCCGCTTAGTGGACTGTATGGGCCAGTATGGGAGCTGACAGAAATCCTTTCTCCCTTAAGGTGCTTTTGTCAGAGCATATTATCACATCAAGAGGAAAAGAAGCCAGCCACAGAAATAGAGCAAAGTGGGTCTCTGAGTTCAAGGCCTGCTTTGCATAGCGAGCTTTAGGCTACATAGTAAGACTCTATCTCTAAAGTAAATAATAAAATAAAATAAAATAAAAAATAAATGGAAAAGAAAATGAAAGACTATCTTTGTCCATTTTGTGTTGTTATTCAAACTACCCCAGGCTAACATTTGGTAAGGAAAGGGGGTTGCTCATAAGCAAATGTTGCTCACAGTTTGAAAGTTGAAAATCCAAAATTCTAGATAGCTTCATCTGAAAAGTTCTACTGTCAGCCTGTGGGTTGTGTCACAGCATGACAGATGGCATCATGTGGCTGGAGCACACATGACGGGATTTATGGTGTATATGAAAGACAGAAAGATTTTACATGGTGAAGTGGAGAGAGAAGCAGGTGGGGGAGAGCTAGATTTGTACATCTTCAACAGCTCACTCTGTGGAACACAGTCCCCCCAGCAGTACTGACCCTTCCCAAGGGCAGTGTCACCATGACCTAATCACCTTCATTAAGCTCACCTTCTGAGGGCTATTGCCTTTGGGCTGGGCCTCATGGCACAAGCCTAGACTCTGAGCTACTTGCTAGGGCAGGAGGGTTAAGTTCAAGGCCCGACTGGGCTACAGGGAAAGAGCTACCATCTCTAAGTTCCTTTACTTTATCAACCTTCTACACCATGAATCTCTGGGAGATGTTACCTTCAACTAACTCTTCAGTGCTCTCCCAGGCCATGTGTTAAAGGTCACAGCCTGTGGCACTACTGTGAACATCAGCAGCCTTGTCCCTTCTCCTAATGTCTTGACCATGAGGTAAGTGGGTTTGCTTCTGAGATGCCATTCTTAGCACCAGATTTCCCACCTTTTCCCAACAGGCAAAAATGTCATTTGGATCAATGGGCTAAACAGTCTGCCAAATGGCAAATACATGTTAAAGTCCTAACAGTTGATGTGACAGTATCAGGCACAGAGAAAGAAGAAAAGCTATGGAGTTGAGGTAATGCCATGAAGACCTTAGTGTCTTCATAAAGAAAGAGAGATCACCTGCCTCATCACTGCCCTGAGCAGACAGGAAGAGGGCCTTACCAAGGGCCCCCTGGGCAAGACCCAGTCAGAAAACTGAGAAATGAATATTCCTTCATTAAGCCACCTAATGTTAGGTATTTTGTTTACAATGGCCTGATCTGATAAACCCACTACTCGATGGTGGTTTTAAACTTTCAATATTTACAAGCTCATAAACATTTTTGAGGACTCCTGAGCTGGTTGAGATTAAATAGATAAGTGTTTCTGGTCCATCACTAAGGAGATTCTCAGTGGCTAAGGAGTGAGTAGCCCTATTTGCTCTTCTAAGGACCCAAGTTTAGACACCAGTGCCACATCAGGTGGGTCCTGACCACCTGAAACTCCAGCTCCAGGTGACCTAACACTTCCAGCCTCCTCAAGCTCCTGCCATTGTGTACATGCCCACACACAGGTGCACACATACACACAATGTAAAAATAGTAAGTCTTTTTATAAAGTATCTAGTCCAAATTGGGAATTCATGTGATTATTATTGTACCATTTTTGTTGTTTTTTGTTTGTTTTTTTTGATAGTCTTTGTCATTTTTGTTGTTTTTTAAATTTATTTCTTTTAATGATTTAGTCACTTTTTAAATTTTTTTAATTTTATTTTTTATTTGCCTTGGTGTTTGCCTGGAACTGGAAACTGGAACTACAGACAGTTGTAAGCTGCCATGTGGGTGCTGGGAATTGAACCCTGGTCCTCTGGAAGAGCAGTCAGTGCTCCTAACCAGTGAGCCATCTCTCCAGCCCGATTTGTTCACTTTTTTCTTTTTTTTTTCTTCATGTGCTTTGGTATTTTGCCTGTAAGTTTGTCTGTGTGATGATGTCGAATCTCTTGGAGCTGGACTTACAAACAATTGTGAACTGTTACCTAATGCTAAAAAGTGAATCTGGGTTCTCTAGAAGAGCAGCCAGTGCTCTTAACCACTGAGCCATCTCTCCAGCCCCTATTTATTTATTTATTTATTTACTTACTTACTTACTTACTTACTTAGTTTTGGGATTTTGAGACAGGGTTTCTCCGTGTAATGGTCCTAGCTGTCCTGTAGACCAGCATGTAGACTGGCCTTGATCTCACAAAGATCTTCTGCCTTCCCAGAGGGCCAGGATTTAAGGCATGCACCACCACCACCCAGATATTTATTTTTTAAACAAATTCTCCCTAAATAGTTCTGCCAGCCTAGAACTTTCTCTGCAGAACAAGTCGGCCTCAAACTCCAGAGACCCACCTGCCTCCTAATGCAGGATTAAACACCCCTGTCTTAGACGGTTTTACACTTAACCCTGGTGGCATGTGCCATGGGTTCAGTCACCAGCACCACTTAAAATCACACAGCATGACAGTGCAGGCTGAAGTGAGAGCCTCTGGCAAACCTGGGCTATCCAGTGAGACACTGTCTCAAAAAACAGCTAAAGCAAAACATACAACAGAAAAAGAAATCCAAAATCTAATTTATTTTCTTCCTTGTTTTTTTTATTTTTTTGAGACAGGGTCTCTCTATATATCCCTGGCAGACCTGGAATCACTCTGTCAACCAAGCTATAGTTGAACTAACTCACAGAGATCCGCCTGTCTCTGCCTCCTCGGTGTTGGAACTAAAGGTGTGTGCCACACACCCAGCCCAGTGTTCATTTCAGTAGATGATTAACGAAGGCCCTTCACCAGTGCTGATGCTCCTGAAGTACTGAGTACTTAACTGGGGAAACGTGCCTACCTCCTCCTCCTCTGCCACTTGGGATTCCCGAAGAGCAGTTGGGAACACCCGAGGGGTAAAGCTGATTTGAATCCTGCCAGCGGAGCGGGGTGCGGGAACACTGTCTTCCTTGAACTTCTCAGAAAATATGTTTTCCCACTTCCTCCCTTCAAAAGCAATGGTAGTGAGTAAGTCATTTATTTCTTACTTCTAACAAATGAACTTTTAAGATAACTATTCACCAAAGCTAATTCTAAAATTAATAACAAATAAATAGCATAACAAATAAATAATAAAAATTAATAAGTAAATGACAAAAAAATAAACAACATGGCAAAGATAGGCCAGCAAGAAAGGTCAACGGGTAAAGATCTTGCTGTACAAGCATGGCATGGCAACGGAACTACTTAGAAGCAGAGAGAGCTGTGCACCTCTTTAGACCAGCACTCAGGGGCAGAAGCAGGCTCACTTCTGTGAGTTCAAGGCCAGACTGTCCTACACAGAAAGTTCCAGGCTACCCATGGTTAATGAAACAGTATCTTAAAAAAAAAAAAAAATCCAAGGCACAGAATCAACTCTACAAAGTTGTCCTCTGAGCTTCACATGAGCATTGTACACACCCCACCCCCATACATCATACACACATAATAACAACAACAAAAATAAGATGCTTTCTGCAACAAGGAACAGAATACTCAGCATTAACATGGCAGCTAGTCTAGTCTTCAATTAATGATCCCCTACTTTTCTGGGGTTCACCGTCTAGTTCATATCCACTCTGGGGAGTCACACTAGGCAAAGCCATCACTGCCACGCCTCCTCAGTTCCTACACCCCACAGCAGTGTCTCTAGACACTTCCTAGAGAAGGTGCTCAGCAGCTGCAATGACAGCCAAGCCAGAATGGCAGGAGGACCTCAGCCACGTGCTGGGATGTCATCTATAAAGACAAGGAGAGACAGCTGTCACTTAGAAACAATGAAATACCTCAGTGGGACACACAGACCAAGGCAAATGTTAAAACAGGTGGGAAAAGGATTTCAAGAAAAAAAAAAAAAAGACTGAGACTAATAGACATGAACAAATGAGTGCATATAAGTAAGAAAAGGAGGGCTGGAGATGGCCCAGCAGTTAGGAGCACTGGCTGCTCTTCCAGAGGACCTGGGTTCAATTCCCAGCACCCAAATGGCAACTCATATCTGTCTATAAATTCATTTCCAAAGGGTCCAGCATCCTCACACAGGCATACATGCAGGCAAAATACCAGTGCACATAAAATAAGCATACATAAATCACTTTTTTAAAAGGCTGTTATACAGAGAAACCTTGTCTTGAAAAACAAAAAAGAAAAGAAAAGATAGGGCCATTTTCAGCTACGTAGGGTACTCAGGACAGCTTGGACTACATAACATGCTGTCTCAATAAAAAGAAAAATGTGTGTGTGTGTGTGTGTGTGTGTGTGTGTGTGTGTGTGTGTGTGTGTGGTGTGCTGGTCAGATTAGCTTGGGGTCTACAAACTTTCCTAGAAGAGCACAAGGCCCTGGAGTTGGTTCCCAGGAGTGAGGGAAAAAAATAGGTGGTCCATGCCTAAAATCCCAGCCAAAGAGAAGAGGCAGGAAGATCACAAGTTCAAGGTCATCCTCAGCTATGTAGCAAGTTTGAAGCCAGCCCGGGCTACAAGAGATCCTGTCTTAAAACAAATGAAAGCAGAGAAGGGAAATTAGCTGTCTTGCTTTTTCTCTGACTCCATCATTATAGCAATAACGGTACGGCGTTCAACTGCTTCCCTCTAAGCTGCCCCTCCACAGAACGAGTCCTCAGTGCCTCTTGTTGGTTTGACTGTTTTCAGAGTCTCTCTGCACCAGGAATTTATGAAGTACACAGATGACTATCATGTGGCCAGTGAGCCAGCATTTGGTGAATGCCTGTAATCTGAGCATTTGTGGTTGAGGCCAGAGCAGCACACATCCCAGGATGAACAGATCACAATCACAAAACCCCTTAGGAAAGGTCTTCCATCTTTGTATTAGATCGCTTATTCTCAATATACCAGAGGATGGCCTATGCTTGAAAAAAGATTAAAAAGAAAAGAGAAGGCAGGAGATACCACACCTCTTTCGGGGAGGCGAGCAGGCAGGGCCTTCCTGGGCAAACTCGGGGGGTTCACTGCTCCCTTCTCTTCAGGTTGCTTTCCCTGCTGGCACTTCTCTTTCCTTACGATTCTTTTTTGTTCGTGAGCTTGTCTTTGACCTTCTTTCCAGGCTTCCAATTCTCTAGTTGCTTTTTTCCGTTCATTTTCTTTCATGTCTTCTATTTTTTTCCTCTCTTCTTCTTCAATCTGTAAATATTATAATTAGCAAGTCCTTTCAAACATTTAGAAAGCAACAGTTGTACATGTGTGACTAGTGTGTCTAGTGTGTGCTTATGTTCACGTGTGTGTGCCTTGGGATAAGAGCCAATGACCACCACACTGAGTTTTAATTTGTACTGAAACAGAGGATCCCCTGCCGTTGCCCCTGCACATCTATGTGACTGGCACTCTGTCCTGAAAAACTGAAGGACACCAAATGGGCAGTCCCCAGCTCCCAGACCCCCTGCAAGAGTGTGCATGTAGGAGGATGGGGCTAGGAAATATGACGTGTGAAATGGTGGGAATGTAGCTGGGCATGTAGCGCAGTAGCTGAGCATTTGCTAGCACTTGGGACAACCTGGCTTTGATTCCCCACTATTGAAATAAAAGAAGGGTGACCAAGTAAGTAATTCTGACTGGGATGACTCTAGTAGATGCTTTGGGTCCTTCCTTCTTTCCTTTTTTTTTTTTCTTTCTTTCTTTTTTTTTTTAAATAGTGTTAAGAAGTCAAGATTGACCTCAGGGGCTGGAGAGATGGCTCAGCAGTTAGGAGCACTGACTGCTCTTCTGGAGGACCAGGGTTTAATTCCCAGCACCCACATGGAAGCTAACAACTGTCTGTAATTCCAGTTCTAGGCAAACACCAAGGCAAATAAATAAATAAATAAGTTTTAAAAAAGAAGAAGTAAAGATTGACCTCAAAGTCAAGATCCTCTTGCCTCAGCCTTCAGAGGGCCTGGATTAAGCTACCATAAGAGCAAATTTTGGGGTGGGGGATTGGACCTCACTACATAACTCTAACTGCCTGGAACTCACCATGTAGACCAAGTTGGTCTTGAACTCAGAGTTCTGCCTGCCTCTGTCTCCTGAGTGCTGAGATTAAAGGCATGTGCCACCATGTCGGCTTTCTCATTTCAATTGTTTGTGTGTGTGCACCCTTGAATGTGGGCATGGGCACAGGCATGCTATGGTGTATGTGCGAGAATCAGAGGACAACCTTCAGGGTTGACTTTCTCCTTCTACCCAGAGTGTCCTGGGGACTGAACTCGGGCCATCGGGCTTGGCAGGAAGCACCTTTTCACACTTAAGTCCTCAGTTAGTTTTTGAGAAAGTCAGTTGTTGTAAAGCCTGAGGAGCCCCAGATCTCTCTCTGGCTTTCTGTCTTGCTATGTGATTTGTCTTACATGCTGCACCTTCAACAAGCAAATGGGCTGCCTCACCTTGAACTCCCAGCCTCCAAAGCTGTAAGCTAGGTAGTTGCCCAGTTTCACATATTTTCTTGTTCATCATCTCTGAGGACTGAAGTCCTGCCTCCAGCATGCTCAGTGGGTGCTCCATCATTGAGCTGCTCCCTGGGAATGTTGGTACAGTAATGAAAGTAGACCAGAGCATCTGCCTAAGGCTTACGCACTAGGCACCAGACAGTAATCACTGCACACTGGAGAAACCAGACAATCTGCACATAACAAAAACTAAACCCAGCATCTATACGCCTCACAAAAGGGCACAATGAAGTCAGAGTGAGCACCACAATCTGGAAGGTAACAATTTGCTCCATTTAATAACAAGTATGTGTTGTGGGATATTTGGGTACACTGTGAAGATGGGTCTCTGCCTAAGGCACCTTCTGATTGGTTTCATAAAGGGCTGAATGGGCAATAGCTAGGCAGGAGAAAATAGGCAGGATTTCTGAGAAGAGAGAGAGAGAGAGGAGAAATGTAGGCATGTGAATTTCAGTAGAGTCTCTGAAGAAGTCATAGCAAAACCAAGGTAACTGAGCCATGTGGCAGAATGTACATTAACAGAGACTGTCTAATTTAAGTTATAAGAGCTAGTTGGAAACAAGCCTAAGCTAAGGCTGAGCTTCTGTAATTAATAAGTCTCTGTGTTGTTATTCTTGAGCAGGTGGAAGGTTTGACTGAAGTATGCCTTCATTTTTCTGTGCAAACACAGTGCAGAGAAGAAACGTGTAGGGAGTGGAATGTCCTCCCTCGAAGGCCCCAGCTGTGTCTCATCACACACTCCAGCCACAATGCCTTCCATTTTGTTCTCTGTGTAACAGCCCTTATTTATAAAATCCTTAATTATTTCCAGATGTCAAAATGAGAATTAAAGAGAGGAAAGCATTTGTACACTGGACAGAGTTGCTTAAACAGGGTTTTCCCCTGCTAGCATTTGTCTGGAACCACAAGCTGGGAGACCAGGTCTGTGTGGCCCTGGCTGTCCTGAAACTCACTTCATATGTAGACCAGGCTGGGCTTGGACCCACAGAGATCCTCCTGCCTCTGCCTCTACCTCTTGAGTGCAGGGATTAAGAAGGCGTGCCACCTTGACCAGCTTCTCAACCTTCCAGTCTTAACTCCTTGCCTGTGTAGGTTCCAGGACTCAAGCTGCTGTGGTCAGGCTTGGTGGCATGTGCCTTTATCTGCTGAGCTATTTCACAGGCCCTGCTGTTGCCAAGTGTTTTCCATTCTCCAAATTTAAGTGATTAATTCCATGTGGGGTCTTAATCCACAGTTTAAGAAACTATGCTTGGGGCAGGGGACAAAAGAATCAATGGTCCATATTAAAAAACAAACCCCACAACCAAATGTGTGTGTGTGTGTGTGTGTACAGGGGAGTACTGAGGGTTGAACCCAGGGCCTTAAGCATGCTAGCTAGCCCTCTACCACTGAACTATATACCCCTTCCTTCTTTCCTTCCTTTCCTCCTTCCTTCCTTTCTGCTTTCTTGTTTGTTTTGTTATTCAAGACTGGGTTTCTCCGTGTAGGCTTGGCTGTCCTGGAACTCTCTCTGTAGAGCAGTCTGGCTTTAAACTCAGAGATCTGCCTGCCTCTGCCTCCCAAGTGCTGGGATTAAAGGTGTGGGCCACCACAGTTGTTGGTTTGAACTTCTGATCCTCTCTGTTCCCCATCCTCAGTAGGTAGGTGGCCTGCAATGCCCCCATACACACACACACACACACACACACACACACACACACACACACACACACACGCGCACGCGCACGCGCACGCGCACGCACGCACACCTGCCTGAGCTTCTCTTTTCCTAGCTCACTGTCATCTCCTTCAGCCCTGGAGGTCTGCCACTCACCTTCATCATCACACCTAGTGCATATCTCTGATCCTCCCGCTTGGCAGCAGCTTTCGCTTCCGTAGCCTCTTTTGCTTTCTCCTGTGATTGCAGAATAGAGTTTTCTCTT
Organism: Sigmodon hispidus; assembly: GCA_004025045.1. Classification (NCBI taxonomy): domain Eukaryota; kingdom Metazoa; phylum Chordata; class Mammalia; order Rodentia; family Cricetidae; genus Sigmodon; species Sigmodon hispidus. The sequence goes on from PVIH01000146.1 coordinate 154,189, forward strand.
ATACTCTGCATCATCTCTTTGTCAACTGCAACATAAGGAGAAGTAATTCATCAGGATTACGATTCATTTGTTTTATTGAGGTGAAAACACATATCATTCTGAGCCAGGGTAAGATTTCTTTAGATCCAGTTTCATAAGGAGCAAAAGAACGTGTTTTGAAAGAGCATCTTTCATATGGACCAGGGTAGTTTTACAATCGTGATCGTCTTACATCAACTCTCAAGAGCTGACAGTGCAGCCAGGTTGTGCTGGCACACAACTTTAGGCCCAGCACTGGGGAAGCAGAGGCAGGTGGATCTCTAAGACTCTGAGGTCAGTGTAGTCTACAGAGTGAGTTCCAAAACAGCCGAGGCTAAACAGTGAATGAATCCCTGTCTCAATAAACAAACAAACAAACAAACAAAAAAGAGTGTTCAAGTGTGCACCATCTGTGGTCACCATAATGCCTAGAGTAAAAACTTTTCTTTTTTTTTTCTTTTTTTTGAGTCAAAGTTTCATATGGTCCAACTTTCCCAGTTTGAGGATTACAGGAACATACTGACATCCAGCTCAGATAAACAATTTTCATTAAAATACTCACCACCTGGCATAGAGAGGTCCTCCCACATAACTGGTTCCTTTTTATACAATGTAAAGAGGATCGTGTCATTCCCAATCTTGGCTTTGCTATTCCCATCATCTATGGGAGCATAGAGAAACACCTCAAATAAAAATGGAGGAAAGTTGACCTGTTAAGAAGACAGAAAGCAGACACTAAGGTACTTACACAACTCAGAGAGATGGTTCTATGGTTAAAACACTTGTTGTTCTTCAGAAAACTTGGATTCTGTTTATATCACCCACATAGAGACTAATATCCATCTGTAACTCTAGTTCCAGGAGATCTGACACCTTCTGAACTCCAAGGGCATCAGACAAGCGTATCACACACACACACACACACACACACACACACACAGGCAAAACAGTCATACACATAAAATAAATAAAGTTTACAAGTATTTATTCTAGCAGAAAAAGGTTACAATGGGCATAGTTCCCAGCATGGTGTCAAATCTGGACACGCAGGAGGTGGAAGAAGTAAGCTCAGATTTTCCAGGTCATCCTCAACTACAAAGTGAGTTTGAGGCCAACTCGGGCTACATCAGACCCTATGTGTGGGGGTCTGTGGTTTCAGGAAACCCAACTGAATTTATTCCAGGTAGCGTAAGTTAGCAAAGTGTATGTGGGTACATGAGAAGGCAATGAATAAAAGTAATCTTGACCTGAATGTGTCTGTAGATGACACTACACTCTTGGTTGTTGCTTTAATGACATTTCATGTGCATGTTTGTGGTAATAGATAGATAGATAGATAGATAGATAGATAGATAGATAGATAATGAGAACTATGGAATGCACGTATAAGTCAGAGAATTGTGAGATGGTTCTCTCCTTGGGAACTGAACCAAGTACTAGAATTAAAGATGTGTGCAAACATTGTCTGGCTCTATATTTGTTTCTTAAGCGAGCTTTAAATTAAGGTCTAGCTAGGGAGGGTGTAGCATCCCACTAATTTTAGGAGGATTGCTTAAAATTCGAGGTCAGTGAGAACTACAGAGTAAGACAGACCCCAGCCAAGCCATTGGGGTTGGAGAGATGGCTCAGTGGTTAAGAACATATGTTGCTTTTGTGTAGGACTGGGGTTTGGTTCCCAGCACCCACATCGTTGTTCATGACCATCTGTAACTCCAAGTCCAAGAGATCTGACGCCCTCTTCTGGCCATCACAGGCACTGCACACACCTGGTGTGCACACAAAGATGGAAATACACACACATACATATACACATAATACATATAATAGCTGGAAATGGGGACTGGAGAGATGGCTCAGAGGTTAAGAGCACTAACTGTTCTTCCAGAGATCCTGAGTTCAATTCCCAGCAACCACATGGTGGCTCACAACCATCTATGATGACATCTGGTACCCTCTTCTGTATACTGTATACATAATAAATCTTTTTTTTAAAAAAAAAAGCTGAAAATGTAGCTTAATGACGTAGCAGTCAGAGGAGGTTGCGTTTGATCCTTAGCATCACACACACAGAATCCAAAATAATAAAAGTAAAACCTGTAAAAAATTAAAAAAAAATATGGAAAAGTAAACGCAACGGACTTCATCGAGTACTTCATCAAGGCAGCCCCTGCTCGCAGGGCGCTGAGCAACCGCAGCCTCCGCCCCACCCCGCCCACCTTCAAGTAACTTTCCCCGCAGAACACGTCAGTGTCGCGCACGCACACGCCGCGCAGAGGCAGCGACAGGAAGACCGCGGCCGGCGTCTGCTGCCAGCTGAACTCGCTCACCCGCACCGGCATGGTGGCACTGGGACGCTGGAGCCACGTACGTTGCTAAGAAGCCCGCTCGGTTGCTAAGGGATTAGTGGGGCTGGCATCACTTCCGGTCCTTCGGGTTCTTCCGGGTTAGGGGTCCAGTGGGGGCTCAATGCTTGCCAACCTTCCTCGTGCACTCGGGTCTGGAGCATCTGGGTCCCAAATGCTTCTTAGCCAGAGAGAATAAGGAAGAAGTAGACAGGACATGTCCTTAAGATGGAGGTGACATGCCGCGGGGGTCAGGAGAATGCGCTGCGAATGCACTGCTCTTCAGAGGGGCCGAGTTCGGTTCCTAGCACCCGTGTTGCAATTACCTTTAGCTCCAATAAGGTATCTTCTTTTGGCGTCCGAGAGCACTGCACTCACGCAAACAGATTAGTTAAATAAAAATACTTTAAAAGTGTTTTGTTTTTAAATTAAAAAAGAGGCAAAGCTGTGATGTGGCTCCCTGGGAGAGGCTGGGCTTGCCTTAGGATCCCCTGGAATGTGTGCATTGTGACATCATGCACTTTTGGAGCCAGGACGGTTGGTTAGCTCTCACCATTTGCTGGACATAAGCAGTGCAGTGACTTCAGTACTTGGGGCGGCTGAGGATGGAGACTTCAGATGGAGACTACCCTGGTAAATAAAAACTCTTGTCTCAAAATAAAAAGCAACGTGTAATGTTTCTGTTTAGGAGTTGTTTCTATCACACATCCTGGGAGCTTTGGTGTGCTCATATGTATCCCCGAAACCTAGGAAGGGGTCTAGACTTCAAAATTTGAGTCTAGAAAAAGCCCAGTGGCTCACAGATAACTTCACTATAACTCCATAGTAGGATCTACTGTATTTAAACCGATACATTTTTTTTCCTTCTTTATTTTGTATTTATCAAAAAAAAAAAACAGTAAAAAGAATTTAAAATGCGGAAGAGTTAACAATAACTATACAGAGGATAAAAATCATAAGCATGGCTTATCAAGGGTGGAAATGCAAAAAAGATTGCTACACCTATATTTTCTTTGTGTTCAGCTTTCCCTCTGAATTTTTTTTTTTTTTTCCATCCCTGTATATCCTTACTCAAGGTCTCTTCCCCCTCCCACCACATCTGGTCATTTTTCTTCTCTGCAACTCCCCATCCCCTCCCTTGACAGGGAGCAGACAGTCCTATGGTCCCACTGACCCAATAATGCTTGGATCAGTCTTCACTCCTGGCCAAATCCAGTTTTGTCCCCCCTCCCTCAAGAGTGAGTCAGATGTTCCTATAGTTGCCGATACATTTTTTCAATAGCTTAAGTACAAGCCAAGAAGCTTATAGGGTGTGTAGTTCAGCCCAGATGGATAAGGAACTTAAACCTGTTGTCACATACGTTATTGGCAAAGCAATGATTGAGATCCTTAATTCATTTCAAATACTCTTTCTACACTACTTCCTTAGAACCAGGTTCTACATTACTGGAGTATAACCAAGTACCAGAAAAGTTATAAAAAGCTGGATTTGAAACTTACAACACCGACAAAAACCTTTGGAGAGCATCTACACAAACTTTTAGACTCCAATGTAATTTGTTGCAGAAAGTTTAATATCAGTTGAGATGGGTTAATGAGTTTCCCCCGCTGCTGCTCCTGACAGGTTTTGTCAGAAGTCCATTATCTTAAACTTCTGATCCTTTGGAACAATGGAAGATGTCTTAATATTCTTTTGTACCTCTGTGCTGAGGTACAAAAATCCTGCAGATTTGTTCCATTTTCATTATGTTTTCATCATTGCTCCTTCTATTCTTGTTTACCTAAGTTCTTCTGTCTCTTCTAGCCTCTGCAGGTACTATATTCATTTGCACACTTAAAAATAAAATAAAAACTAAAAGGCAGGTGTGGTGACTCACACCTGTAATCCCAGCACTTGGGAGGCAGAGGCACATGGATCTCTGTATGTTCCAGACCAACCTGGTCTACAGAGTGAGTTCCAGGACAGCCAGGGCTACACAGAGAAACCCTGTCTTGAAAAACCAAATAAGTAAATAATAATAAAGAAAATTGTTGGGCTGAGGATGTGGCTTTGTTAGTAGAGTGTTTGCTCAGCATATACAATGTGCTGGGCTCCCTCCCCAGCACCATGTCAACCAGGAGTAGCTGTATATATGCCCATCATCCTAGAACTTGAGAAGTCAAATCTGAAAGATCAGAAATTCCAGGTCATCTTCTACTACATACTGAATTTAGGCTACATGGGACCTTGTCTCAAATAAAATAATATAAAACAGAACTGATGTTTATCAAAAAGCATAATATTGTTCAGTTTTTTATCTGAAATATTTTTCAAAACTTTTCAACCTTGCCCACTAGACATCCATAGTTAAACAAATGAAGTTCAGTTCATTAATATTAAGAATAAATACGTGTTAGAATTTGAGACAGTCTAAGAGAAAGAAGGCTCTAACTAGGTTCAGTGCTTTCAAAACTAAAAATAATCCTACTGACCATGCCATGGCATGCTATACCAAAAGGGATTTCTTGGTATATTGAATGTTCTAAGCCAAAGGAACTTTTTTTTTCTCCAGATTTTTGAGTCATGATTTCTCTGTGTAGCTAGCCCTGGCTGTCCTGGAACTCCCCCTGTAGACCAGGCTGGCCTCAAACTCAGACATTCAGCTGCCTCTGACTCCTAAGTGCTGGGATCATGCCATGCTACCCCAGCCTGGCTTAAAGAAATTTATGAAAGACTAATGTTCTACAATCCAATCTTCTCTGAGACAGATAGTAAGATCCTTATGTAAAAAAAAAAAAAAAAAAAAAAAAAAAAATGTCCTCACTAAAGGGTTGGAGAGGTGGCTCAAACGACAAGAGAGCTGGTTGCTCTGCAGAGAACCTAGGTTTCATTCCCAGCACCCACTCTAGGCAGCTCACAACTGTAATTCCAGCTCCAGGAGATCTGATGCCCTCTTCTGGCCTCTAAAGGCACTGCATGCAAATGCATAGATAAATACCAGGCAAAAGACTCATATACATAAAATTAATAAATCTAAAATTTTAAACCTGGAGAGCATACAAATGTTTCTCAAGTATATATACACAACAGAATATTATATAGCAATAAAGACAAGTAAATTATCACTATACACTAAATGGATGATTGAAAAAAGAAAGATTCTTAAGGACCTTGAAAAGGAGTTTGCCACCAAGCTTGACAACCTGAGTTCAAGCCCCAGAACCCACATGGTGAAGGGAGAGAACCAAGTCTGTCAAATTGTTCTCTGATCTCTACACATATAACAAAATATATAAAAAGAACAATTCTTAAGAAAAAAATACTATTCATTCATTCATTTTGGAGACAAGGTGTTACCATGTAGCCCAGGCTGGCCTTCAACTCAGTCCTTCTGAGTCCTTTAACCCCTCATCCTCCCCAATGCTGGGAATTACCTTATGTGATCCCACAACCTACTCACTAATGCCAAATTTTTAAAATTTAAAACAAAAGATATGGCATCTGTTTGTGACCCTGGACCAGGCTGGCCTTGAACTCAAAGAGATCTGCATGCCTTTTCTGCTGCATCCCAAGTGCTGGGATTAAAGGTGCATGCCACCATGCCTACTAAATAGTTTCTTTTAAAATTTATGCATTTTTAGTGTTCAGGTGTTTTGTCTGTATGTCTGTGTACCATGTTCACGCAGTGCCGAGAGAGACCAGAAGAGGGCCTCAGATTCCCGGGAATTGGAGAAGGCAATGAGTTGCCATGTGGGTGCTGGAACTTGAACTCAAGCTTTGAAAGAGCAGCTAATGCTCTTACCCCATCTCCCTAGCCTCTCCCCACCCCACCTCTGCCCCAAACCACATTCTTGATCTCAGTGTCTCTCCTGCATTACTTACAGTGATAAAGTCGCACAAATTTAACCCTGGCCTCCACTTCTGGTGTGTGTGTGTGTGTGTGTGTGTGTGTGTGTGTGTTTATCAGGACCAGAAGGATTTGTTCCATTAGCATAAACTCTCCTGGCAAATTCCAGGCCAGAGTTTCTCTTACCCTTCCCTTCTCTTGGCTCTATTTCACCCAAAGCCAATGCGGTCACACCTACCCCTCCTAATGAGAGATAAAGTTCAAACACTTAAAATAATCAAGACTTCTTCCACAAAACTAGCTCTATTTAAAAGAATTCAGGTAGAGTGATGTCATAGGCCACAAGCTTACAAGGTAGGAGAGAAAGCCTGCATACATCATCTCTGCTAACAGAGGCTACAGATTGACAGTCCTATATAGCACACAGATGACAATAGTGGTGACGAGAGCATGGACTGATGGGAAAAACAGATTCTCTGCTTGTCTTAGGACTTTAGAATAAACCACTAAGAGGCTGGAGCGGTGGCTCAGCAGTTAGGAGCAATGATTGCTCTTCTAGAGGACCAAGGTTCAATTCCCAGCACCCACATGGCGGCTCACAACTATCTGTAGTTCCAGTTCCCAGTTCCAGGCAAACACCAAAGCAAATAAATAAAAGTTAAAAAAAATTAAAAAAGAATAAAACCCTAATGTGTGGAAGACGGGCTAAAGCTAAGTTCCAGCTCAGTGTCTGGGGCAGAAGAAAGGAGCTGGACAAGTGTAAGGTCTCTGAGGAGAAAAATTTATAACTGAGAATGTAATCTATTCTACACATTGAAGCCTTTAAAAAAAACTATCCACATTGGACCAAATCTGATTGGCTACCAAGCTAGTTTCAATGTCTTTGAAGTGTATAACCTGTGTGAAAACCATACAAAAATAATAATTTGGGATGACTCATTAGTTACTTTATCATTTTGTTATTATTATTATTATACTATTGTTCTCACTGGGTCTCACTGTGCTTACTTGGCTGGCCTGGAACTCGCTCAGATTTGCAGAGATTCTCCTGCCTGTTTCCCAGTGTTGAGTCAAAAGGTGTGCACCACCACTCCTGGCCCTAACACTTTATTAATTTCTACTAGTACTTCCTTAAAACTGTATGATATAAATAGAAATGGACTCCAAACTCTAAAAAGACTATTTGTCAAATGTTAAACAAAAATAAAGACCTAAAATCGGTACTAAACTTTTTAATACAAAAAATAGGCCTATGAAAATATAGATATTCGGGCTGGAGAGATGGCTCAGCGGTTAAGAGCACCGTCTGCTCTTCCAGAGGACCCGGGTTCGATTCCCAGCACCCACATGGCAGCTAACAACTGTCTGTAGTTCCAGTTCCAGGCAAACACCAAGGCAAATAAATAAATAAATAGAAAATATAGACATTCATGTCAAATAGAATGAAATCATGACACCGTGTGGTGTCTTTCAGAGTGGATGAGAGTTATTGCTGTACCATCCTATTAATAATAAAATACAGGATATATCATGACCTGCATACCGAGCTCTGAGGTACCTCAGGAGTATGAACATAACCTAGGTACACATCCACTTGAAAAATATTCACTGGTATAGGAAATCCTTCCTAAGTCAGAGCAGTTGTGATGGATAGTCTAAACTGGAAATTTTAGAATGATATGAAACTAAAGCACACATCAGCATTTGTTTATACTTTAAGCAAATAATTTAAAATATGCAAACTTGTAATGTTCAAATATTGTTTAGTACAACTTCTTTGGGTACTAATTTTAACGATAAAGACTTTTTAAAAAGATTTATTATGTATACAGTGTTCTGCCTACATGTATTCCTGAACACCAGAAGAGGGCACCAGATCTCATCATAGATGGTTGTGAGCCACCATGTAGTTGCTAGGAATAGAACTCAAGACCTCTGAAAGAGCTGTCAGTGCTCTTAACCTCTGAGCCATCTCTCCAGTCCTCAGTAAAAAGACTTTTAAAAATATATTTATTTATTTATTTGTGTGTGTGTGTGTGTGTGTGTGTGTGTGTGTGTGTGTGTGTGTGTATGCAGATGTCTGTAAAGGCCAGAAGGTTTCCAATCCCCTGGAACTGGAGTTACAGGAGGTTGTGAGCAGCCTGGTGTGGGTGCTAGGAATTGAACTTGAGTCCCTGAAAAGAGCAGCAAGCATTCTCCAGGGCTGAGCCATTGCTCCAGTCCCAACAAAGAATATTTTAAAGCTAGTATTATTAAATAAGCACCTCAAAAATAAAAAAATAAAAATGCGCTTTTCTGGTTAAATATTTAAAATCATGATTATGACTTTCATTATCAAATTATATCATTAGACAGTTACAAACTAATAACATCCATGTTCTTGTACATACATAGTCACAAAGTCTAAGCAAATGAGTTTTGCTACCTTAATAGTTGCCTTAAATTCTTCAGTAAGTTCTTAATTAATAAAGACTGGTGCCATTATTTTGGCTATAGTACTGTCAATATTGCTTTTCATTGTGAGTCATCAGCAGGTGTCAGCTAAGAGAATTCCTAGGGGATCCTATCTGCAGAAGATAGACTCTTCTTGGTACAGTCTTGCTGCACAGCTGGGGTGCTCTCTAACTCCAGAGCCTCCCACCTCGGGCTCTGAGCACTGGGATTATGTTTATGCTACCATAATGAACAGGTTAACTAAAGTGTATTGACTGTATTATGAATGCCATGAGCTGCTAACACCAAATTTTACTCCTCTCAAACCTCAGACTTCAGAGCCTTTACTAACCATATCCAACCCATAATCACTGATGATTCAGTTACTGCACAGAGTAACTTAAAACATACCAACATATAAAATAATTAGAATTACATAGCAATTTCCTTTGCCATAAGAATAAAGGTTAGGGGGCTGGAGAGATGGCTCAGCAATTAAGAGCACTGACTGCTCCTCCAGAGGACCTGGGTTCAATTCCCGGCACCCACATGGCAGCTCACAACTGTCTGTAGCTCCAGTTCCCAGTTCCAGACAAACACCAAGGCAAATAAATACATTTTTTAAAAAGTTTTTAAAAAATATTAAAAAAAAGAATAAAGGTTGGACAAAGTCTGGAAACCTTTTATTTTCCAATTTGAATTACAGTAATTTTGCCACAGACCACAGCACTGGTGTATGTATGACTTAAGACACACATTAAAAACTAAAAGACAACCTACTTCCAAAATACATGTCACCAATGTGGAACACACTTGAGTTTGTGTAAAAGTACTGAACTGATGTCCCCAAAAGAGGCACATATCAGCAGTACACAAGGAAGAGAGTTTTAATATGAAACAAATGTTCAGGTCACATACATCATGGTAAGAAGCAGGACTCTTTTATAAAAGATAACATTTTAACTAACAAGCAATACCACCTACCACAGGACAAAAAGGATACAGGTACTTAGAGACGTGTTGATAGTGTTGGTATAACTGCAAGTAACGTGTTAGTGGGAAAGCAGGACAGTCGAGGTCTCCCGCTCACGGTTGTTACTGAGTTTTGAATTACACACAGCCAAGTGTCCCATGTCTTGAGGCTTTGGTGTATATGTGGCCACCTTCTTCTATCTCCCTTTGACCATTTGACTTGGGAGATGTGAGGACTCTCCTTAGTCTCCATGCTGCAGTGCCCTCCAAACTCCCATCCCAGAATTTACCAAGAATCAGTAAATGCAGACATGATTTTATATTGTTTTTTCTGAGTAAGTGGAGAAGACAGGAAGAGAAAGTTGTTGAAATCTGAGTTTGAGAAGGGAACCTCAGGAAAGCTGTGGAAGTCCAGACTTCTAGTCCAAAGATGGGCAGCTGATTTGCAAAAAATGACTGCTGTTTCCTGTGTGGCCTGTGATTCAGCCAGTCTGAAATTTTAATGTCCTATTCTGAAGACTCTTGGAAAAAGGAAACATAATGTCACATTCTCCTCTATCTTCATCTATCTCAGGAGAAAATGTTCTTCTCTTAAAATCTAGCCACCCAACACCACACAATGAAGTCATTTCTTCTCTTTCTTAGTCTTCCCTAACCACATGGGAAAGATGGAGGCCACTGCTTTTCCATCTTACACAGTCTCACACGACATGATCACAAGCTTTCACAGGCTTCCCTAGGAATCAAACTATCTCATACTGACTTCCCAACTATTATTTACAAATCAGTTTTTCGAGTCTGATTTTTAACTTTTTGAATTAGAAAAGCCTAAGACAGCACAAATGTACATGCACACAAAACCTCTCTACATCATAAAAAAAAAGTTCTATACACTTTAGAAGCCCCCTTTAAAAACTGCTGCTTGTACATCTGCTTAGTGTTCTACCAGCCCGAGTATGGAAGAAATACTGGCATCCTAATTTGTTCAAGTAAGTTTGAAAGAATATTAGATGAAGATGCTTGTTACTTTCTTAGGATATCATCAGATTGCAATGGTGACCAATATTATTAAGAGTTTATCCTATTACTAGGCAGAGTAAGATGTCTAAAAAAACAAAGAAATCAAAACTCAAAACCCAAATGTTATTATATTCTGTTTGATTACATAGGATAAACACCAGTGCTGGAGGAAACCTCATTTCCTGTATGTATGTACCTTTCCATCTGTGAAAACAAGGACCACAAGAACAGTATTGTTCAAGCCCAGAGGAAGACATTGGTCATAAATCTTATTCTAAGTACTATATTTGAAGACATTTATTTTCTTTGATAAGCTAAGTTGCTTCAGTATTTATGTATCCTGGGATACCTGATGCATGTGGAACACAAATCCTCTAGTGAACAAGAAGGAAACTTCTCAGAAAAGAGATGTTTCTTTTTTAAAGGTTCATCATTGTTATTTTGTGTGTGCTCCATATTTCAAAATTCACACACAGGGCTCAGGGATTAAGAACAGGCTCAGCACTGTTTGTTCTTCCAAAGGAAGAACCACATGGTGGCTCAAAATTCACACACACAAGCACGCACGCACTCCCCTCAGTGGCCAGAAGAGGGTATCAGATCCTTCACCCATTCCATGACTGGAGTAACAGATGCTTGAGCACTAATGTGGGTGCTGGGAACAAAAGCTGGGGTCTCTAGAGCAGTTAAGTGCCCTTAACCACTGAGTCACACCTCCAGCTTTAGAACCAATGCTTTAAAGCTTCATCAGTAACCTGGCCTTGTTGAGCGAGCCACAGTCTTAACAATAAGCTTGAAGATGTAGAAATGAGTGGTGCGTGCAGGAGAGGAGGCCTTTTGGTGAAGAAAAAAGGATCATACCAGAAATCACATTTTACCTGTACTTCTTCACATCTGGCATATTTTTAAAGCTGAACCCTTCATCACTTTTCCTAAGAAAACCATATCAATGTGTAACAGACATCTTTGGGTAAAAGGAAACAAAATTTCTGGGCCATACTCAATTCATAATTCATCACTCTTATTTTTCTTTCTTTCTTTTTTTCTTTTTGGCTTTCCGACACAGGGTTTCTCTGTGTACCACTGACTGTTCTGAAATTTGCTCTAAAGACCATGCTGGCCACAAATTCAAATTCACAGAGAATTTGAGGAGGCCTGCCTCTGCCTCCTTAGCATTGGGCCTAACTCATAACCCAAAGCACCTAAATAAATTTTATAAATTTTGACTTAGTATTTTGTAGAGACAGCTATGGAACTAGTATGATAATTAATTCAAACCTATGAAGATAGAAGACATAGTTTGTCTACCACTCATGACTGAAACAAATGTGGGCCTGGCTTTCTTTCTTTCTCTTAATTCTCTTTCTTTCTTTTAGGATCTCAATATGTACTCCTGGCAGTAACTCACAAAGATTCTCTTGTCTGTTTTTTTTTTTTTTCCTTTTCTTTTCTAGATAGGGTTTCTTTGTGTAACCCTGGCTGTCCTGAAACTCATTCTTTGGCTAGCCTCAAACTTAGAAAGATCCACCTGCCTCTGCCACCAGAGTGTTGAAATTAAAGGTGTGCACCAACTGATTTTTCTTATATTTACAGATTCTAACTATGGTGTTTGGTAAATGTCAATCACTTGAAATTCATCTGTATTTTCTTTAAAGCAACAGCTTAGAAATAAAGTGAAATAATCACCTTATAAATTATGTCTCAAGACTTGGTTTGGAGAAGTCATCTTCACAAAGACAGCTAACCACAAAAGCCATCAGCAATAAATGGCTTATATAACTCCATTTTTAACAATAACCAAATCAATATTACCATAATGAAGTACTAAGTCCCAAGAGGACCAGCCACCTTGTTCCATTCAATCATAGTGAGGGGTCAGCATATAACATGAAGTGTATAACTTCTCAAAAGTCAGGACTCAAGGGGTTAGAGATGGCTTGGAGGTTAAGCATGTGAACTGCTCCTGTAGAGGACCAGAGTTTGGAGTCCAGTTCCCACCACAGGCTGCTCACAACTGCCTGTAACTCCAGAAAGGAATCCAGTGCTCTCTTCTGACCTCCATGGGTACTGCATGTATATGCACATAACCACACACAGATATAACTAAAAACAAATCTTTAGGGGCTGGAGAGATGGCTCAGCGGTTAAGAGCACTGACTGTTCTTCTGGAGGACCTGAGTTTGATTCCCAGCATCCACATGGCAGCTAACAACTGTCTGTAATTCCAAGATCTGACACCCTTACACAGTTATACACGCAGGCAAAACACCAATTCACATAAAAAATAAATATAAAAAAGTCAGCACTCAAAAAGAATTTCAAGAAAAAAAAAAAAGCAGATCGTTAAGCATTAAGAAACTTAGCTCTAACAAAAATAACAGCCGGAGAACATGGCATCACAGTGTCCTGAAAACCAGCACAGGGCAGGCAGCCCCAACCCTGTACTTTAGTCTCCTGCAACTGTTCAGGTTTGCACATGAAAAGACAATAGTTACAAACTCATTGTCATTTCATTTCCTGTAACTATGAAGGTATATATTATAGGATTACCCAAGGGTAGATTGAAGAAAACCTTGCATTACCTTGTACTGTACAAAATGGTCCTGTATGTCAAAAATAAAGCATTGTATTTGTTATATAATTTTTATTTTCCTTCACCCCAAAGCACTGTATTCTTTAAAAAGTATAAGCAAATGATAATCGATATCAGAAACACTGTTTTCTACCAACAGGATATTAAATGTCTAATATTCACAAAATTCATCATTTTGTTATCTACATAAATTATTTATGTTCTATAGTTACTTCTTTTTTAAAAGATTTATTTATTTATTTATTAAGTATACAGAAGAGGGTACCAGATGTCTTCATAGATGGTTGTGAGCCACCATGTGGTTGCTGGGAATTGAATTCAGGTCCTCTGGAAGAACAGTCAGTGCTCTTAACCTCTGAGCCATCTCTCCAGCCCCTATAGTTACTTCTTAATTGGGGAATTTTGTTTCTTAGAAAATGGGCCTGAATGATGAAAAGCTAGCATTCCATTAAATAACAGTCTAGGGATGTGGGTGGTTGACAAAGTTCACAGCCTAAGTTAACTGCGTCTCAGTGCTTTGAGATTTGAGATACAATCCTACTGCATTAAAATATGGTTTCTGGTCATTAACAAAAAAAAAAATTTCAAGTGTGAAATCCTCCAGAACTGACTGGAGTTATAGATGGATGTGTGATGCCACATGGGTGCTGGAAATCAAACTTGAGTCCTTCGGAAAAGCAGCTAGTTCTATTAATCGCTGAGCCTATCTTTCTAGCCCTATGTCAAAAATCCTCATACACTTCTAAGTTTCTTGCTAACGTGTGGCTGCTGTCATTGTTCTCCATCTCTTGAAGCTTACTGCAGTAATCATCTCCTTTGAGATCACCATAGTATTCAGAGTTTTGCATTTTAAATGTTTTTATTATATTTTAAGATGTTTTTATTTTATGTGTATTTGTGCATGCCTGACTTATGTATGTGCACCTTGTGTGTGCAGTGCCCACAAAGGCCAGAAAAGGGCATCAAATCCCCTGGAACTGGAGATATATGCAGTTGTGAACTGACCAATGTGGGTTCTGGGAACCTAGGTCCTCTGCAAGAACAGGAAGGGCTCTTTTCTGAAGAGGCAGGACACCAACCCCACAGCCAGACTAGCCCCACATTCAGAACATTTTATGGTCACACTGATAATGAATGAATGACAAAACATTATTGGGGATGGTTCTCCATACATCACCATTGTCTCAGCTGCTACCTACTGTCATATAGATCATTTGTTTATTCTGGTCATAGGTTATGATATGCCCCTAAAATACATGTGTGTCATTTTAGATCTTAAAGCATCCCTCCAGAGGAAGGTCCTCTCAGGTGCATTCTCACACCATCCCCAGTTACAACAGAAACTACCAAACCTGAAGCAGCACACCCAAGTAAGTCTTGGCCTTGGCTTTTCACTGGCTTTTACTAAAAATGTATTTTGATCTTCCCTTAGGTTCATTTTGCAAACTCATATCTCCAGAACATTCCTCAAGCCACCACTGCCTAGATCTCAGAGCAGCAGACCACAGAGTACTGTAAGACCACACTGGTGCTTCAATCTCTGTCTGTCCCAGTTTAAAACCACATAGAAGAAAAAGTTCACAATTCCGAGATACTGCATTATCATATGGAGAGCATTAACAAAACCCATATAAGTTAAAAACGAAGAGCATAGTGCCAGGATAATTCTAAGTGGCACACTTGGAAGCATATGTTATGCCAACTTTACCAAAATCAGTGAGCTGATATTAGTAATTTCATGTGGCACAACCCACTAGTTAATTAGCAAATACTACTGGGAATGGACTATACACTATGATTCATATCTGTCTTGTACCTACAGAGAGAGCCTGGAAAGGCTGATTTGAACAATGAAATTCACGGATTTCAAAGACCCTAGCAGAGGAAGGATCAGGTGTCACATTGTAACATTAAAATAAAAAACATTAAAACCCACTAAACATACACCCCCATATTATCACTACACAGATTGTATTCAGATAACATGTTAAATCATGTTAAATTTAGTTCTATTCTTGAACTAAATGTGTACTGTCATATGGCCAAAATTTAGCACTGAAATAGACGTTTTTTAACTACTAACTTTTAAAAGTTAAAACTTGCCTACCTTTGTTATATATTATTTTGAAGCTTCAAGAGGCTTTTATGTTTATGATAAATAACAATGAACATTTATTTATAAGTGAAGTGTCTCTACAGCACCCACACACACATTAATCTCATTTAAGACAACAAAACAATAAAATAATGAAGCATGTTAGTAAGAACTGAAATGTAATGTTTTGGGATATGCCATTTCAAAAAATGTCAAACATTAAAATCCTATGTCATCAAATCTCTGTTCTATACAGAAAAATGAACCCACGTTAGGTGAGGGCAGGCCGTGGTTAGGCATCACTGCCCACTGCGGGTGGACCAAAGGCCTCTCGAGTGCGCATCAGCTGCACATCCTTGTCAGCCATGCACGTGTCACAGCCCCACACTGCAGAGGCCTCTGCCGTCAGGAGCCCATAGGCCGTTTCCGTCATTCCAGTGCAGATGCGATGAAACCATTTCTGACAAGAGGCCTCACACAGGATGGCGTCCTGATCGTCATTCACTTCGTTTGTACAAATCCCGCACGGGTACACCGGGTCGGAGGATGAATGGCCATGGCGGCCAGGATGCAAAGAGAACTTGTGGCTTCTGTCACTGGTGCACAGGTCGGATGCGCCCCTGGGCTGCCGAGGCTTGTTCTGGGTCCCATTGGCGTGGCTGTTGGTGGCCTCTGCACTACCTGAACGGCTGTTCTCTTGGACGGCATTGTTTCTGTTGACATTTTTTAATTCGACGTTACTCTGGTTGACTGTGTCCTCCATATTTAGGTGAGGTGGATGAGCGGAGGAATTTTGATTCGTGTTTTTAGTTGCCCCTTGAGTAAAGTCTTGTTTGGGAGGTGGTGCTTTTGTTTGACCAAATGCATTTGGGGGTGGAATAAAAGAATGATTAGATTCTATCGGAGGGGTAAAATTTGAATTATTTCCAGGGACAAAATTAGATGCCAGGTCAGGATTAGATACTTGGCCTGCATTCTGTGGGGGAATCTGACTGAAGTTTTCAGCAGAGCCGTGTCTAAAATGCTGACTAGGCATGTTAATGTCCTGAGTCAGCACGTTATTGTAAGGTGGGTTTCCAAAATTCGGATTCTCATGTGGCCCGAAGTTAAAAGCATGAGGCCGGTTAAAGCCCATTCCCAAAGGATTCTGAGGAAATGGATGTGGTTGATTCCTGAGGGAATAAGGACCACAGTAAGGGGAAGACATTCTTGGGGGGACGTGGGGTGGCATTCTGAATGTGCTGTAACCTCCAAAGCCAGGATAACCAGGGCTGAGATAGGGATTGGATGAAGGCAGTGGTTTATAGGAGATAGTGTTATAGTTGTCATCGAAGGGATTGGCAGCCACTAGATGGTCAGAGTTTGGATTCGGTGGTGGTGCGTACTCAGACAATGGAGGAAAGGAAGGTCCCTGCGGAGAGATGTAAAGGAGAAAATAATCTTGATGCAAGGAGTCAGCATAACAATTGTTCTCAGCTTCCAGAACCGGGCTTTGGTCAAATTTCTCTTACATTACGAAGAAAATTAAGTATTTTCAATTGCCTTTCCCAAAGTTCATATTTAGTTATATTTGATTAAAATATATGTACATATTTTATACATTTATATATGAGGCTGGAGAAATGGCTCGTGGTTAAGAGCACGTACTACTCTTCTAGAGGACCCAAGTTTGGTGCTCACCATATGAAGCACAATCATCTATAACTCCAGCTTCTTCAGGGGATCTGATGCTCCTTCTACCTCTACCAGCACCTGTACTCAGATGCACACACATATACAATAAAATAAAAAAACCATTTTTAAAATCCATGTTTTTTTCACTTAAGAATGGAAATGAGGCATGCTTTTCTAGCTCAAACCCTACTTCAAATTTCATTTAACTATCAAAAAAGCCATCAGTGGGCTGGAGAGATGGCTCATTTGTTAAGAGCACTGGCTGCTCTTCCAGACATGGGTTCCAGTCCCAGCCCTCATGTGGGTAACTGCCTGTAACTCCAGATCCAGGGGATCTGACGCCCTTTGCTGGTCTCGTAGGTGTCTGACATGCAGGTGGTACACAGACATATATGCAAACCATCACTCATACACATAAAATAAAAATAAATGCATTTTAAAAGCTCAACCTCGGGGCTGGAGAGATGGCTCAGCGGTTAAGAGCACCGTCTGCTCTTCCAGAGGACCCGGGTTCGATTCCCAGCACCCACATGGCAGCTAACAACTGTCTGTAGTTCCAGTTCCAGGCAAACACCAAGGCAAATAAATAAGTAAATAAAGTTTAAAAAAAAAAAAAAAAAAGCTCAACCTCAACTTTCATGTATGTGCTTGCCTATAGCTAAATTTTCTCTTAAAACACTAAAGTATTCTAATCATAATCCTTCTTATACCTCAAGTAGCCATAAAGCCAGATAATGGTAAACAGATTACAAGTGGTTTTTTTTTTTAATGTCAAGAGAGCCATAATTAAAGCATTCTCAATGCTTTAATCTCTACATATCTTAATAGAAAAATAATGATTATATTCAGATTTAACAGACAGTGACCAAAATGGAAAAAAAATATAATTTAGAGTCATATCAAAGTAACTCATACTCATTATCATCAGAAGAGTGTTTCAGCTTATAGCAAATAAAACCACAGGCAAGGCCAGAGATGGCTCTGGTAACAGCCCTAGCTGCTCGGGCAGAGAGGTGGGGTTTAGTTCCCAGCACCCACAAGGCACTCACAACCATTTGTAACTCTAGTTCCAGATGATTCAGTTCTGGCCTCCAAGGGCACTGTATGCACATGGTACACAGACATACATGCAAGCAAACACTCATGCACATATCAATAAAGACATGAATAAACAAACTGAAAACCATAAAGGCCTATACATATAATTTTTATGACAACTATAAGTTACAACAATGAAGACTTCTACTATGATTACTTCATGATGTCCACACAATATTAATTACTATATAACAGAGCAATTACTGTTAGATAAAATTATTTAAAAATCTTTAAATAGAGCTACAGTTTAGACTAACACACAGCACACTGAGTGTAGAATCCTTCTTTAGGCTCTGAAGTAGATAGGAAGAAAAGCATATGGCCAAATGTAAAAGTTCATTACCCACTTGATCACACCAACAAGTGAAAATTGTTACTAAGGAAAACATTGGAGCTGGAGAGATGGCTCAGTGGTTAAGAGCACTTACTGCTCTTCCAGAGGACCTGAGTTCAGTTCCCAATACACATTTTAGGTGGCTCACAACTGTCTGAAATCTCAGCTCCAGGAGATGGGATGCCCTCTTCTGTCCTTGTTGGGTACCTGCCCTCACATGCACATAGACACAGTTAAAAACAAACAAAAAGGATCTTAAAAATAAAAATAAATAAACAAAAAAATTTCAAAACAAAAAAGGTAATTTACCTGTACGCTGCTGGTCTTGCGTTTTTTCTTATCTGGGCTTCCTAGTTGTAAATTTGGTCCTCCTAACCCATCCAGTCCACTGTCACCACCTACAAGGAAAAAATCCTGATAATATTCTTACTTGGAAGTAAAACTGTTTCATATATCTCATGGTAGTTTTTTTGTTTTGTTTTGAAGGTAGGGTTTCTCCGTATGCCTACAGTGTGTGTGTGTGTCTGTGTCTGTGTTGTGTCTGTGTTGTATCTGTCTGTGTGTGTCAGCACTGTCCAGCATATCTCATAGTAATATTATTAAGGCAGGATACAGAGACAGAAAATTATGGGGACAGGAAACTGGGACAGAGCCCCTCCCTCAGGAATCAAGGGCTACAGGCCATTTTCCTTCTGAGCTGTAAACCTGCAGCTCTCAACCCCTTTGCTGCTCTATTGGCTCCTGGTTTCTCCTCATCAGGGTATAATTTCATCCAAGGCATCTCTGGAGCATCCTATAACTTCACTTACAACAGACAAAGGAAAAAGGGTGAACAAGAGGACTGTAGTCAACCTTTTGAGATGCAACTTGAGAGCCACTAAAATGGTTTATGTAACTAAAGCAAAAATAATTAATTGTCCTCTCTCTTGAGGGGCCCATACCTACCCTTGAGTGTGTCATCAATTTCTTTCTGAGTTCCTCTTTCCTTCTAACTTTCTCACTTCAAGTCTACATTAAAATAGCTTTAATAAAAATCTCCAACTCTGGGGCTGGAGAGATGGCTCAGAGGTTAAGAGCACTGACTGTTCTTCCAGAGGACCTGAGTTCAATTCCCAGCAACCACATGGTGGCTCACAACCATCTATGATGAGATCTGGCGCCCTCTTCTGTACATTGTATGCATAATAAATAAATATTTTTTAAAAAAAATTTTCAACTCTAGCCAGGTGTGGTGACAAACACCTTTAATTCTAGTCCCCTGAAGGCAGAGGCTGGCAGAACTCTGAGTTTAAGGCCAGCCTGATCTACAAAGTGAGTTTCAGGACAGCCAGGACTACATAGAAAAACCCTGTCTCAAAACACAAAAACAAAAAAGGAAAAAAAATCCAACTGTACTTCATGCTGATGAATCCTAACATTCTTTTCAACAGCAAAACCTCCCATCAATCATTTTTGTCTTGTCCTTATTACTGTTTTGTGTATGATACATTTATGTTTAGATGGGTCTGAAGGCATGCCACAGGATGTGTGCGAAGGTCTAAGGGCAACTTGAGAGAGTTAGTTCTATCCACTGTGTAATTAGGGGATCAAACTCAGGCTGTTAGGCTGTGGCAAACGTCTTCATTCACTGAGCCATTTCACCAACAGCCAGTACCTTTTACATTCAGCCTGCTGTATTATTCTCTTGTTGTGAGAAAGCATTTGTTATAACTTGAAAGGGTTGAGGCTAACTGTTTAGGACATAGTTCAGAGGCTCAGTCACAGCTGGTTGGCCCAGGCACTCAGTCACCTTAGTGGGGGGTGGTGGTGGAGATGTTATACCTCAAGGTAAACAAAATGCAGAAAGCAATTAAGAAACAGAGGATCAGATACAGCTCTCAAAGGCACATCCCCTTTAGACCCTGCTCCCTAAGTCAGTACTGCCATCTAGAGACCAAGAGTTCAACACATGAGCCTAGCCGTATAGCTCTAAATCTCAGGGTCTCCAAGAGTTCAACTCTACAAGGTAATTCCTCCAACCTTCTAGGTTCAGTGACTCCAAATTTTCTTTTTTTGTTCACTAAATGCTGAATGTGGATGTTGTTTCCAGTAGTTATGTCTCTATGGTCTCCACAGTTTGCTTTGGGGTTAGCACTTCTTTCTAGTGTGGGACTATGCTTTTGTACACTATAAATATTGGTTTAATAAAACACTGATTGGTCAGAAGGTAGACAGGAAGTAGACTAGGAGAATTCTGGGAAGCAGTAGAGCAGAGGGTGGACAGCTGCCTAACACAGAGGAAGCAAGCTGAGAATGCTTCAATGAGAAAAGGTACCAAGACACGTGGCTAAGCATAGATAGAAATAATGGGCTAACTTAGAGTGTGAGAGTTAGCAAGTAATAAGCCTGAGCCATAGACCAATCAGCTTGTAATTAATATAAGTTTATTTGGGACTGAACATCTATGGAACTGGCCAGGTGCAACAGAGAAATTTCTGACTTTTTTATTTTTAATTTTTAATTTTAGACAGTATCTCAGGCTGCCCTTGAACTTAACAATCCTCAACTTTCTATGAAGTTGAAAGCATCAGATCAACACTCATTTGGTCAATTCCTTACACAAAATCATATTGTAAGTTAAATTATAGATCAGGAAGGTGATTCCTATATTATGGAACAAGAGAATCAGGTCCTTCCTGTAAGATGTCCTCTGACCTTCACATAGGAGCCTTCTTCACTTTTACACACACGTATACACCACACACGTCACCCACACACATATACGCCACACACGTCACCCACACACATACACACCACACACATCACTCACACACATATACACCACACATGTCACTCACACACATATACACAACACACGTCACTCACACACATAAACACCACACACATCACTCACACACATATACACCACACATGTCTCTCACACACATACACACCACACACGTCACCCACACACACACCACACACGTCACACACACACCACACACGTCACTCACACACATACACACCACACACCACACATACAACCCTCATATGTACCACACATATACATACCACATGACACACACACACATCTAGCAGATAAATACATTAATAAACTAAATTATAGGTGTGATGAATGTTTCTCTGCCTAGAAGGTGTGAGGTACCCAGATTTCAAGGGCTGTGCTTCTTTAGGATGGTATAATGTGTTTTGTTGCCTGTAAACTGGAAGACAAGGTGCTTGTTTTATTGTCACAAGTTTGTCAAACACACTGTAATCTATTCTTCCATCAGCAGGCAAGGTATTTCTGTTGTCACAGTCATGTGTGTTGGTCAGATGACACCTGACCAGATGAGTCTGTTCTCTTCTGCTGTCTTGTGAGATCTTGGGACCAAACTTGGATCTTTAGCCCTGTTCAAAAGCAACTGGACCTGCTGGGCCACCTCACTGGCCCTGGATGTTTTCCTTTATACTTGTTGTAATTTTTTATAGTATAAATTATCATGTGTATTTACAACAATGAGCACTTCAGTGGGGGTGTAGCTCAGAGGCTTTGCAAGGCACTGATTTAGATCACTATGAAGCCCTTTTAAACAAATGGGGAGAATACATCCTGACTCATTCTATTAGGCTGAGATTACCTTAATATCAAAACCAGAGGGAAAAAGTAACAAGAAAAAAGCACAACTAACAAAAACTACATACCGACATCTATTAGAATTACTGACACAAGCCAAGTGGTTGAAGCACACACCTTTAATCCCCAGCACTGGGGAAGCAGAGCCAGGCAGATCTCTGTGCGTTTAAGGCCAGCCTGATCCACATAGTGAGTTTCAGGACAGCCAGGGCTATGAAAATAGACTTTGTCTCAAAAAAAAAAAAAAAAAAAAAAAAAAAAAAAAAGCTATCAAACCCCAGGACTTCATGCTTGTTAGGCAAGCATTCTACCAACTGAGCTACATCCTCAACTCCATGGGGTTTTTGATGTGTTATGTCTTCTGTACACTATGAATTGCCATTGGATAACAAAGGAACTGTTTTAGCCTATGGCAAAGCAGCTTAGATGCAGGTGGGAATTCCAAGAATAGATAAAAGAGGAGGGCCAGAGTCAAGGGAGATGTGATCTAGCTGCCCAAGAAGAAAGATGTAATAAAGTACAGGTAAAGCCACTAGCCACCTGACAAGACACAGATTAATAAAAATGGTTTGAGATAAGCTGAAAGAGCTAGCCAGTAATGAGTCTAGCTTGAACTATAAGCCAAACAATTTGTAATTAATATAATAAGCCTTTGTGTGATTGTTTGGGAACAAGCAGCTGCAGAACTGGGGTCTAGCAGGTCTAGATCTAGGGTCTAGACAGGACAGAAACTTCAAGCTACAGGTTTTATATTTTAAAGAGATTTATTTGTATTTTATTTTATTGTGTATGAGTGTTTTGCTTGCATATATGTCTATGCACCAAATTTATGTATTGCCCACATAGACCAGAAGAGAGACTTGGATCTTCTAGAATTCAGTTACAGATGGCTGTTAATTATGTGGGTATTGGGAATTGAATCCAGGTCTTCTGGAAGAGCAGCCAGTGGTTTTATCTTTCTGACCTATCTCTCCAGCCATGCTGTTTTAAAATCAGGGTCTCACTCTGTAGCCCTGGCAGAACTCCAACTCATGACAACCATGGGCCTGCCTTAGCCTCCAAAATGATGGAATTAAAGACCACACTGACTCTTAGTACCAATCTCTGAGCTATTCACCATTATCTCCCCTTCCATAAAATATGTGATTGTTTGAATAGCAATGTCCCCCTCCCAGGTTCATAGGGAGTGCACTATTAAGAGGCATGGCCTTGTTGGAGTAGGTGTGGCCTTGGAGGAAGTATGACACTGGGGCAGGCTTTGAGGTTTCAAATGCTCAAGCCACACCCAGTGTCACTCTCTCTTCCTGCTGCCTGCAGATCTAGCTGTAGAAATCTCAGCTACCTCTCAAGCACCATGTCTGCCTGCATGCTATATGCTTCCGGCCATGCTGAAAATGGACTAAACCTCTGAACCTGTAAGCCAGCCCCAATTAAATGTTTTCTTTTTAAGAGTTGCTGTGGTCATGGTATTTCTCCACAGCAATAGAAACCATAACTAAGACGAAATGCTTTCTGATTTTATGACCTGTTTAGTTCTATCTTCTGTCACATTAATTTTAGCAAATAATAATTATTGGAGATGTTAGAGAGATGATGATTCAGTAATTAAGAGTGCTTGTTGGTCTTATAGAAAACCCAACTTTGGTTCCCAACACCCACATTGGGTAGCTCACAACCGTATATAACTCAGCTCCAGAAGACCCAAAGCCCTCTACCAGTTTCCTCAGACTCTTGTATGTACACAGAAATAAAAATAAAGGTCTGTAAAAAGATCATAATAATTATAGGGGCCAGCAATATGGCTCAATGGGCCAAGGTACTTGATATCACTCTGAGTTCCATCCCCAAAACATACATAGCAGAAAAGAAGAACCAACTCCTGAAAGTTGTCCTCCAACCTCCACATATGTCCTGGCAACTCTCCCCCATGCTCCTGCCCCAGTAAACAAATAGGTTTTGTTTGTTTGTTTTTAAATCTCCAATTGCTTAGGCCTAGCATGTATGTGCCCAGCATCCTGGCACCTGGTCTTGATCCTCAAAACCTCAACCCTCTCCTCCAAGTAAAGACATGAGTACCACCCTATGTAATAACTATTTCTCAGAAGTTTGTCTTACATTCCACATACTTGCCTCTTGGAGTTTATGTATTTTAGTAATCCCAGCCTCTTTTGTTTGTCTGAAAGCTTCAGGGATGGTGGCTGTTTCCTATAGCTGCCACCCCCATGAAAATTTTAATGTCCTACTGTGACACTTCCTCTTGCCAACTGTTAATCACTTTAAGTGTGTGGTTTCTGTCTCCAGATCAGATACCAACACCAGCCTGGTGTAGCCATGAGATTCACTGGACTCAGATGTCTGGTTTGCTGTTGGTGAATCTATTTTCCTCCTGCGTATACAGATAAATACATACACAGTGACACTTCCACAATCAAGACACTATTTTTTTTAAAACTTTAAAATAAATTTAATTATGTAGAGGACTGGAGAGATAGCTCAGTGGTTAAGAGCACGGGCTCTTCTTCCAGAGGACCTGGGTCCAATTCCCAGCACCAGCACAGCAGCTCAGAGCTGTCTGTAAATTAAGTTCCAAATGACTCAACGCCCTCACTCAGACACACATGCAGCAAAACACCAATGCACATAATTTTTTTTTAATTTTTTTTAAGTTTTGTACAGGTCTTTTGTTCACATGTATGTCTGTGTGCCACATGTGTGCAGTGCACACAGAGACCAGAAGAGGCACCAGGTCCTTTGGAACTGGAGTCACAGGTAGCTGGGAGCCCTCCTGTGGGTGCTGGGAATCCAACCTGGTCTTCTAGAAGAGCTGTCGGTGCTCTTAACTTCAGAGTCATCTTTGCAGCCTCACAAAGCAGTATTCTGAAGTAACAGCATTAAATTTGAAATTCACTAGCAATTAAAAGAAAGCAAACTGAAAAGTAGTGTTTTCTTCATTAAGAGAAGTTTCTTTCTTTTTCTCTTTTATTTTTGAAACATGGTTTTGTGTAGCCCAGGTCGGTCCATAACTCACGATGTAGATGAAGTTCAGTCTTCCTGCCTTCACCTCCCCAGTGCTGGGATTATAAGCATATAGCACTGCTCTGAAATTATACAACACTGGGAATGGGATCCAGGACACCCTGCATGCTGAGCAAACACTTTTGCTAACTGAGCCACATTCCAGCACAAAAGGATTCTCTAGGGCTTGAAAAAAGACACTTTAAAAACATTAAGTTGGAAAAGTTATATTTTGTTCTTACATTTTAATTATTTATATTTATTTAAGCGGTGCTGGGGACTGAACTCCAGGCCTTACATGTACTCTACTTCTGAGTTGGTCCCAGTATTTTTTTCTTTCATTTTTTAGATACATTCAGTGACTCTCTGCTTTGGAAGTTGAGGACATGATTTCATAGCCCCTCTTACTTTTATCTTTTTTTTTTTTAAAGATTTTATTTATTTATTATGAATACAGTGTTCTGCCTGCTTATATGTCTGCAGATCAGAAGAGGGTGCTAGATCTCATCACAGATGGTTGTGAGCCACCATGTGGTTGCTGAGAATTGAACTTAGGACCTCTGGAAGAACTGTCAGCGCTCTTAACCTCTGAGCCATCTCTCCAGCCCCTACTTTTGTATTTTAAAATTTTTTTTCATTACATTTATTTATGTCCTGTGTGAGTGTGTGTGTGTGTGGGGGGAGTGTGAGTGTGCAGACACAAAGCATATACTGTGCACTATGGCAGATCTCTGACTTTGAGTCCAGCATAGTCTACATAGTGAGTTCCAGCCTAATCAGGAATACACAGTGAGATTCTTCTGTCTTAAAAGAGGGTGTGGGCTGGAGAGGCAGGCAGCTAAGTGGCTTAGAGCACTTGTTCTTGCACAGGACCCAGATTCACTTTCTAGCACCCACATGTTGAGTCACAATCATTTGTAATCCATGAGATCCAATACCGACTTTTGATTCTGTGGGTACCAGACATCCATGTAGTTAGTATATATACATCCAGGCAAAACATTCACACACATAAAAAATTTAAAAACCCAATCAGTAATCTGCAAATCTTGTACTGAGTATATTAAGAGACACCCAAGCCATGTAACGTGCCAGCCATACAGCAGGAGCCAAATAGTATTCTTCCCTTTGATCTCTTTGAGATTAAACCGCACCAGAAGCTCATCCCATTTTACTTTGTATCATATGACATATACCAAAACCCGAGCTTTTGACACACACCTATAATCTCAATACTTTAAAAAGCAAGAGAACACACAGGCTGCAATAAGGAGACAGTGACCACACTGTGTGCTAACAGGGATCCTTTTCAGCTGCTGGAAAAAAAAAGAGCACCCTGTATGTCTCACTGATGGACACCACTATTGTCTGAATCAGAAACACCCCCTGCAGGGGGTTCTGGTTTTTGTTTTCAGACAGGATCTCCCTATGTAGCTGAGGCTAGCCTGAGACTCAAGATTCTCCTGCCTCAATCTTCAGATTACAGGTTTGTGCCACTACACCCACTTTGTGTGCTTTGTTGAAGTAGGAAGGACCTTGTTGGCACATGTAAGTCACTAGAGCGCACCTACACACACACACACCTTTTTCTTCTGTTTCTCTGTGTAGCCTTGGCTATCCTGGAACTTGCTCCATAGTCCAGGCTGCCTCTGCTTCTCAAGTGCTGGGATTAAAGGCTTGTGACATGGTGCCCAGATGAGGTTTGCCTTTTAAGTTTCTACTCATTCTTGATTCTGGTCTGCTTTCTGTCTGCCACCACGTGACCGAGTCTCTACCACATCTGCCTACTGCTGTCCCTTCCTCACTATGAAACTTTCTGAAACCCTGAGCCAAAACAAACCTTTTATCCATAAGGTGTTCTGTCAGAGATCCTGTCATACGACCAAGAAGTAAAACAGATAACTTCCATTCAACATGTTAAAGACAGAATTCAGAGGGCTGGGGATATGGCTCTACAGTCAGGACAGAAGTTTGTGATGAATGCTCACACTAGCTGGCTATAAATGCCTGTACCTCTACCTCCAAGGTAGACAACACTCTCTTCTGGGAAGTACGCTCCTGTACACACGCCACACCCCAGCGTGGGGATGGGCATGGCCATGGAGAGAAATTAATCTTTATAAAAAAACAAATGCCCTAGCTGGGCAAGATGGCACACACCTTGAATCCCAGCACTGCAGAGGCAGACAGAGAGGTGGATCTCTGTGAGTTTGAATACAGTCTAGTCTATAGAGTGAGTTCCAGGACAACCAAGACTTCAGAGAAACTGTCTCCACCAAACAAAACAAACAAAAAAGCACTTGGTTCCAGGTCTGAGCGTCCATATGGTAACTCCCAACTGCCTGTCACCCCAGTTCCAGGGGACCCGATGCCTTCTTGTCTCTGCAGTCTTCTGAATACAGGTAGTGCACACTTGCACATAATAATAAATAAATCTTTTGAAAACACCAAAATTCGGGGCTGGTGAGATGGCTCAGAGGTTAAGACCATTGGCTGCTCTTCCAGAGGTCCTGAGTTCAATTCCCAGCAACCACATGGTGGCTCACAACCATCCATGATGACATTTGGTACCTTATTCTGTACACTGTACTGTATACATAATAAATCAATAAATATTAAAAAAGAAAGAAAACACCAAAATTCATCCATGTATCCCTCATAAATCTCTTTTTCTTTCTACGCATGTGACATTCTCTTGGTGTTCCTCCTTCTCTGGTAGCTCTCTCCCTCTGCCTGGGTCTTCTCCATCTGTCTCTTAAATGTTAGTGTTCTCTAAGTTTGTGACCTCAAGGCTCTTCTCACTGTTCCTTCTCTGGGGTAAGCTTGTGTGTTCCCAAGACATTAATTAGTATTCACCTGTTTACCTACAACTTCCAGATTTCTATTTCTGGCTTAAATGATTGGCTTCAGTTACAAGCCATGTTGGGCATATTCACTGCATACACTGGAATACCCTAGGGGGCCTGGATGATGAACTGAGCTGTACATAGTCCACTGATAAACACAGAATCCTTTTCCTTTCCCGTTCTTCCACTAGTTCTGCTCCCCCACCCCCATTTCTCCAACCTCAATCCTAATCTTCTGCACATCCATCCTTCTGGGGCATTCACTAGATACTGTCTATTAGTAATGTCGACTGTTAGTATATTTATAGTACTTCTCTGTTATTATCTCTTTAACATCACCCTTGTTCCTCTGTTACTGCTACACTGCATGAATGTTCACAGTTCCTTCTTCAGTTCTGAATTTCTGTTTCTCTTCTTCTATTCCTTTAGGGTCTCACTACCAAGGTGACTCTTCCATGGAAATTCTTGTTTCTGTAGAGACAGTGTCTCAAGTACTGCAGGCTGACATCTAACTCACAATGTAGTCATGGATGACCTTGAACTTGTCCCCCCTCACCATGGTTTTTGTTGTTGTTTTTGTTTTGCTCTGTTTTGTTGAGACAGGGTCTCTCAACAGCCCTGGCTGTCAGTAGAACTCACTACATAGACCAAGCTGTCCTCAAATTCACAGAGCTCAACTTGCCTCCCAAGTGCTGGAGTTTAAGACATGTGCGCTCTCGTCCAGTTTATCTGAACCTCCAATCAAATCCAGGGCTTCCTTAATGCTAGGCAAACATTCATATCCACAACTCCTCCATAAGCATTTTGATGTTGCTATTGTTTTAGGTAAGGGTTGTTTTCTTTTTTTGTTTGGTTTGGTTTGGTTTCAAGACAGGGTTTCTCTGTGAAACAGCCCTGGCTGTGCTGGAATTTACTTTGTAGACCAGGGTGGCCTCAAACTCACAGGGATACATTTGCTTCTGCCTCCTGAGTACAGAGACTAAGGGCATGGACCACTATACCCAGCTTATTATGATGCTTTCATTCTACAGAGTACATTACAGTAAAGTCCTACCTATATTAGTTTCTCATTCATTCATTCATTGTGTGTGGAGGAGTAGATGTGCCAGAGTATACATGTGTCAGTCGAAGGGTAAGTTTTTAAATTAGTTTTCTTCCTTCTGTCTATTCATGGGTTTCTGGAACCCAACTCAGGTCACCAGGCTTATATGGCAAAGGCCTTCACCTGCTGAGCTATCTTGGGTTTTGTTGTTGTTTGTTAGTTTTTGTTTTTGTTTTGTTTTTAATTTATTTATTTGCCTTGGTGTTTGCCTGGAACTGGAACTACAGACAGTTGTGAGCTGCCACTTGGGCGCTGGGAATCAAACCCTGGTCCTCTGGAAGAGCAGTCAGTCCTCCCAACAGCTGAGTCATCTCCCCAGCCCCGTTTGTTTTGTTTTTAAAGATTTATTGATTATATACAGTGTTCTGCCTCCATGTGTCCCTGCAGGCCAGAAGAGGGCACCAGATCTCACTACAGATGGTTGTGAGCCACCATGTGGTTGCTGGAATTGAACTCAGGGCCTCCGGAAGGGTAGCCAGAGCTCTTCTGTGCCATCTCTCCAGCCCCATCTTGGGGTTTTGTATGATTTATTTTTATTATTTTAAATTATGTATATATATATATATGTGATGTGAGAATGTCTTTCTGTATGCTGTGAAATAAAGGGACTGTTTTGGCTTATGTTGGGCACCTCAGAAGTAGGTGGAGAAATCAAAGCATAGATAGGGGAAGGAGGGCGGAGTCAGAGGGAGATGTGATCCAGCCACCCAAGAATCAACATGTAAGGTAACACAGGTAAGGGGCCATGTGACAGGGCAGATTGATGGAAATTGGCTGAATTAAGATGAAGGAGGTAGCTAGCAATATGCCTGAGACATAGGCCAATCAGCATGAAATTAATATAAGCATCTGTGTGTTTCTTTGGGACTTTGGGATTGCTGGTCCAGATAAGCATCAGCAGGCAGGTCCCAGCTGTGGGGCTAGTCCTGGCCCAGAAACCTCTCTCTCTCTCTCTCTCTCTCTCTCTCTCTCTCTCTCTCTCTCTCTCTCTCTCTCTCTGTGTGTGTGTGTGTGTGTGTGTGTGTGTGTGTGAATGCAGGTGCCTTGGGAAGCAAGAGACATTGGATCTCCTAGAGCTAGAATTTCAGGCCCTTGTAAGCCTGAGTACCGGGGAACTCAACTTGGGTCTTCTGCCAGAGCAGTGAAGTGAAAGCCTGTAACTACAGAGCCACCTCTCCAGCCCCTATAGTCATAGTCATTTTAACATTATTATTATTATTATTTCTACTTCTCTTTCTTCTCCTTCTTCATTGACACAGACTCAATTACAGCTCAAATCAATCTTTGTAAAGAAAAGTCAATCTTTGTAAAAAAAATCATTAAAGGCTTCTTTTGGAACAAAAGTCTTTTTGTATAGCCCTGGCTGTACTGGAGCTCACTATGTAGACCAGCTATGTACACCAGACTGGCCTCAAGCTCATAGAGATCCACTTGTCTCTGCCTCTTGAGTGTTGAGATTGAAGGTGTGCTCCACAATATCCAGCTTTATATTATTTTCTTTTTTTAATTTTATTTAATTGCTTTGGTGTTTGCCTATATGTGTATCTGTGAAGGGTGTTGAATCCCCTGGAACTAGAACTATAGACAGTTGTGAATTGCCATGTAGGTGCTGGGAATTAAACCCCAGTCCTCTGGAAGAGCAGTCAGTGCTCTTAACCTATGAGCCATTGTTCCAGCCCCTAAATTATTTTCTTAACAATTAATTTAAGGTTTGAAGCACATACTGCTTTTGTAGAGGACAGGAGTCTGTTTCTATCACCCATATCAGGATGCTCACAACTATAACTCCAGCTCCAGGGTATCACATACCTTCCTGCTTTCAAGATCACTGGTACCATGTGCACACACCCCCGTGCGTGTGTGTGTGTGTATAAAATTTGAAATAAATCTCTTAAAAATTTCATTTTCATTGAGATATGTGTGCATATATATATATATATGTAAATCTTATTCTAAGCCAGGAATTTATTGAAATCTTTGTAATACACATTAAATAAACACATAATCATTATAATGGTCTACCAGTAAAGAATAAGTGGGTGGAACACTCTGAGAAGCTCTGCTCAAGAGTTTGTGCTCCACAAAGGCCACAGCTTGCAAAGTCTCAAAAAAAACTGTATAATTAAAACAAATGTCCTGGGGCAGCTAATTCCAATAGAATTGTGCTTCAGGACAAGTTCAGATAGTAGCTGTCTCAGGAGGCTGAGGTGAGGGACTGCCTGGAGTTTGAATCAGCTTGGACCACATAACATGAACCCATTTCTTTAAACACACAAATACAACAACAGAAGCATACAAAATCTTTATGGTTTATGAACCAATCCCAAAATGTATGTTAAATTAATGTATTTGGAAATATGTTATTATAAAAACACTCTCCATGAAGTAAAACTATTGGCTGTTTTTAAAAGTGAGTTTTACAGTTTGGGATTTAACTCTTAGAATATTCTTGAGCTGAAAATTGAGTCAACTCGATTCTGCTGACTTAATGCTGCAACTTTGACAATGTGGAGGATTACCGTGTTTTTGCTCACACTGTTAGGTACTGGCAAGTTCTACCGGTTAGGACAGACAGATTAGGACCAAAGGCATACCCCTGAGAGCTCTTTCCTTTCCTTTAGCCCCAAAGCAATTTATAGCAATAGGAAAAATTGTATTGCAAGAATCTCAGGGGACAGTGCATCTCAGAAAGGTCTCAGCCTTAAAGGCTTTGGCAATTCATAATCACAAACAAAACAGGGCTACGCTACGTCACCAACCGAGTATTTCAGTACACTCCTTTAATCCCAGAGCTCCCTGCAAAGACAGATAGGATCTCTGTGAGTCCCAAGCCAGCCTGATCTACAGAATCAGTTTCAGGATAGACTGGGCCTATCTCAAAAAAGCAAAACAAAACCAAAAATCGAACAAAACTCACCAAATGAAAGGCTGTCTAGACATCAAGCCTTTAAAAGCAATGCTCTGTTCTAAGTTAAACTTTTGCTTAAATGACTAAAAAGCTCATTTCTCTTTTTCTGCATATTTCTGTGCGCGTGAAGGCCAGGAACTGGTTTTTTGTTTTTTTTTTTTTTTTTTTTTCTTTCTGGTTTTTTGAGGGTTTCTCTCTGTTAATAGTCCTGACTGTTCTGGAACTTGATTTGTAGACCAACTTGGCCTCGAACTCACTGAGATCTGCCTGACTCTGCCTCCAGAGTTCTGGGATTAAAGGCATACACTACCACTACCTGGCCAAGGGCTGATTCTTGATTGCTTTCCAAGAATATATTTCAGCAGGGTCTCTCATCTGAAACCAAAGCTCACTGAATCCGATGGTCTAGCTTGCTCTGGGGATCACCTGTCTCCCCTTCCACCTGCCGGGAGCTGCCACATCCTCCTGGCCTTTACCTAGGTGCTGGGGACTTGGATCTAGGTCTTTGAACATGTTGGGCATGTGTGTTACCCACTGAGCAATCCCCCAAGCTCGGGGAAAAGGAATTCTATCTGAATATTTGAGAGAGCATCTTTAAGATCCCATAGCACTGGTGTCATGAGGCAGTTCAGTTGTGTTCACTCTGTAGTCAAATGGCAATTTATCTTACTAGTTTTGATTTATATACACCTTACCTTTGTTTGGATGAAAGAATTATTGCAGTAGCCTCCCTGCTCCAGCCCTTCCCCTCAGTCTTACTTTCTATACAACACCCAGATAAACTCTATTAGAAACTCAGTAACTGCTTTGTTTGTAAAAACTGTCCAATCCTATCTCAGATCTCAGAGTAAAAGCTGAAGTCTTTCTTCCTTTTCTTTTCTTTCTTTCTTTCTTTCTTTTTTTTTTTCTTTTTTTTTTTTTTTTTTTTTTTTTTTTTTTTTTTTTTTTTTTTTTTTTTTTTTTCTTTTTTGGATAAGGTCTCAGTATGCAGCCCAGGCTAGCCTGAAACACATAGCAATCCACATGCCTCTGCCTCTGCCTCTGGAGTGTTGAAACTAAAGTCCTATAACCACACCTGATGAAAGTCAAAGTCTTAATGATTCTCAAGACACAGTCCCCTCACCTTGGCACGTTACCACAGCTTCCTTCCCACTGCTTGGATACACAGGCTAACCAGTCTTAAATCTGATGCATCTTTGCTTCTTTTTGCCTGGAGTGCCCTTCCCCCAGGCATGACAGGGATTGGGCTATCCTCCCTGCAGCCCATCTTCCAGGTGAGCCTTTGATCACCTTCTATATACGCCCTGCCTCCCTCTTCACCCGTCTTTCCTAGCCCCGTTCTCTGGTTTCATATTCTGCACAGTACTTTACCATGAATACTGTTTATTGAGTGTGCTCTCCTGCATGACGAACATCTATATTCTTTATACACTGTTTTAACCTGTGCCAAGAATAGTACTTAGCACATAGTACATGTTCAACAAATATTTGCACAATGAACAAAGTTTGGTACTCTCAGACTTAGAAACCATCCGGAGCTGGAAATGAGCTGGCGGATATCCACACATTCCCAGATGGTATTTGGTGGTGTGTATGTGTTTTAAACTTACATGCAGTACCTTTTGTTCAGTACATCCTTCTCTCTGAGACAGTAAGAGGCATTAAAATTCCTCACCAGTTTGCAAGGAAGAAAACCAATGATGCAAAAAGCTGATTTTTGGATGATCTGATTCTTAATCTTATTGGTTAATAAAGAAAACGCCTTCTCAATGTATCTAGTTTCTCTCCCTAAACTAAAGGAAAATATAGTGAATATGTGTTGCCTTTTGGAGGGAGGTGCTTCCTCCAAAGCGCCTCAACTCTCTAGCAGTGCAACTTAGTTTTCTGGGGGGTGGGTATTGTCTCCTTTTCGCCCCAAGGTGTCTATTGTGCTGGGAGGTGGGAAGCAGGAGAGGAGCCGGGTAGGAAGGGATGCTGAACGCCGCACGTCTGCACACAAAAGTGGGGACCCCGCGCGCCTGGGGCCGCGCACTTAGGCCCGGGCCGCCCCGGTGGCCTCCCCGTGGGCCCGCGCTCCCCCAGTCCTCCCGACCGGGCTCGGTTACCTCGAACTCTCTTCAGCGCGATGGGCTCCTTGTCCTGTTCTGCTGACATTACCGACCGCCGCGCATGGCTCGCCCCCGGGCCGCGGGAAGCCGGCGTCTTTGATGCGGTGGCCCCTCCTCCTCCGGGTCCTCCTTCTGGTCCTCCGGGTCCTCCTCCTGGTCCCCGGGGTCCTCCCGGCTGAGCTCAGAGCCCAGACTGGCCGGGCCGCGGGCCGACTTTGAAAAGTTTGGGAGGCGGCCGAGGCCTCGGGGCTCCGCACACTCGCGGGGCTCAGCCCGGCTCAGGGCCGCGGCCTGGGGGCGGCGCCCGCGCCCGGCCCGCAGAATACGCGCGCCCTGGGCCGCGCTGCGCTGCGCTCCGCCCGCGCGCGGGGGAGACGCGGCCTCCGCGGACACAAAAGCCCCCGGCCTGCAGCGGCCACTCGGGGGACGTGGCGCGGCCCCGCGGCCTCCCCGCCCCGCCTGTGCTCCACAACCCAGCACGGGGCCGGGCTTCGGGGGCGGGGACCCAGGGCGCGCGGAGACCCGCACCCGCACCCGCACGGAGCTCCGGGGCCGCGGCCTCGCTGGCAGGCTGCGCTGCGCTCCGGGGCCGTGCGCACCAGGCCCTGCGCTCACCCCGCGCCCTTTTGCGCCGGGGTCCCTGCGCCCTCCAAGGCCCAGTACCCCTGGCTCTGCCTCTCCCGTCCGCGCCCCGCAGCTCGGGCTCCACGTTCTTCGCAGCCTCCAAGGCCCAAGACTCCGTGGCTCCGCGCACCCTATGCAGGGCGCAAGGGCGCAACGTCCTGCTCTGCACTCCCACCACCCTCCAAGGCCCCCAACCCTCCAATTCTGCATCCAACTCCTCAGCGCCCCGAGCTGCTCTTTGCCCTCCAGGCCCGAAGACCATCGGCTCCACACCTCTCTGCACGCCCAGCCCAGCCCCAGACTCCCCGAGGAAACAACATCTCCCAACTTTATCCTAACCCCAACAAGCATCTTGGCCTCGTAGTCAGATTTCAGGAAAACTTTGTCATAGTTCTAGGTGGCTGTGTTGATGCCCTACATTCCCCATCCTGGTGGTTTGAACTCGTGTTTCTGCCTTGGAGGTGTACTAATTGGGCTCTTCAACACGGAATGTATGGAATTAATTGAAACTGGGATAGAAGAGCCCGCATAGATTAGTTGTAGGGCGATTCCCCCAAGGAGACTGTCAGTTAGGTTCGACTAGTAATCCACATTCTACAACCGAGGCACACTCTTTGGAAGTTCAGTTTCTGACTTATCAAGTGAGTGGGACTGAATTCATCTCTAAGGTATCTTCTAGCTCTGACATTCTTTGATGGATTTTTATGAACTTTCCAGGTTTGTTGTTAGGTTTTCTAGTGTACTAAGAGACACTAGGTGCAGACGACTTTTCCATCAGGTAAAAACACTTTCTACATCTAACCTGAGACAAGTACTCCACTACATTGCACAGGACCTATGGACCAAACGGGAGTCTCATCTTCCTATAGATAAGCCTTGCAGAACTCATTCAAGTGTGCAGCCAATGAAAACCTTACATTAGTGGAATCTGCTTTAGAAACAGAATAGCTTGGCCCTAACCCCTGGTGGCCTTTAATCCTAGCACTCTGGAGGCAGAGGCAGATGGACATCTGTGCTTGAAGCCAGCCAAAGCTACATAC
The DNA here is from genome assembly GCA_004025045.1 of Sigmodon hispidus. Taxonomy (NCBI): domain Eukaryota; kingdom Metazoa; phylum Chordata; class Mammalia; order Rodentia; family Cricetidae; genus Sigmodon; species Sigmodon hispidus. Next base: position 189,854 of record PVIH01000146.1, read on the forward strand.
TGAGACAAAAAAAAAAAAAAAAAAAAAAAAAAAAAAAAAAAAAAAAAAAAAAAAAAAAAAAAAAAAAAAAAAAAAAAAAAAAAAAAAAAAAAAAAAAAAAAAAAAAAAAAAAAAAAAAAAAAAAAAAAAAAAAAAAAAAAAAAAAAAAAAAAAAAAAAAAAAAAAAACTTAAACATTGACAGCCAGACAAGTAAGAGGACCCGAGTTAGGTTCTTCAGCACTCACATAAAAACTGGGTATTGATTTGTCTGTAATCCCAGGACTGGGAAGTTGGAGAAGGGATGGGTCCCTGGAGGTTATTGGCTAACCACTCTACCCAAAGCAGTAACACTCACTGAGAGACCTTGTCAAGAAAACAAGGCATGGGCTGTTTAAAGAAGTTAAAAGCTTCTGAACTGAGCCATAGTGCACCCCTCAGGAGGCAGAGGCAGGTGGATCTTTGTGAGTCCAAATCCAACCTCGTCTACAGAAATGGTTTCAGGATAGCCAGGGCTCCACAGAGAAACTGTCTCAAAGAACAACATCAACCAAAAGAGCTTTATCTTACCTGGTACCTGACACCAGAGATGGTTCATATACATACATACATATACACACATACTACATACATATACATACAGGCAAACACTCATAAAATAAAAATAAATCTTAAAAAAAAAACTGGACATGATAATTCATGCCTTTAATTCCACCACTCAGTAGACAGAGGCAGACAGATCTCTGTGAATTCAAGGCTAGCTTGGTACATAGTGAGCTCCAGGCCAACCCAGATTGTAGCAAGATCCTGTCTCCAAAATTAAACTAAAATGGAGAAGGAGCTAAGCACTAGGCAGCACCCATTGCTCTGCTTCCTGACTGTGAATATGGTGTGACCTGTTGCTTCCGGCTCCTGCTGCTCTGAACTTCACCATGGTGGACTGCGCCTTGATCTATGAGCCAGAATTAACCTTACTTTCCGAAGTTGCTCTTGTCAGGGCATCTTACCACAGTAATAGCACCAAGACAGCCTAATTTGAGTCGTGCAGGAGGCATCTTTATGTTCTGGCAAGCTCATAAAGGCCTTCTAATGCTATCTCAGTGGCACCTGAATCATGAAGGAGACACGTTCTAAACAATAGCAATTTTGAAATGGTATCCAAGGAGTGAGTGAGGGCCTCATACACTGAGATGGAGTCAAGGAGTTCAGGGTATTATACAAATTAACAGCTACATTGCAGGAGGCACTGATCATGAGCTTGCTTCCAGCCTTGTCTTTGTGAGACTGGACACAGGGAGAGAAGACTGTGCTGATGATATGGGGTGAAGGTGAGCTCAGTTTTGGATGGTCCAGGTCTGAGGATGGGTGACAGGAAGATACACTTACTGAATTCATAATACCTCAGGTCATATGTGTACTAGTACTTAGGTACTTTATTTTATGTGAATTGGTATCTTGCCTGTATGTATAACTGGGTAAGGGTGTCAGATCTTGGAATTACAGACAGTTGCTAGCTGCTATGTGGTGCTGGGAATTGAACTCAGGTTCCTCTGGAAGAACAGTCAGTGCTCTTAACCGCTGATCCATCTCTCCAGCCTGCTTGTTAAAATTTCTATACACTTATATTTAAAAAATCAAAATTTTGCCAGGCAGTTAGTGGCACATGCCTTTCATCCTAGCACATGGAGGAAAAGGCAGGTGAATCTCTGAGAAACTGTCTTAAAAACTAATAATTTAAAAAAATTGTTATTATTGTGTGTTTAAGATATGTGGGTAGAGCGCCACAGTACATGTGGAGGTCAGGGAACAATTTGCTCCCCTTCACCTTTACCTGGGCTCCAGGATTAGACTCAGGCCGTCTGGCTGGCACACTTTTAACCACTGAGCCATTGCTAGATGACCTTAATGGGAAGGTTTTCAGGTTCCTTTTGTTATTCCAAACTCTCATACTGGTATCTTCTTCATCTGGAGTCAATGCTTTGCATACCCGAACATGTCCACAACCTTTGGGTCACCTAATATTTGCTTCTTGAATGGGTATCAATCAACAGGAATGGGAAAGGTGTATGTTCTTGCTGTTATTCAGCAGCCATGTGGCTACAATTCTTAGAGGGAGGCCTGAAGCAGGAGAACACACCTACCAACTATTCTATAAGCTGCAGATGTCTATTCTCTAGTCTCCAAAGAAAAGAAAACACGTGCCTTTGTTTTTTAACTAAGGAAAAGTTTTATTTAAACTGTGCAATCAATCAGTATGTAGACAGCAGTTTTCATAAACATTTTGGCATTTAAACTTTTATTCATTTTTTGGCATGACCTGTATGTAGGGTAGAATATAAACTACCCAGGGTGGGGTAGGGATACTAAGAAATATTTGCTATCATGCTAGGAAAAGAAAATAAATCCACATTATTCAACAACAACAAAATGTTTTAAGAAGACATTTTTAAAAAGTACATTCAAAAATCAAGGCAAACATTCACTTTCTTCACTCAATGGAGTCTGCAGAGCTGGTCCCCTGAGTCAAGTAAAAATTGAATGTAGCTCAGCTCCACAGTCCACGAGGAAGCTAGCAAATGCTGCCCTTACAAGGAAGCAGAGAGTGGCAGGACCCAGAACACCCACTTCATAAAATAACTTAACTGGTTCCCACACTTCATTAAATTCACATCTTTGAAATAGCAAAAAAAAATCCTACACATAGATAAACTTTTGTCCAACGACAGTAACAGACAGACAGATTTTCTCAATACCTGTCCTAAACTCTACTAAGTGGCTAAGGCAATGTCTGTGTTCAGGCTTTCTACCAGGAAAGGGTTTTAGTTTGGGAATTGGAACAGATAACATATAATGTGGCAAATAAGAAACTTTATGACATCAGGCATGAAGAATAGTTTTGTTTAAAAGAGTTCAGTAGGAAAAATAACACTTCCTAAAGGTTTAAGTCAAGAATGAATTTATCACAGAATATGGCTGAGACAGGAACCTGAGGATATCTGTGAAACACTGCAGATCATCGAAGGATTGAAGCTGGCTGATGCAAGAAAGGAGTTCCTTTGTCAAAAATGAAGATAAAGCTGGGGAGGGGTACACCTTTAATCTCAGCACTCAAAGGCTGAGTTCAAGGGTAACTTGTTTTTCCATATTCAGTATCTCATCCTGGCTATCATCCTATGAAGGGAAACAGCTTTCTCTGCCCTTTCTTCTCCTGAAGAAATGCTGACCATTAGGGTAGAATTAAAGTCATCCTTCAAAACTAAAAGGAGGCCAGTCTTGAAATGATCCAAAACAAAATAGAGCTCTGGGCTCTAAAACACCCAGGAAAAGAACAACTTCAGGATGAAGCAGTTGAAAAAGGTTAGAGCATCCTAAGAGATACACAGGCTGAGGAAGGGAGGAGAGGCAAGCAAGCTTTGGAGTTGCCCAATCAGAAGGCTGAACATCCATCACTGTAGAAGTGAAGGCAGAGACCAGGCTGCAAGGCTGTACCAGCCAATGTGCTTTGGAAAGAAAACAAAGGATGAATCCGCTGTCTTGTTCATCTATGAACATATGATCCCTTAACTGTTCAATCCTTTCCTCAGCCCTTCTCCAGCACCACGGTTATTGGAAAGGAAAATGGTTTTCAAAGCCTAATGAAGTCCAGCACAGCTGGAGGCAAACATTTAAGAGATTTCTCTCTGAAGACATAGATAAGACTGGAATTATGAGCCAGATGGTGGTGGTGGTGGTGGTGATGGTGCATGCCTTTAATCCCAGCACTTGGAAGGCAGAGGCAGGCAGATCTCTGAGTTCAGGCCAGCTTGGCCTACAGTGAGTTAGTTCCAGGATGGTCAGAAATCCTGTTTGAGCCCCTCCCTACTCCTCCCAAGAAAGACTGGAGTTAGGAAGTAAATAAAGCTCGTTTCCAAAAATGCTTAAAGTGGAATTGTCTTTGAAGGGTCTTAGAGACAGACTTTAACGTGCATGGCACCATGCTACTGAGAGAAATTCTATAGGACAGATGTGCCTGTAGTAGGGAAGACAATGACTAACCACAGAAATCTACAGAGTCCTCAGAACCTGTGAGATTCTTACAATTTATGACAAAAGACACCTGGCAAACGGTTCATCTAAGGACATCATTTTGGATGGCAAAGGCCAGAAGAATCTTAACCACATGAATACATAAAACTGAAGAATCTTTCTTTCTTGGGGTCAGAAAAAAAGATGAGAAGGGCCATGTTGCTGGTTCTGAAGAAAAAAAGAGCTCACAGCCTTTAAAAGCTGAAGAAGGAAAAGGAATACTTTCTTCTCTCAGACCTCAGAAGGAACATTTATTCCAAAGCTGGGGTGGTGGTCCATATCTACAATCTTGGGAGCATGAGGCAGGAAGATTTTCGACAGTTGAAAGCCAGCCTGGGCTACACAGAATGGCAGAATTTCAAAGCAAAGAACTTCCTCAAGAAGAAAAAGAGTTCTGACCTACAGTTCTAAAATAGTTACATGTTGCTGTTTACAGACAATATATTAGTGATAGATTGTTAGAAGAAACTGCAAGAAAATCACTATGGTACCCACCTGCTAGAAAAACCTGCAACACACACATTGCATAAGCCTGTGAACTTATATCCTGAGCATAAACAACCCAGCACAGAGCCTATTGTTGCCGTCTACACATCAAACTCACAACTAGATGATGGCTGTGCATGGTAGTCTCCAGAACCCACTGCTCTGTGCTCAAAGGCCACAGGAGTGATTTTTGACTTCTACCAAAGCAATTTTATCAGAGACACATGTGGTAAATTTTCAAGCAAAAAAAATCTGCAAAACATTATTGGCCCCAGAAAAGTGACAGCGCTTTACAATATAGTCCAAACATTTTTTCCCCACATCTGGTATTCAAAATGGATATCTGATGACATGCAAATATACAGAAGTAAATCATGAATCACAACAATCACTGACCAAGCCATGTGTGGTAACATTTCCTAAAATGACATTGTCCCTCTTGATTTGCTATGTAGAGCAGACAAGCCTGGGACTCAGAGATCTGCCTGTCCTTCCTTTGACTGTTGCAATGGACTAAAGGAATGTACCATGCCAGCTTTTGATGACATGAAGAATTGTTTCCAATGGTGTCTTCCTAAGGACTTGAACAGTGCTCCTCAGTCATTAGCCATGAGCCTTTTTTATTTTGATTTTTTTGCAGAAGCCCTCCAGAAAGCATAGACATGGTGCATACCCCAGTCACTGGCGCATGGCTGGCAGTGCCTGTGTTTGAAGTAATGGCAAGAAGACCTGTAACATATCAGCAGCATCTAATTCCTTTGGTGCTTTTCAAAAAAATCATTTAATAGATAAATCTGTCTATAAATCTCTAGATTCCATTTTTTTTTTTTTTAAAGCCATTCTTCATCACCCAGGTTTCCATCTGAAATAGAAGCCCAGCTACTTTGGGCAATGAAATCCTTACAATTTAGGAAGCACATATAATTCACCTGCCTCCAGCTGCCTGCATAATGAATTTATGGAGGGACACAGACTGTACAGGCAGATTTAAGGGTTCCTATAGTACCAGTACCAGAGGAGCCAGATGTTACATCTGATGACCTGTCACATTCATGGGACCTTATGGAAGTATTGTACCATTGGGCAAATACAACCCTGTAGCTGAACCAGCAGATTCACTGAAAATCCTCGGGATACCCTCTGGACACAGAGGAGAGATTCTGGAGAGACATTTCATTAACATAAAAACAACAAACAACATTTTAATGTACAGCTAAATTTCCCTATATTTGGAGGTAACCTTAAATATCTTTGGTTTTTTAATTTCTTTTTAATTTGCTGATATAAAGTACTCAAATAAAAAACACTGATAAATACCAATATAACTGTATTGCCTTTAACTATGTAAACTTAGCCTTTTGGTATTTTCTTTTTGCCACTAAAGCTAGATTCCCTATCTGCTTCTAAATAAATTTATTTTAAATCTGCTCATCTTTACTTACAGGCTAAATTATATATTTTAATGCTCTTTGGTATGAAAATAATGATGAGCAGTATATTGTAATATTTGACATTAAAAATGACAGGCAGGTTATCAGCACTTCTAGCAAGTATGTCTTTGGAAAATGAAAGTTACCAATTTGCATATCAGCTCATTTGGAGTTGAAATATGACAAAGTAATGACACCATGAGAAATGATAACCTTCACATTTTAGTTAGAATTTCCTACTTCAGACTTTAAAGAAGCTTGCCTTTGTCAAGCTGGAAGCCTCTGTTGAACACTAAATACCATATTCCATGAGATCAAGATATTTATTTTTAGTGATAAGATTTGTTTTTTTCCCTCCAACAAGTAATTTCAAAACTTTGAAAATACATTAATACTACAGAGTTAAAGACTTCTTGACTTGCTGAAGAAAAAAAAAAAACCCTATAGTTGAAATACTTTGTAACATCTGCTGGCAAGGAAATTGCAACTTATTTTAAACACTCTGGTGACAATAAGGTAGTTAATGCCACTAGTCTGGTTAAAGGTAACTATCATATAAACCTTACAGTTCAGGGTAAGAAATTACTTGTAACCGAGTCTACTTATAGCTGTTATTAGTGAATTTAACTTAGGGTAATTATAATAGAAATTTCACTTTCTACTGGAAATTCTTTGGTAACAGAATTATGACAGCAAAGTCTGCATAGAAATAGAATGAAAGGGTTATAAAAGATGAACTGGCAAATAGTTATAGGCTAAAGGTCTATTGTAACTAAGGGCCTATTCATTAAGCACACAGAGCACTTTCGTCTGGGACAGTGTCCCCTCAGACCCTTTCAGATGATGCAGCCAGGGAGCACAGCTCAAATGTGTATGGGCCTCACCCTGAACTTTCACCTTTACATTTTGTTTGCTTTTGGAGATTGAAAACAACTGAACCCATTGTACCTCTTCATACTGATGGAAGTTGGCCCACAATTCTACTCACAAACCAAACAACACCATACCCTGTCAATGCACCCGCCCATGAGTCATGAGCTCAAGAGAAACAAACAAACAACAACAAAAACTCCCTGAGTACAGGAAAGACAGTAACACTAGAATAACTTTAAAGAGGAGGTAGTATAAACAGGAGTTCGAAGGCAGGGGAAGCCGGTTTTCTTGCCTCCCATCGTTCGCCTAAAGCTCTGCTCTTTCTTTCTTTCTTTCTTTCTTTCTCTCTTTCTTTTCCCCTATTTTGCTGCAAAATCTGCAATGGAAGGGACAGAATTGCGCTCAGAAGTGGTGGCTGGCGCATCTTGTGAGTCACATTCTAAGCACGTCCAATTTGGCACAAAACTTAGAATCACAATTTAAAAAACTGTGGTAGGGTCATTGAGATAGATGACAGCAGGATGATTATCCGGCAGTTCCCTTGACTTCGGGACACCATTTGGCAGGACCATCTGTGGTGGAGGGTTTCAAGGGAAAAACCCACAGAGGGTCCTTTTAAAATACAACTCAAGCCATTTCCAAAAAATCAGGAAAAGGGCAAACCCCATGATTTTAAAAGGCTAAGGAGCCGGGTGGGGGTGAACAAGCTCCTTTAATCCCAGGCAGGACTCGGGAGGCAGGGGCTTGGGAATCTCTGTGAGTTTGAGGCCAGTCTGGTTCCAGGACAGGCTCCACAGCTATACAGAGAAACCCTGTCTCAAACAAACAACAAGGCTAGGGACATGCCTCTCTGCCAGAGTCCCCTTTCCTGTCCCTCCCCGTGGCTCAGCACCTAGGCTGCTGCCTCATGACTGAGAAAGCCTGCTCTAAGGGCAGAGGATGAACTCACTCCTGGAGTTTGTGGGAGAATAAGCCAAGAGCTCAGGCCCTACAACACCCCCAGGGTAGACCTGAGCTTCAAAAAGAACTATGTCAACAAGGTGCCAGGTAGCAAATTAGCTATCCATAAAGCCCAAGCTTTGTTAAGGCAAATTTTTGGTACCCTTTTTCCTAAACATCTTCATGAATATTAAAAAGGTATAAGGCAAAAAATTTCATACTATATACTGGAAGGCACTGCTATTAGGAGAACCTCAGGCCCATCTAATTCTCCTCCACTTCATTTATCTTCATTCTTAATACTTCATGACATTTCTTGGCCCCGTTTGAAGCCAAACTAGGATTTTAATAAAGAAAATCTGAATCATTAAAAACCAAACAAGCAAACAAACAAAAAGAGCCAACGCAGCCCTTGACTGACTGTGGGCAAGCAGAAAGTGGCTTTTGCAGGCTGGTGTAGGGCGGGACAGAGTATTCCTCTCTAATGCTCCAATCCTAACAGCCTTGCAAGAATCTGATCCCCTACAGGCTATGGAATGGTTCTCTTCTCCGAAAAGACGTTATTTGTTTTGTCCATTGTTTTCTCTTGACAGCTAGAGGTTCTAACATCATCCAAATCATGCAGGTGTCACAGTTCTATTAAAAAAAAAAAAAAAAGAAAGAAAGAAAGAAAAAAGAAAGCAGAGCTTCAGATCAACATTCTTCTTCATCTACGCATCGGACTCCTCAGTCACACACATCACACATGCAACAGACACACGGCGTCACTAGGAAGTCCCGCTGGCTAGGCTGCTGAGAGAAACCAGCACAGAACAGGCAGCACAGTTCTTCAGAGTCCGCCAACAACAAACTGAGGTAGCAATTCAGCAGAGGGCTCACTCGCTCGCTCGGGCAGTCTTCCCTCTGCTCCAGTGATATATTTTAGAACCCAGTCAAGCATCCCGACTGCCCTTTTTCACATTGTTGACAATTGAAACATTCAAAATTCGTGCGCTTAAAAATAATTAAAAAAGATTTTTAAAGATTAAAAAAAAAATAAACAGTAAGACATCAAGATTTTCACAGGCTTTGGCTCCCTGTTCTTTGTCCTTGGAACAGATGCTTGTGGTGAATCCCTGAGCACAGCTGTCTAGATGGGAAACCCGTCGGCAGCAAGGTGCAGCCCTGCAGACAGTGGCTGTGTGGCTGAGGAGATGGTCTGCTCATCTGACAAGGGCTCTGCCGGGTCCCCATGCTTCTTCAATGCACCATCTCCATCAGGATCACCACTGGTGAGAGAATTTGAGGTGGGGGGTGTGCTGCTGATGACCGAGGACAAGTGTATCTCATCATTGGACTCATGGGAGAACCTTCCAGAATCCCCAGTCTCATGGCTGCCTTCACTGTTTGCTGAATGCTCAGTGTCAAGGGCAGCTGCAAAGGGTCTTGGGAAGCTGGTGGTCTGGCCTGGGGAGCTGGGGGAGTCTTCACTGCTGATGAGCACGGTGGTGCCTGGCTGGTAAAAGCAGATGGACTGAGTAAATCTTCTTTGAGTCTAGGCAAAGATAGATAAAGTAGAAATGAGAATAGCACATCATTCACATGCAGGGACAAAAGGCCGCCATTGTGAATGAACTGTTGGGGGTCAGTGGCTCCTACAGACAGCTGGGAGCATTTCTGAACTGCTATACCAAGTGAATGCTAAAACCTTCCTTGGTGGGGCTGGAGGAAGCCAACATGGTTAAGACCACATACTGCTCTGTCAGAAGAACCGAGTTCAGGGCCTAGCACCCACATCACGTGACCCAACACCCTCTTTTGGCCTCCAAGGGCAGTACTCATGTACACAAATCCACTCAGACAGGCATACACACATAAGTAAACATAAAAATCTTTTTAAAAAGCCCAAATCTTTGGTTATATTGATACAAACGCCTCATGTCCCCCTCTTGGTCGGTCCTCATGCCTCACTGAAAACCACATCTCTGATTACTATCCCAACCACCCTTTCGGCCATCACTCAACACAGCTCACCACCGTCGGAATAGAACGAGGTCGGTCAAAGATTACTCACTTACATTCTCTCATTTTCTAATTATCATTTCTTATGCCATGGACAGTAAAGGATTCTTGCATGGGAGGGTTACCTGTTCAACATTCATCTTCTTTGTGTCTTGGAAAAAAAGCCACTTTTTCTTGGTGTTGCTTTTAATTATTGGACCATAGCTATTGATGATCAGGTCAGTCCCTCCCTGAGCAAACACAAAGGGGAAATACCTCTGAATTAGAGATTTGATTTCATTGCAGGAAGTACACACAATTTTTAAATGTCCAAAGAAGGCAAAGATCACACATGACACTGCCTCTTGTACATAGGAGAAAACATATTCAGGATATTTATTTGTCATCAGAATCCTATCAGGGATGGGGAGAAGGCTCAATGGCTAAGAGAACTGGCTATTCTTCCATAGGACCCAGGTTTAATCCCCAGCACTCACAACTACCCATAACTCCAGCTTCAGGGGATCCTATGCCCTCTTTTGACTTATGCACACACCAGGACATATGTGCAGACAAAACACCCACATGTATCACAAGAAAAAAATCATATGCCAGGTTTATTTATTTATTTTTTATTTTAAAGACTGGCTCTCACTGTGTAGCCCCTGCTAGCCTGGAACTCACGGTTTTTCCTCTTCAGTTGCCTGTATACTAAGGAAATGACAGGAATACACTACAACATCTAGCCTGGTTTACTCTGTACCCACCTCCTAACCCTCTCTCTTATACATCTACTTAAAATTACTTCCTACTCCTAATAATAAAAGCTATGAACACACTAAACTATTTGGCAAAAAAAGGGTAATGCTGACAAAATTTTTCTTATAGCAAGCAAAGGCATGGAATTATGACACGATATTAATGATTGTTTATTTTGTTCTCCATTCAACCTTTTTTGCATGAATGGATTAGTTTTAAAGCAGTTGATAGAAACAATGTCCTAGAGCCACATTTACCTAAAGGAAGGCATCACCTGCAGGCCAACCAAGGGACCATCAGGCCTCCAGCTGTTCTCCACCTCTTTACTCCCCATCCTTCACTTGGTCTTCCCCCATCTTTTCTTGGATCTGTTGCCAAATTTGTAATAACAGAACCACAATATATAGTAGTATTTAGCAATTTTGGATTCTAGTGCTAAGGATAGGATTCACTTGTACAGTGTTTGCCTGCTATGAAGAAAGTCCTGGGTTTGATTCCCAGAACCAAATAAACTGGGTATGGAGGTGCAAGCCTATAATCCCAGAGCCCAAGAGGTAGAGGCTGAGGAATTAGTTCAAGGCTAGCTTTGTCTACATAGTGAGTGGAGGCCAGTATAGGTTACATGCTTTGAGAAAACACACACATGTACATACACTCTCACACAAAGAAAACCTTTTAGATTTATGTCCTATTATAGTAAGAAGACTAGAGCTTGGTTTTTATTATAAAGTAAAAGCTAAAACAGGCTAGAAACAATACAAATGCAACAGCAAAAGTCAAATATCTACTAAATGAGTGTGTAAAAACATAAACTTGTGGGCAGGAAAAATGGCTCAGCAGGAGAAAAGCACTTGCTACCAAGTCTGATGACCTAAATTCAATCCCCCAAACCCACACAGCAGGAGAGAACTGACTGTCCTCTGACCTCCACAAACACCCACGTATGTCAGAAAAACAAAAAAGAAATGCAAAGAATAAATATACATTTTCCTAAAACTTTAAAATGTTTTTGTCCCTGTAAACTTCAGGAAAGGGTCTGTGAAGGACGGCTTATCACAGGAGATAAACCTCTTCCACACTGGGCTGGCTCTGCAGGACACAGGTAAAGTCGCTACATCATCTTTTCTTTCTTTTTTTTTTTTTTAAACTTTATTTATTTGCCTTGGTGTTTGCCTGGAACTGGAACTACAGACAGTTGTTAGCTGCCATGTGGGTGCTGGGAATCGAACCCGGGTCCTCTGGAAGAGCAGACAGTGCTCTTAACCGCTGAGCCATCTCTCCAGCCCCACATCATCTTTTCTAATAACCTTTTTAGCAATCTAGAAAACTTTCTTTGCTGAGGCAGTGGCCATGCACTCCAAGCTGTGGGTGTGTCTGCAATTACTGGTGACTGACACATGTCACATTCGTTATGGAGCTACTATAAGAATGTAAATGAGGCTGGACAAGGAGGTGATAGTGCACACCTTTAATTCTAGCACTTAAGAGACAGAGGCAGGTAGATCTGTGAGTTTGAGGCCAGCCTGTCTATAGAACTAGTTCTAGGACAGCTGGGCTACACAAAAGAATCTTGTCTTGGAAAAAACCAAAAAAACAACAACAAAAAATTGTGACAAAGCTGATCGCAGTTCCAGCTGGTTTCCATAGTGCTTTACCAAGCCTTGGTGAAGACAGGAAGTAGCACCCTCTGGTGACACACACTTGTAATATCCTACTTCTTGGAACCATCATGAGAAGGCTCTTTAAGTGTCTAGGTAGATATTTATTTATTTATTTTTATTTTATGTGTACAAACATTTTACCCGTGTGTATGTATGTGTACCTGTGTCTGAGGAGGTTGAAAGAGGGAGTCAGATTCCTTGGAAGTGGAGTTGGTTGTGAGTCACCATGTGGGTGTTGAGAATGGAACCCGGGTCATTGGAAGAGCAGAAAATGCTTCTAATGCCTGAGCCATCTCTCCAGCTTTATCTTTTCTTATTTTAAAAAATGTTCTTGGGGGCTGGAGAGATGGCTCAGCAGTTAAGAGCACTGACTGTTCTTACGGAGGAACCTGAGTTCGATTCCCAGCAACCACATGGCAGCTAACAACTGTCTGTAATTCCAAGATCTGACTCCCTTACACAGTTATACATGCAGGCAAAACACCAATTCACACAAAATAAATATATATAAAAAAAGTTCTTTGGAGGAAACAGAGATGGCTCAATGGTTAAGAGCACAGGCTGTTCTTTCAGAGAACCAGGACCCATATGTTAGCTCATAACCACCTGTAACTCCAGTTTCAAAGGATCGGATGCCCTCTTCTGTTCTCCTTGGTCACTGGGCACATACCTAATGCAGAGACATACATGTAGGCAAAACACTCATACATATAAAAGATTTATATAAAAGAAAATTTTTAAAAAATCTCCTGGGGCTGGAGAGATGGCTCAGAGGTTAAGAGCACTGACTGTTCTTCCAGAGGTCCTGAGTTCGATTCCCAGCAACCACATGGTGGCTCACAGCCATCTATGATGACATCTGGTATCCTCTTCTGTATACTTTATACATAATAATAAAAAATAAATCTTTGGGGCTGGACAGATGGCTCAGCGGTTAAGAGCACCGTCTGCTCTTCCAGAGGACCCGGGTTCGATTCCCAGCACCCACATGGCAGCTAACAACTGTCTGTAGTTCCAGTTCCAGGCAAACACCAAGGCAAATAAATAAAAAAATAAAGTTAAAAAAAAAATCTCCTTTGTATCTAGTGTGCTCTGAGGATCAATTCAAGGCAGCCATCAAACTCAATGTAAAATAACTGAATAAAAGTGTAGATGACATAAGTTCAGGGAAACCCAAATTATACTAACCATAGCTAATGATGGGGTATCCCAGCTCCCCATAGTCCTGTCTACTGTCTGTCTGTCCTCACCTCTTCCTGCATCGTTCGTGCTTTGTTCTTTCTCATGTGTCCCCAACTTTCCCCCCAAACTGTGGGTGAATTATCTAATTATAATTAACAAGAGTGTATAGACTTCACTCAGCACACTTTCCTGGTAAGTTAATTTCACACAAGAAGAGAAGCATTATGGAGAGAAGCATTGTGGAGCGAACCTTGGCATCAATGAAGCTGCTCGGCATCATGGGTAGCAAGGACTCTTCATTTGCTGTAGCTCTGGGCAGGTTCTTCCCCACATCACTCCCTGTGGCTACAGAGGCACTGGTTCGGGGTAACGGCTGGGTTCCGTTCAGTGCTGTCTTAGAGGCAGATGATTTCCTGAAATATTAGTAAGAAGCCTTCTCATCTCATAGAAGACATGGACAAATGTACCAAATTTGGCATTTAATCATAACTTTTCATCATTTATTTATTTTCAAAATTTATCTATTATATGTATTCAGTGTTCTGCCTGTATGTATCCCTGCAGGCCAGAAGAAGGTACCAGATCTCATTATAGCCACCATGTGATTGCTGAGAATTGAACTCAGGACCTCTGGAAGAACAGCCAGTGCTCTTAACCTCTAAGTCTCTCTCTGTCTCTCTCTGTCTCTGTGTCTCTCTGTCTCTCTCTAGTAACCTATATATCCCAGACTGTCCTCAAGTTTATAGAAGAGAATGATGAATTTATTTTTTTGCTTTAAAATTTTTTACATGTATGTTTTTTTTTTTTCTCTCTCTCTCTCTTTAAGGGAACAAGTTGCAAGACTCAGTTCACTCCTCCCACGTGGGTTTGAGGACTGAACTCCGGTAGTCAGGCCTGTGAGCCAGCACCTGTATCCCCTGAGCAGTCCTGAGCCATCCTGAAGGCCCCTTGACATTGAACTTGGTCCTTCTACTACAGCCTTCTGAGTGCTACTAGAGAGGAGTGAGTGATCAAAACTGGCTTTTTGTAGTGCTGAGGAATGAACCCAGGACTTCATGACACTAGCCAGGCACTCACTAACCGAGCTAACTCCTCAGCCCACAGGTGTGGAAACAATGGCTTCTTCAATGCCTATGTCTCAAATATCTTTGGAATATAAACATCAGATCTTTAGCTTTTACTCACAGCTGTGGTGTCTGAGAACTGCCTGACAGCTAATGGCGAACACATCTCTGTTCACTTTATTAGCCTGTGATTTGTACCAGGCCACTTGTTCTGTACCTCTCCTGGTCACTAACACACGCTTGGTGTAACTACTTTAGATGTGAGATTATAAGAAATCCTCGGGGGAAGGGATGTGCTGGATCAAGTGTGCCATTAAAATAGAGACAAAGGCAAGAAAGCAACCTCTTAAATAGACTTCTCATTTTCTCAAAATGATACAGAGATGCAGAAATCAAATCCTCATTTAGGGATTTTTATTGGCACAGCAGTTCCCCCCCCCAAATGGCAGGAAAATGATCTCAGTATAAATTCAGCACATTCTGAGCTGTAAAAACCCCATAACATAGCACTCCTTTTAAGGAGGAAAATAACCCAGTTGATTTTACAAGGCATTTGATTTCAATTCGTTTCCTGCAGCTGCTGTCATTTTAATGTTTTTAACCATTACAGCATCTCCTTCTTTGCATACATACATATGTACCTATGTGTGTGTGTGTGTGTGTGTGTGTGTGGCATGCATGTGTGTTTACACATGTGTGCATGTCGAAAGCCGAAGTTGACCCAGGTGACAATCACTTTCTACCTTGCATTTGAGGCTGACTCTCTCACTGAACCCAGAGCTCACCATTTCCACTAGACTGGCTGTTGAGCTGAAGGGATTTTCCTGCCTTTGCCTCTTGAAAGGTGGGGGTGATAGGCAGGTACCACATCTGCCTGGCATTCTCTGTGGGTCCTGGGGTCTTTGTGAGCCCTTAGCCCCAGGCGCTATATCAGCATCTCTAGCAGGGAAACGCACCTGGCTTTGCTTCGGTATATCAAGATGAGAATGCAGATGAGGATGCAGGTCAGGGCTATGCCAACGCCCACTGCGATGCCTGTCATTGACTTTTGGTCCAGGTGGTAATAGCCTGAGTAAACTAGAGAGGGAACACTTTTACTCAATCAGAAGAAACAACCTAACCCTAACCCCACATATCACAGTTCAGATAGCTGCCTTGCTGTAATTTGTCTTCATCTCACAGGGAAACTGCTGACATTCCATTTAAGCAGAAACGTCATGGATTGATTTTGGCCAGTGGTTACAGAAGTCAGTTTATCTTCTAGCATTAAAGATCCAGACCAAATTTAGACAGCATACTATTATATCAAACAATAAACACCAATCTAGAATTTTATATATCTGTTAGGTTTTTTTTTTTTTTTTTTTTTCCTCTGTGTAATAGCCCTGGCTGTCCAGGAACTAGACTTGTAGACTAGGCTGGCCTTGAACTTCCATAGATCCATCTGCCTCAGCCTCCAGAGTGCTGGGACTGAAGGTTCTTAATTCTGACTGTTCTTCTTGCCTTCTTCCACATCAGGCACTGAGTGACTGACTGCTCTATGGCCCCAGAGTCCCTAATGTGTGTGCAGCAGGCAGTTTCTCCATTGAAGGCTGCTCTCCATTCCTCCATAGAAAAGCAGAGTGAGGTGTCCAGTCCTGGACCCCAGGGGGCACTGGCTCCCTTTAGACCTGGGGTCTAAACACTAAGAGTCCTGAGTGAGGATGGCTGCTTAGCCACACTTCTCTTCTTCCAACTGTTTTTCTAGATAAAAACAACCTTCTGTCTGGGAGAGCTGTTTTCCTTAAAGAAAGCCAGGCCTCTTCCCAGTCATGGTACCACAACCACCTCTGTTGTTGGTTTCCTCAGAACCTCCCAGGATGCTCACACCCACCAGCTTGCAGCCCATCCAGCCCAGAGGCTGCACATCTGGGGAAGCAACTGGAAACACAGTGGTCTGGGAGCTGAAAGTTCATGCTGAGGTGATTTTTCCCTTTGGGACCACAGAAAAAAGCCACGTAGCCCAGAAACCCCAGAGCCCCACCAGCAACAATTCAGTGAACCAAGCCTGGAGTTAGGGGTGTGGCAACTGTGGGAGCTGACTGCAAGCATCAGAGAATAAAAATCCAGTGACTGTGGCAGCATCCAGACCTTTGGCATCAGAAGAATCCAAACGCTTGGGCCTCTGGTTTGATTCTGAGGTGTCCTTGGGGAGGACGACCAGTTCCACAGAATTCGAAAAGGGCCCTTCTCCCACCTCGTTGGATGCAGATATCTTGACAATGTACACGTTTCCTGCCACCAGGTTTTCCAGTAGAGCCATGGTTATTGCCCCTAGAAACATACAGATTAAATACACTTTTATAGCCATAAAAACATGGACCAGCATTTAAGAACTATTTCTCTGAGGATTTTTAAAAAATTTTTTTCCCAAGGGTCTGGAGAGATGATGACTCAGCCATTAAGAATGTTTGCTGATGGGGGCTGGAGAGATGGCTCAGCGGTTAAGAGCACCGTCTGCTCTTCCAGAGGACCTGGGTTCGATTCCCAGCACCCACATGGCAGCTAACAACTGTCTGTAGTTCCAGTTCCAGGCAAACACCAAGGCAAATAAATAAATAAATAAATAAAGTTTAAAAAAAAAAAAAAAAAAAGAATGTTTGCTGATCTTGCAGAAGATCTGGGTTCAATTCCCAGTACCCACATCAGGCAGCTTGCAACCACCTGTAACTCCAGCTCCAAGAGATCTAATCCCCTCTTCTAACTCCACAGTCACCCACACACATGTGGCACACACACAAACATAAATACAAATAGAAGTAAATCTTTAAAAAAAAATCCTTTTACTAATTATTGGAAAACAGATTTAAATACAGATACACTGATAATTCTATTGTTGACACTTTGTGTATGCGTACAAATGTATGGACACAGATTTTGTGTGTTTGCTTTTTCAAAAACAATTTTTTTGTTATATATGTATAGTGCTAAGATTGGACCCAGGTCCTTGTGCATGCCTAGAGCATACTCTACCTCAAATATATAGTCACTTCCTGCACTTTCATATCTTAATGTTTTCGCTTAACATTGTACTATGTTTATATAGACAACCGATAAAGACCTCTAGAGTGGTATTTTAGGTGGAGTTTGTTTGGCTTTTATTTTTAAAGGTCTATTTTATCTTTAATGATGTGTATATGTTATGGGGGTAGGGTAAATGCATGTGAATGTGGTACCTACAGATGCTGGAAGGGGCATCTATCCAGAACAGGCAGTTATGAGCAGCCCTGATACAGGTTCTAGACACTAAACTTGGATCTTCTGAAGAGAAGTATTTTTTTTAAGCTTTATTTATTTATATTTATTTGCCTTGGCGTTTGCCTGGAACTGGGACTACAGACAGTTGTGAGCTGCCATGTGGGTACTGGGAATTGAACCCCTGTCCTCTGGAAGAACAGTCAGTGTTCTTAACCACTGAGCCATCTCTCCAGCCTCCTGAGAAGTATATTTTCTTAACCATGGAGCCATCTTTCCAGCCCCTTAGAAGAAATTCTTTAAACACAGCATATGTTTTTGTTTGAGTTTAATGGGTATTTACAATGTATGTAAGTTTATTTTATACTGTTTATTTATATCATATATGCCTATATAATGTTTTACTCCTTATATACACATAACATTTAGATCATTTGATTATGGCTATTTCAACACATACAGGAAGAATGGCATATGTAATGAGACTTTAAAAATCCAGTGTAAAAAAAAACATCCAGTGTAAGACCAACCTATCTTTCTTAATTACAATTGTTTAAACTACTTAGGGCAACAGTTGTTTTAGATGATCACAGGCTGGGAAAATGGTTCAGCAGTTATGAGTATTTGCTGTTCACACAGAACCCCTGTTATGGGGCTCACAATTGCCAGTAACTCCCCCGCTCCAAGGGATCAGTGCCTCTGGTCTTTGCACACACCTGCATTCACAAGCACATATCCCCACAGAGACACACATACATACTCACAGCTAAAAATAATTTTAGCTGGGCATAGTGGCACAGGCCTTTAGTTCCAAAACCCTGGAGGCAGAGGCGGGTAGATGTATGTGAGTTTGACGCCAGCCTAGTCTTATAAAGCTAGTTCCAGGACACCCAGGGCTTCACAGAGAAATCCTGTCTCAAAAAACAAAACCTAACAAAAAATTAAAAAAACACGGGGTTGGAGAGATGGCTCAGTGACTAAAAGCTGCCCTGCCAGAAGACACGGGTTCAATTCCCAGCACCCGCATGGCAGCTTACAACTATCTGTAACTCCAATTTCAGGGGATCTAATACCTTGTTTGGCCTCCACAGGTATTATACAAGTAGTATACAAATATATGCCCAGGCAGACACATACATAAAAATAAAATTAAAAAGTAAAAAAATTAAATAATATTTAAATGACAAAGAATGCAAATATTTTCCAAATGTTGAATGAATCTTTCAGCAGCTGATTATCATGTTTCTAAAACAAAAACACAGGTTTCCATGGGACCCATAGAGGCTGACAACCCTCACAGATTAACATTTTTAAACCATTTTATTGTATTTCGGTTGCGTCTGTGCTTTGTGTGTGTGGTTGTGTGCGCACTGGCATGCACGTGGAGCTCAGAGAAAAGCTTGCAGCGGTCGGTCAGCTCTCTTCCTCCACTCAGGGTCTGAACTCAGGTCTTCAAGCATGCTGAAGAGTGTTTTTGCCCAGAGGCAACTCCTCAACCCCAGGTTAACCTGTAACCTGCAAGGTGACCAGGCCGTGGCCAGCAAGATGGCTGGGAGGCTAGAAACGCTTGCCACCACGCCTGAGAGCCTGATTTTGATCCCTGGGACCCACATGATAGGAGCGTCCTCACAGGTTGTCTCTGGATTTGCACCGTGGCAGGCACACCTCTCCAACACATACAAAATAAAAATGTTTGAAAAAAATGTCCAAGCTTATCTGCCTGAGACCTGCTTTTCTCCAAAGGTAATCAATCCTTACTAGACTTCACAGAGGTTTAGCAACTGTGTTTTTCCCTGTGAAGGCCATTGAGGATTCCTGCTTCAACCTTGCTATTTATTTCTGCATTTAGAGAATTTCCCTTTAAGAATGTCAACCATAAAGCTGTCAACACTGCCCAGTACACAGGGACACCTGCTTTGCTGGTGTGGGGAGGGAGCATTCTTCTTTTTGCTGATGCAGAGGGGCCTACAACAGCTTCTGAAAGCTTACAAGGGCTTACTATGGTCAACTGCAAAGCCAGGGCTGCCTTTTCCAGAGCACTTCCTAGGGTGTACCTCGTCAGCAAAGGAAGTGTGGGCAATCCTATAGCTGAAGCCCTGACACGGAGGCCACTCTGCAGGTCACACACTGAGGTGCCTCAATCACTAGTGCAGCGCCAGGAGCCCAACAGGATTTGTTTTCATGTTCTCTGGTTTCAACTTGGCCTGAAGAGTGCAAGTTACTTGAATAGCCCAACTGCTAAGTAAACACAAGAAACCCTTTTTAGAAGCAGGAAGAGTTTGTACTGTGTACCTTGGACGCAAGCAGAGGCATTACGAAACAAAGATGTACTGTGACAAGTTAAATTTAGCTGATGGACTATTCCAATTTCTTCACAAGTAGAGATGAAAATAACGCTATGTTCTGTCATTAAGTACAATAAATTTTTTAAAAGGCTTGGCAAAAACTTACCACTAACAAAAGCAAATTTTTCATTTAATTAAAAAAAAAAGTTTTGGCTGGGCAGTGGTGGTGCATACCTTTAGTCTCAGCATTCAGGAGGCAGAGGCAGGTGGATCTCTGTTGAGTTTGAGGCCAGGCTGATCTACAGAGCAAATTCCAGGACAGCCAGGCTACACAGAGAAGCCCTGGGTGGGGGAAGGGGAAGAAGTTTTGTTTTATGAGGACAAAGTCTCATGTATCCCTTAGCTTCAAACTCACTGTATAGGCAAGAAGGACCCTGACTCCTGATCCTCTAACCTCCACATCCCAAGTGCTAAAATACAGGCAATGCACTACCATGATCAACTTTATGCAGTGCTGGGGATTAAAGCCAGGGCTTCATGCATTATAAGCAGCATCCTACCAGCTGAGCCACACCCCCCAGCCCAATTAATTTAAATCTTTTAAGTGAATCAGCAGTATATGTAAACACATCCTTCCCACCCATCAAAAATGATTCCAGTTACAAAACAAAAACAAAAAAGAAAGAAAATGGTGTAACATTCTGTTCCCCCATGAGTACATGAAGCTTGTGTGTGGAGGTCAGAGGTCACCTTGCAGGCATCACGTGGTTCCATCACGTGGTTCCAGGTATCAAACGCAGGAAGGGAGGTCAGCCTTAATGGCAAATGCCTTCACCATCTTGCCAGCCCACTACCACAACTATTTTGATTCTCAAAAAAATTAAATTCTTGGTCTATTTGGTATTAAATATAAGAATAAATACATAAAAATTTGCACATATTAAAAATTATCAGCCAGGCGGTAGTGATGCACACCTATACTAGCGATGGGGGTGGGGGCCAAGGGCGTGGAGAGGCAGGAAGATCTTCAATTTCAAGACCTGTCTGGTCTGTAGACTGAGTTCCAAAACAGCCAGGGCTACATAGAAAAACCATGTTTCAAAAAATAGAAAAAAAACTATTATCAAAATCCTTATTTCCCCATCTCTTCCTACACTCTTACCTCTCAGATACAAAAGAGTTTTCCATTTTGTTTTTCTGTATTCCGGCTGTGCTCCCTGCTTTTTAAGTAATTGTAGGTTGACTCCTTTATATTTTCTCTCTCAAAACCAGGACCCAATTGCTTTTTCTTACATTATTTCCTGGTTCTTTCTGAGCCACAGCATTAACTAGAAAGAAAGCTCTCCACATTTAACATGCAACAAAAGCTTTTCACAAGAATGTTCCTGAAAAATCTCACCAAGCAGCGTACGGATCATGTTTTCCTGCACACAATTATGTAGTTAGGAAGGTTTGCAGAGATGTAAAAGCCTGTAATTACTGTCCAAGTCTCCATGGAGCCAGAAACAAGGTAAGATATTCATTTCTGAGCTCCTTCCCAGACTCCCAAATGGGTCAGTTTAAAAACAGGCAGGGGAAATTATTGTTTCCTTTCAGGAAAATAAGAATGAAGAATTCAAAGCTACGTGCTCAAACAGCTCCTTATTAATATTTATGGCACCTCATTAAATCAGATTTGCCATTTGATCAAGTGTTGTGTCAATAAAGCATCTTAGAAAAGAGAGGCTGAAACTGAACTGTGTGTGTGGGGGGGGGTGTGTGGAGAGGTGGCTCATTGGTAAAAATGTTGCACTTCTAGAAGACTCAAGTTCAGCTTCCAGCACCCATGTCTGGCAGCCTGACACTCCAGCTCCAGGAGGCTCAGCGCCCTCCTCTGGCCTCTGCAGGCACTGCACACAAGTGACACAGACAAATAAAAGTCAAAATAAATCTAAGACAAGACACATGATGGGCCAAGAGACGCTTGCCACCAAGTTTGATGATCCCCAATACCTCACATAGTGGAGAGAACCAACCCCTCCACTCTGGCGTCCCTAGCCCCCTCCCCCCCCATGTTTACTTTTATTTTTAAAGACCATAAGCTAGACTATGAAACTGAAGAACCCTCAGTGGGTTCCCACCTCTGGGCAGCCCTAACTGTCATGCTCAAGGCTTGGCCATGTAATTTTCTATATCTAACTGGACTTCAGCAAATGTGACAAAGCCAAGGTTGGTGGTACTTTATTTCCAAACGTTTATCTTTCCCTCTAGACTCTGAACCTCCTCCCCACTGTTCCCAGACTCCAGACCTATCAGAATCGAGATTCATGGAATCCATAAGAAAATGCAATAAGTTGGAGAGGCTCTAGAGGGGTCTGTGAAGCTGTAAGAGACAGTGACAAACCTAATGACATAATTGTCAGCTCCTTAGAACCTTCAAATCTCCTCAGAAGCCAGTTCCCACTCAGCGGGGCTCATAAGCAGAAAACATGGATCTTCATCCATCGAAACTCCAGCTTATGGGGCTGGAGAGAAGGCTCCGCAGTTTAGAGCACCAGCTGCCCTGCAGAGGACCCAGGTTCGTTTCCCAGCACCAACATGGTGGCTCACAAAGCCTATTCTAAGAAATCTGATGCCCTCTTCAGGCCTATATGAAAAAATGCATTCATATGCACGAACCTAAGTAAAAATAAATTTTAAATCTTTAAAAACAAGGAAAAATTCTCTAGCTAGTGGGGGTGCACTCCTTTAATCCTAGCACTCAGGAGGCAGAGTCAGGTGGATTTCTGTGAGTTCAAGGCCAGCCTGGTCTATAGATGGAGTCTGAGAACAGCCAGGTCTACACAGAGAAACCCTGTCTTCAAAAACCCAAAACCGGGGGCTGGAGAAACGGCTAAGAGGTTAAGAGCACCGACTGTTCTTCCAGAGAACCTGAGTTCAATTCCCAGCAACCAAATGGTGGCTCACAACCATCTATAATGACATCTGGTGCCCTCTTCTGTACACTGTATACATAATAAATAAATAAATCTTAAAAAATAAACCCAGAAAAAAATTACAATACTTATTTTTTTTGTTTTGTTTTCCTTCCAGAAGATAAGCTTGGGCTTGCCATAAGATTGAATTATTTATTTATTTATTTATTTACATCTCAAAAGTGTCAAGACTACAGATGTGGACCACCACTCCTGATGTCTTAAACTTACAATTGCTTGGTAAAGCCCCCTTTTCCCAGCATGTGTGAGTTAAGGGCATGTCAGACTAATACTTCAGATTCCCTGTCTAAACGCTGCCATATGGAACATGTCCAAATGGGAGACTTAAGATTTTAAAAAGAATGTAATGTTGAAAGCATGCAGTGAGGTTATTAAGAATTTGGTAATTTATCATTCCTCAGCTAAAAATAGACCACTGTTTATGAATCTTAAACATTGTTCTTAAGTCCTAATCAGGTTTGCTCTGTGCTAAAAGGGGGCGGAGTAGCAATATGGCTCAGAAGGCAGGGAGCATGCTGAGCAACTCTGACAATCCAAGTTTGAGCCCCAGAACCTATGCCAAAGGCTGGATGTGGCGGCACACATCTGTAATTCCAGCACTCCTTCCTATAAAGAGATGGGAGGAAGAGGCCAGCCATCCCGGAACATGCAGTGGGAGAAAAAAATGAGACCCTCTCTGAACAAGGTGGAAGGTAAGAACCAAGTCTGAAAGCTGTCATGTGACCACCACATGTACACAGAGCCTTTCACATGCCTGAACTCACACATACACTTAATTAATTTGCTGAACTGATGACTTGCCAACCCTCTTTGAACAAAACCAAACTTCAGTAATTTGTTATTTTCTTCATAAGGATGTAAATTCCATGTGAGCTCCATATCACTTCCCTTGGTCTCTGTCATACTGATAACTTACTGTCATCATCCTGGAGAGTCAACGATCGCACTCACCTTCTCGGTGTAGGACCTGCCACTCGCCTGCAATCCAGGCCTTCCTGGAAGCGTACAAGATGGTATAGCGTGTCACAACTGTCTCTGGACCATCTGGGGGTTTCCAGGAAACCAAGGCAGTGTCATCCTCTATCAACGTCACCTTTACCCCCACTGGGGGGCCCATGGGTGCTGTGGGGACATGAGAATGATACTGTATGAGCGGGACTGGAGGAATTATAAGCATGCCAATGCTGGCTGACAGAGAACCATGGATGAGTCTGCACGAACAGAAACTATTGTAAGAAGTCCAAACATCATAGCTTCTGAGGTTCATTGCAATAACAGAAAAACAGCTGAGGCTAGCCTGCAATACCTGACCCTTATGCTTCCACCTCCCAAGAGCCAGGAACAGACATACAGCATCCTAGCTGGTTTATGTGGTGCTGGGTAAAATCGAAGGCCTTGTGCATGCTAGGCAATCACCCAGCACACTACTGATTGAGATACTCCCCCAATCTTAATTTAACTCTTATGTTAAAAAAAAATTTTAAAAACCATAAAGAAGAGGGTAGGTCTGAAGAGACAGCTCAGAGGTTAAGAACACTGGCTGTTCTTCCAGAGGTCCTGAGTTCAGTTCTCATGGTGGCTCATAACCACCTATAATGAGATCTGGTTCTCTTTTCTGCCCTGCAGAGATACATGCAGACAGAACACTGTATACACGATAAATAAATCTTAAAGGAGGGGGGAGACTCTAAAATGTCCTTGATCTAAGGGACAGGATTTTTTAGGACTTTTACAATATTATTGTTAAACTACCAGTCAGAATGGCTTATGGCAGTAGGGTACTTGTTGAGCAGGAGTGGGCCATAGCCCAGACAGGAAGTACAATTTATTGTTTCAGCTGTTCACTAGAGAACGTTCCCATGGGTACTAACTCTAAATTTTAGCTCCTACTAAAATGTTTAGAACAATAACCTGATCCAGAAGGCTCAGAGTAAATGCTCTTGAGACTAAAGCGATTAGCTCTTTCCCAAGATACCAGAACCAGTGTATATACAAAACAGACTCAAATAAGAGTTTCTGTGTGTGTGAACACCAGTGAAATCACAGAACATCAGCTAATTCCACATTTAGCAAGAGCTCAAAGTATGAAGGGATGGGGCTTTGGTGATGTGTTTTTATGGGATATCATCAAAACCACAGCAGATCTAGGGACTCAAAACACTGTAGCTAGAGCCATGGGTATCACAGCTGGGCATAGCCAGCTTATTCAGAGGGCGCTGGGAGCAGCACCAGGCTGTCACAGGAAAGCGGGTGTGAGGTAGGCTCCTAAGAGAATTAATAAGCTTCTGTTTTCAGTGAGCTGACACTGAGGTTTGAATATCCTGACTGACTGGGGAAAAAAAACTAAAAAGGAGTCCTCAAAGGGACAGAAGTAAAACCTCACCAACTTGTAATTTTTCTTAGAAGGGGGGAAAAAGAGCCTTAAATATAATAGAGGAAAAAATTCAAAAGGTTAAAAAAAAAAAAAAAGAAAAAGCAGGGGCTGGAGAGATGGCTCAGGGGTTAGGAGCACTGGCTGATCTCCCAGAGGACCGGGGTTCAATTCCCAACACCCACATGGCAGCTCTCAACTGTCTGTAACTCCTATTCCAGAGATCTGACACCTTCAATACCAATGCACATAAATAAAGCTAAATAAATTTTAAAAAAAGATGAAAAAGTACACTTCAACGGTAGGTATTAGGGGCTGTGTCACTCTCAAAGTGGCATCTAGACTTCCATTTTCCTTCTAATCTCAGCTTGCCCTTGAACTCACTATGTATATGAGGATAACCTTCAATGTCTGAGCCTCCTGACCATCACCCTCCAGTGGTAGTGCTGCCTTTAATCTCAGCACTAGGGAAGCAGAAAGCAGGCAGATCTCTCTGAGTTCGAGGTCAGTCTGCTCTACAGACTGAGTTCTATGATAGACATTTTGACCCTGTCTCAAAAAAAACCAAACAAAACAATAAAATTAGTTTAAGACAAAACATACATAAGCAGAGGCAGGTTCTGAGTTCAAGGCCAGCCTGACCTCCAAAGCAAGTTCCAGGACAGCCAAGACTGTTACACAGAGAAAATGTCTTGAAAAACAAAACAAACAAACAAAAAACCAAACCCCATATACATATATATATATATGTATGTATATATATATATATGAATAAATAAAACTTTAGGGATGAACTCCATAGGTAGGGAAGTGGTAGTTTCTACCTTCTGGAAGTGTGGAATGGTAGACCACAGGGCTCCAGGGACTGGAGAGCTGATCCACATGCAGTCGGACAGCAAATTCATACTTGGTGTTTGGTTCCAGTCCTTGAACCAACATGTGGGTTTCTGATCTGTGTTAAAGAGTAAGGAGGTTGTTAGCGCCAGTAACAATTCCCAACAGCCAGTGTATCAATTCATGTCAAGGAAGTGTAGAACTAGAAGAGGAACAGGAACCAAAACTTCCCGTTTTAGATTATCAACTCTGCAATGAGTGCTCTCAGATGAAGCCCAAGCTGAGTCCAAGTCAGTAGTAAGAAGCATAAGCAGCCAGGAATGCAAAGGAAACAGTCATGGAGACAAGCTACATACGTTTGCAGGTAGAGAACCAGAGAGGCGTTCTGCAGGCCGACAGGGTTACAGCGGATGGTGTAGTTAATGACTTGGGCCGTGGTAAATGCAGGCCTCCTCCAGTGCAGGAATATGGAAGAAGAGGTGTTAGCCTTCGCATAGAGATGGTGGGGTGGCGGCGGTGGAGGGACCATGCGGTCACGGACAGCTATTGAGAAATGCAACAGGAATTTACTGCCAGAGCAGTATAAAGGAAAATGAGAAAAGTCCACCGTCCGTGGATGTGAGGTCTTTCTCTCACCAGTCTCATAGTCCTCTATTCCTGACTCCCTCAAGCTACCAAACTCTTCTATGACTTAGATACGCAGGCAAATGTTTAATTGATTGAAAAAGAATGGTTCTAGACAGTTGTAGTAGTGCATGCCTTTAATCCCAGAATTTGAAAGCAGGTGATCTCTGTGAGTTCGAGGCTAGCCTGGTCTACATAGTAAATTCCAGAAAAGCCAGAGCTACATAGTGAGATCCTGTCTTGAATAAAAATCAAACCAACCAATGTGCACCCTCCCCCCAAAAAAGAGGAAAATACTCCAGTGTGGTGACAGATGCCTTTCATCTTAGGAGGCAGAGACAGATCCCTGTGAGTTCAAGGCCAGCTTGGTTCCAGGCCCACCAGCGCTACACAGTGAGACCCTGTCTTTAAAAAAAGACAAGCGCCCCCCAAACAAAAATCCCCAGGAACAAAGAACCAGATGAAAAAGCAAAGTACTAGTCAAAGGCAGAGAAAGCCAGCTAGAAAAACAGGCAGAAGCAATTAGCGAAACAACCAGCCTCCAGGCAGAAACAGACAAAAGAAAACTCAGTGTATAGGTAACCAACGTGTTTTCCAGTTAATTTCTAGCAGTCTTCTGCTTGCAAAGTTAAAGTAGGTACTAGAATTTAAACACACTTTTACTGAGTACCCACTTATTCAAGACGTGCCCAGCAGCTTGGAGGATATAAAGAAATTAACTCCCCCCCCCAAGTAGTATAGAAACTAAATATCAAACAAGAGGTGGGGTGCTATCTGAGCTACCACCAAAGTTGTGTAGGTGTCACTCACACACGCATCCGGGGGTGCTGACAGTTTGGTCAGCCTGGTAGCCATCTTCCATGTGGTTGTAAGCCAGCAGCCTCACGTGGTATTTTCTTCTGGGGTCTAGAAAGGAAACCAGCAGCACTCATTTGGACTGGCCAGCCCTCTGGCTGTGGGCAGAAGCCCCGGCAGAGAGAGGCGCAGCTTTGGCAGTTCTAAGAACAATGAACCTTTCTTTTCTCATGTCCAGAGTCTTCCTGTCGCTATCGGCTGTGACATTGGGACTAAGTTATCCTGAAAGTTACTGTGTTCAACCCAGTTTCAAACCACAAACACTCCTCTTCAAATGACCTAATTTCCATTAATATTTTTATCTTTATTTTGATTATAAATTACATTTTATCCTTCACGCTGCCTCTTCGTGTGTCATGCCTTCGTATATATACACACACGGAGGACATGAGTTCGTTTTTCTCTTTCCAATCTGTGAGTTCTGGAAATCAGTTTAATCAGGCTTGAAGGGAAGCAACTTCACCAGCTAATTCATCTCGATGACATTAGTTATTCATGTTTTTAAGATAGTCCTGCCCAGGCTATGTTAAAATGCACTATGTACCCCAGGCTACGCTTAAATCCCCCACACGGTCCGGTCCAGGCTGGCTTGGAATTCTACCCCTTCCTGACTCAGCCTCTCCTCCATGATGGGTTCTCAAAGGTTATTTTATACAGATGTGTTCTGCTGAGACAATTACATTTGAAAGTAGTCTTTTCTTCCTCGGAGTTAGGGAAAATCAGGACAAATAACTTTCAGTAAAACCTCTGAGTATTTCTAAGTGAGTCTCTTTCCAGAAAGCTCTATTTTCAAGCCCATATATAATAAAGAGAGGTGAGCTAGGGCGCCCTCTACTGGTGTATTTAATGTATTCACAACATTAAAATGGAACCCATCCATATAGTTTTCAATGTATATAATAAATATGTATTTAAATCATTTTTCTTAAGCAAATAAAATACTTTCTAATTCATAACACAGTAGAGGAATTCATAGTTGTCTTAAGAGCACACACACATACACATACTAAAAAAATAATAAAAACAACTCTTAAAAATAATTCCATAGTGAATTCAAACACATTTGTGAAATTCTCCAAAGTAATTTTTAATATTTAACATATCTACTTTAGAAGCTGATAAAAATATTTTAATACTTTATGTCCTGGGCAGGTAAGAAAGCCTAATGGTTAAAGGTGTCTGCTGCCAAGCCTGACTACCTACATTCAATCCCCAGGACTCACATAGTAGGACAGCAAACATTGCCTCAAAAACTAAAATATCTCTTTGAGTTGAGGCCAGCCTGGTCTACACAGGGAGTTCCAGGACAGCCTGAGCTACATAGCAAAACCTTGTCTTGGAAAACCAGAAAACAACCACAAAACCAAAATCACAACAAAAATATCCAAACCAACCAACCAAAAGATATATTTCCCACATTAAAAAAAAAAACCCTCTTTAAAGTATACATTATTCCCCTTTTATAAGCTATGCACAAAGGTGGTAAGAAGTCAGCTCAGAGCCACACAAAGCTGAACCAAGAACTGGGACTTGGGATAGATATGTATGTTCTCTTCTGTCTCCTTAGGAGGCAGCCCAGGATGTTGTGGCCTTCAACTCACAATTCTTCTACCTCAGCCCTCAAGTGCAGTGTTTAAAGGCATAAACTAACCACTCTCAGCCTTCCTTCCTGATTCATTCTCTCCCAAAAGCTCATGTATTAGGACTACCAATCTCCTAAGGATGAGTGAGACCCATGAGCCTGTCTAGCTGACCCAGAAAAGGCTCCCAGGTGTCAGATGAGCATGTACAGAGTTTTTATTGAAAGTCAGGGGCTGTCTGAGATGTGAGAATTAAAAAGACACAGCTCTTGCTTTTGATTTTTTTTTAAAAAAAAATCATGTGTATGTATGTGTCTCTGTCAGGTGTGTATGCCAGGTGCCCTTTGAGGTCCTTTGAGGCCCCTTGAGGCCCGAAGGGAGTATCAATTCCCCCTACAACTGGGGTTTTTCCTTAAAACATGTATATTACATTTTATTTTGTGTACATATGTGTATTTGTGTAGGTGCACATGCCATGGAGACCAGGGGGACAAACAAGGTTCTCTTCTATCACATGACCCAGGGATCAAACTCAAGCTGGTGGTTTTCAGGTCAGGTGCCCTAACCACTGAACCCTCTTGCTAGCCTCTGCTTTACTGACTACCCCAGAGGAGACACAAATAAAAACATTCTGCTGGGTGTGGTGGCGCACACCTTCAGTCTTGGCACTCGGGAGGCAGAGGCGGGCAAATTTTCGTGAGCTCAAAAGCCTGGTCTACAGAGCATGTTCCAGATCGGCCAAGGCCACGTAGTGAGACCTTGTCTCAAAACAAAACATCCACAAACATTCTCTATGTGTCACTCACTAACTATTTATCTATAAGTTCCTCTTTTTCTAAACCTTTTTTTGCACTGGAAGATGAAGACACAAGGGCCTTGTCGATAGAGGTTATAGGTAAAATCCTGTATGTTAAAAAAAAGTATTAAGTAAACTTCTGTGCTGTCCAGGATTGGTAAAACACATCAGCCTGTTATTGCTTCTAGGTGAGTGAAGCTGCCTGGAATAGACAAGGCAGTCACTGAACTCTAAACAGAGAGGGCACAAAAACCTCCACTTGGTTTAATAAATTCACAGATCATCTTTGAGGTGTTTACAGACAAAAGACATCTGCTTATACAAAGCAGGTCTAGAGCCCAGGATGCCAGGAAATTAGCAAGCTGAGCTCAATTCTCTGACCTCATTAATATTCCCCCGCACAGAGAAGGTAAGGGATCCCAGGTGTGTGTCTGACATGCATATCAGATGGAAGGGTCATCAGGAAAATTTGTTGCATTTAATTCTCTCAAGGAATTCACCAATGTCTCCCATATGAATCTAGGAAGTGTTCACAACACCACTGAAGGCAAAAAACACTTTGGAAAACAAGTCAATAAATGTCTTTCCCGACTAAAAAACAGTAAAGTGTTTCATGAATGAAATATGGAAGCATTTCAGGGCTAGCACCAAAAACAGCAAGCAGATGGACTCCAAGATTAATCCAATCTGTAAACTGTATCCTGTTTTTGGATTTAGTTGCTACCCTCAATAGCTTTAAGCCAGAAAAACAAAAGCAGAGGCCAATAAAGTGATAGTCTCTGCAATGCCAAAATCCTCATAAGGAATAATACTCAGCGGAGATCATTCCAATTCCACTGTAATGATTTATGGTAATAATGGAGTGCCAACCACATCTTTTTTCTTTAATTTTTCTTTTATTTTTGTCTATATGTCTAAATATAAAATAAATAGAACTAAAATCCTAGCCTTTCCTGTTTTACTAGAAAAACCTGCAGTTTTCTAGTTTACCACTAGATGGCATCTGTGTATGAGTAGGCACTAGATTGGGAGTGAGCCAGACACCAACTGAACAAACAGGCCAATCGATGAAAGAAGGTCCAAATAGAATTCAACTCCTGAGTAAGCTCCATCAAGCCATAGTCAGATTAATTCTCAAGCAGTGAAAAAAGAAAGGCTGAGGGCCAGAGAAACAGCTAATTGGTTAAGAGTGTGTGTTGCTCTTTCATAGGACCTGAATTTTGTATCCAACACCAACAATGGCAGCCCACAAATCAGGCATCTGTGCATGCATGTACACACATACACACACACACACACACACACACACACACACACACACACACACACGAGTCCAATAGACACTGAGAGTATTATGGCCCCTCATCTGTAAGGTAGGGATTAAAGTTTATATTTAAAAAGTGTTCTGAAAAACATTTGCTTTGTGTAAGGGGAGACCAGCAGGTTGGGTGCTGGGGGATGCGGGTTTTAGACCTACCAACTCTGTGGCTGTGAAAGTCATGGTTCCCTCATCACAACTATCTGAGAAGTTAAAAGGCTAACAGATTACCAGTCTCAAATTGGTGTAGACACCAGATATTAAGGAATTGTGACAGTATAAATAGATTGCAAGACAGGAGCAGCGGATGCAAAGTAATTTGTTAAAGCTCTAACAGTGGAAATAATTCTAATTCAGCATGAAGCAGCATCAAAGAGGCAGCATTTGAGAAGCTGCCCCTATGAAGCCAGAGGAAGCTGAGGTTTAAGGCAGGAGATGCGTGAAGGCAAAGGACCAGGGATGCAGAAGCCCAGGTCTGCAGCAGTGAAGATACATGAGAAATGGTCACATACAACTGTCAGGCTGGGGACGGTGGACAGCAGCCAGGCAGGGCTCTGAAAACTATATTAGAAATACACATAGAGCGGCTGGCTAAATGGGGCATTGCACTGAGAAGCAGCAAGAACGCTCCCTGTGTCACCCTGGGGTGACCAACAAAAATGGAAGAGGACCCGTGCACAACAGGCTGCTGGCCTCCAACTTTTATGCTTTGGCCCATTTTATAAACCCAGCAGCAAATGGCCTCTCATGTCTGAAGAGCGTGCACAGGAATTCCAAGAACAGC
The DNA here is from genome assembly GCA_004025045.1 of Sigmodon hispidus. Lineage (NCBI taxonomy): Eukaryota > Metazoa > Chordata > Mammalia > Rodentia > Cricetidae > Sigmodon > Sigmodon hispidus. Next base: position 221,926 of record PVIH01000146.1, read on the forward strand.
TTTCATACAACCCAGTGGCTTCAGGGCTGAACCCTCGTCTTTCTCTTTCCTGATTTTAGATTAGGTTATCTCTGGAAAAAAGTCATCTGCTCTGCATAGGTGCTATTAGTTTGACCCTTTGGGACAATCAAATATGTGTTAGAAAAGCAACACCAGTTAGAAAACAGAACTGGTGTTCTATTCTGCTTTCTGCTGCTATGACAAAATACTGATCAAAAGCCACCGGGGAGGAAAGGGTTTATTTCAGCTAACAGTTTATGGACCATCATAAAGGGGACTGAAGGCAGGAGCTGATGCAGAGACCAGGAAGGAGTGCTGCTTACTGGCTTGCTCCTCATGGCTTGCTGGGTTTGTCTCCTTATACCACCTAGGACCACCTGCCCAGAGATGGCATTGCCCATAGTGCACTATGCCCTCCATATCAACCATCAATCAAAACAAAAAAGGTGTCCCATAGCCTGTCTATAGGCCAATTTGATGGGGAAACTTTCTCAGCTGAGGTTTTCTCTTCCCAGATGACTCTGGCTTATGTTAAGTTAAAAAACAAGCCAGGCACCATACACGCCTTTGATCCCAGCACTTGAGAGGCAGAGGCAGGCGGATCTCGGTGAGTTCGAGGCCAGCTTGGTCTACAGAAAAAGTTTCAGGGCAGGCTCCAAAGTCCCACAGAGAAACCCTGCCTCAAAAATAAAACAAAACAAACAAGTAGAACCTCCAAACTTAACTAGTATAAACAGTATAGAGCAAACTACTGAAAAGGAGGAAAACACTTGAGCCTGGCATGCACAAGCCTGTTATTTCTAGCACGTAGGAGGTAGGGCAGGAGATGGTGGTTCCAGGCCACTCTCAAGACAAACCAAAACAAATAGCCAAATAAGCAGGTTGCTTTTTTAAACAATTCTAGTTCTCCAACATTCTAATCATTGTTCTATTTTTGCACTTTATTTAAACCTACAAAACACAAAATGTAAAAGGCTCACCTAGTAGGAAATTTTCATCCTGTACTTCTCCATCAAATGCTCCCTGGGAATGGAGTAAGGCCTTAACACTAATGGGCACTGAGCTCAAACCCTGTAAACAATGCTGCAATACCAACCCTTTGGCTCAAGTCCTGGAAATCCCACACCAGAAAACAATTATTTACAAAGCATGGGCTGTGGACCAAAGATACAGATAAAGCCGGGTTATGAAGAGCAGCCTTTGTTTCCTGGAGTTGCTGCTTGTTCATGAGGCCCCGGGATCCTCCAGAAGAACCAGGTCTGAGTCAGAGGTCAGGGTTTGATAAAATTAGGAGAAAACCTGAGGTCAAGACCATGAGAAAACTTCACAGGAGCAGAGTAATCCACCCTCCCAGCTATTTCTCAAATTCGAATCTAAAGTGCAGAGTTTTAATTGCCTGTTTTTCTATGGAAAACTCCCAGGTGGTGGGAAAAGTAATCCCTCCGCATCAAAGGGACAGGAAGTAATCCGCCAGACAGCCTCGTGCCCTGCCTCTTCTTCAATGGACAAACCGAGCACACTGGAGTGGCCTGATTAAACACACTCAAGAAAATAGAGTTGAGTGTCGTTTTAATAATCATTATTGTATGGCTGTTAAGTTACTGGGTTCTAACTCTGTCATGAATTTTTCATTCCTGGTGGCAGATGCGTGTGCACAAATGTATTTGATAGTTAAAGTGTAAAACCCAATAAAAGCTTTAGAATGGCTTTTTTAAAAAAATAAATTAATTAAGGGGTTTTTATTTAAATAGTTTAGTAAATATTAAATCGTGTGTGTGTGTGTGTGTGTGTGTAAAGGTTTTTAAAAGGAAAATGAAGAGTGTTACTCTAAAAATCACTGTGTATTGCTTTACATTATTTACACAAAGGGCAGCCAAAGAAAACTTTGCTGACAGCAACCAGAATATGCCTCAGTTAAGACGGCTCCAAAGCCTAAGTGAGTCAAGCCGGAATATGTTTTTAAAAGTAAAGGGTACTCTCAAACTTTGCTGGCCTGAGGTCAGCTCATGTAAAGATACTAAAAGAGGACATGGAAACCAAGTTAGAAAGGTGAGAAGCTCTGCAGGGTGAAGCCCAGCACCCCACCGAATGTCCACTTTTAATTTAATCTTTTGTGTGGCCAGGTTTTGTGCAAGCCTGCTCGGGCCCATTGTTCCCCAGCAACCCCGACCATAGCTCTCCTTGGTCTGCCTAGCCAGGGTGACTGCACTGCCCTGGGGCCTGTCCCTTCCAAACAATACCGCCCATATAATTATTCAGAGAGAAGGCTGGCAGTAGGGGAGGCTGTGACACCTGGGTCGTGGCCTCTGACACAGAATCTGGGGCCAGCCCAAGTCTGGTCCAGCCGGCAGAGAGACAGGAAACTGCTAAGGGGGATGGGTGGGAAAGACAGGCAGAGCATTGCCCGCCCGCCCGCCGGCCCGGGCTTTAAGATACCACACTTAAGCACAGCACAGAAAGCCCAAAGTCACATTTCAACAGTGGGGTGGCCTAAAGTTTCCCAAGTGACTGAAGCTTCTCCATTATCTAGACATTATTGGAGGAGTAGGTGGCACCTTGTTCTTTCCTTTCTTTTCTTTTAATAAATCTGTTTAATGGGCTTGCAAATAGAGTAGGTTTTGTTATTTTTACACACATCTGTATCACGGTTCTAAGTTCTCATCTACAGCATCACATAGCAGGTCTCCTCAGGCAGGACCCCATTCTCATACAATCAGCACGCTTATTAGAATGGGGAAAAGAAAATTCAGAGCCTCAAATGTTGGGCTCAAATATGTTAACATGCTGATTTCAAGTCAAGCTTTAGCTGAGAATGTCAACTGTGCTTTAAACTCAGATTCAAACTCTATCCCTTTTTGTTTACAGGTTGGTTTTCTGCGCACCTGCTTACCACAAATGTTTTTTTCACTGTTACAAATTTCACATTTATTTCAAAGACGATGGTGCCAAAATGTGACAAAATTGTTCTGTGGGTATGTGAAGTGTGTACATTCCCCACACAGTTTTTCTGCAAGCCAAAGGGAGGGTATTTGTCTAAAGCTGAAATGCATGGAGTCCTATGGTTTGGTTTCCTGAAGGGTCTTAAGACAAATAACCCCCCTCCCTGCCAGTGGCAACATCCTCTCTCTCTCCAACGAATGGAGGATAATTTAAGGGAAAATCCTTTCCATGTGACATTTTAGAATCAATTCCGCATCAAAATAAGTATATGCTACTGGCAGTCTCTAACCATAAAAAGCTCTCTATCACAACTGAAACTGAGTCCCAGAGAGAGGTAACTGTGTATGTAATATTTTGATCATGTTAGTTACTTCTTTTAGGATCATGTATTTTTACTTTTATATGTCAGTTGCCAAGACTCTTCTTTTTTAAATAGTTACTTTTAGAGGATGTGGTTTCCCACAGCATGATTGATTAATCAAAGTTTCAGTGTAAAGCCCTCTCCTTGAACACTGCCGGAAGAGAATCTGACTTAATGGCACACTGAACAACTAATCTAAAAGTGACATAGCCCCGCCCCCACTGCTGCCATTGAAGGGGTCAGACCTTAGGCTCTTGTCTAGGGAGACACCTTTCCCTGTGGGTCAGCATGGAAGAAAGGCAGCCCAGAGGCACTGTTTTCTAAGCTCAGTCCCCACCAACACCATCTACAAACAGAGAGAAGCCGATGACAATTATTTCTTGTAGAGAAAAAAAGATTTCAAAAGAACAGCAGTTTTCGGGGCTAGTGAAATGGCTCAGAGGCTAAGAGATGTGGCTGTTTTTCCAGTGGTGAGATTCCCAGCACAAATAAGTAGCACAACTCTACTGTCTGGGAATCTGACACCCTCTTCTGGTCCCTGGGTACTAGGCATACACACATGTAGGCAAAACACTCATACACAGACAATAAAATGAAATGATAATTCAATACAAGAACACTTTAACTGTCCCCAAATTTATGACAGTAGAACATAAATAGAACTAATGAGGCTGTGTTCAGGTACAGACTCCCAAATAATCTAAGAGTAAAATGGGTCAGATGTGGTAGAGGCAGTCCTTCAATCCAAGCATTCAGAAGACAGAGCTCCCTAAGTTTGACACCAGCCTGTTTTACACAGTGAATTCCAGATAAGTCAGGACTGCGGAGTCAGTCCCTGCATAAAAAAACAAACAGAATCAAGTAAAATGAATGGACTGCTTATTATGAATAAATTTAATTCTAACAAAGTAAAGAACGTTAGCATCGCTTAAGAAAATTGGAGACTATCAAATTTACCAGTGAGGTTGTTATATAAAAAAAAAAGGAATAAGGACCTTTCTTTAGTTGTATTTTCATTGAGAGCAGAGCTTCCCCAGAAGCCCCCACAGGAAGCCGTGAGCCTCACACACTACTGTACCTACCTCACATCTGTTTAAGTAGCTGCTCTGTCAGCCCACATACATCAGTGCTTTACAAACAATATTTTTATAGACTGGCAGAGGAAGCCTATTCATGATAGCTAAACTTCCCCTGAAGCCATGAAATAAATTTCCTTCCAGAACTAACACTTCTCCACCTCCCAGTCACGGACTCACCATGGCATTTTGACCCTTTTGTGAAGCAACGTGAAAATATCATCCATCATTCTCTGAGCCACGGGGACTTGGGTGGAGGGGCACAGGTACATTGCAAAAACATCTGTAGTTTGATAACCATTCCTCGAACATGCAACCCTCGGTGGTTCAAAGCATGCTCACAGGATGGGAGAGATGCAGGAAGACGGCCTGAAACCACTCTGCAATTTCTTCCCAAGTGGGAAGCACACTGTTGAAAGAGCGGCCTCATCAATCACTGTAAGCCCCTCACTGTTTACTTTCACCTCCTCAGAAGTTACAGGGCAGCCTGTTACAACTTACTCAAATCCGCTGAACACATCACTGGGAAACCTATTTTAATGTTAGCTCTTAACAGGAGAAATCTTTGACGCAAGCAAATATTTTAATTGGTTATTAAATAGCATAGGCACATTCTAATCAAATCATCAATCTTTGAGATATCTAAGGACAACGAAGCCTTTTGTTGTGTGGAAGGTTTTCTGTGTGTATATGTGGATTTTAATTTTCAAATTAATTTATTTAATTTGTGAGTACATGTATCAGGGTAAATATACCATAGTGTGTGTGTGTGTGTGTGTGTGTGTGTGTGTGTGTGTGTGTGTGTGGAGATCAGAGGGCAACTTTAAAAAACCCTTTCTCTCCTCTTACCATAGTTCCAGAGATCAAACTCAGGTCTTCAGGCTTGGATGACAAGCACCTTTACTCACTAAATTCCACCCCCTCACCCCCCCACCCCCGGCCCCAGTCTCAGGTCATTTTTTAAAAAAATATTTATTTTTATTATTTTTATGTGAATTGGTGTTTTGCCTGCATGTATAACTGTGTAAGGGTGTCAGATCTTGGAATTACAGAGAGTTGTGAGCTGGCATGTGGATGCTGGGAATTGAATTAGGTCCTCTGGAAGAACAGTCAGTCATTTTTTATTTAAGATGAAAATGCAGGGGTTAGAGAAATGGCCTAGTGTGTTAGAATACTTGTCTGAGGACCTGAATTTGGATCCCATATAAAAAGCATGACCATGTGCTCTTGTAACCCCAGAGCTGTGGCAAGTACAGACTGGAGCATTGTTGGTGTGCTCGCTCCAGGTTCAGTGAGAGATTCTGTCTCAAGGCTCAAAGGAATAAGGTGAAGAATGGCAGAATCAGACACTTGACATTCTCTGATATGTATGTACACATGCTCTGACATGTGTGTACACAGGCACATATATGAATTCCACTAACAGTCTCACACCCCCAATCACGCATATTAATTCTCATTGAATCCCATTGAAGACCAGTGTGTAAAATGCACATAGACGAGACATGGAAACCGTGTGCCTGGGGCTGGAGAGATGGCTCAGTGGTTAAGAGCACTCACTGTTCTTCCAGAGGGCCTGAGTTCAATTCCCAGCAACCACATGGCAGCTAATGAGTATCTGCGATTCCAGGATCTGACACCCTTCCTTACACAGTTATACATGCAGGCAAAATACCAATTCACATAAAAATAAAAATAAAATATTTAAAAAAAAAAAAAAGGAAACCAAGTGCTGAGCCCAAACAAAGGAGCACAAAGTCAATCCATGGCAGAGTAAAAGAGGCAAAAGCAGGCACCACACTGTCTGGAGTCGCTCTTCACTTCTGGAAGTTCTCAGAGTCTAAATGCAATTTCTACAGTTGTGCCTGGACAGACTGCAAGCCCTCAGTCTGTTATTTTTCTTCCTAGACAAAAGGCCACTTTCTGAGGAGGGGGAACATAACTATTCAAAAGAAGGAACCAAGCTAAAGATCTTCCTGCCTGCCTGTCCAGATGGAGAATGTGAATATCAAACAAAACAAAACACAACCAAAAAACTATCTGAAGGCAGGAGGTGGCTCAGTGGTTAATAGCACCTGCTGCTCTTCCAGGACCTGGGTTTTGTTGCCAGCACCCACGTGGTGGCTCTCAATTGTATGAAACTTCAGTCCCCAGGGATTTGATGCCCTTTTCTGGCCTCTGTACTCATCAGGCATACACATGCTGCACATACATACATGCAGGCAAAATATCCACACACATAAAATAATCATTAAAAAAGAGGGCTGGAGAGATGGCTCAGAGGGTAAGAGCACCAACTGTTCTTCTAGAGGTCCTGAGTTCAATTCCCAGCAACCACCAGGCTCACAGCCATCTATAATGAGATCTGGTGCCCTCTTCTGGCACACAGGCATAGGGGAGGCAGAATGTTGTATACATAATAAATAAATCTTTAAGAAAAAAAAAAGAAAAGAAACAGAAAAATGATCTTGATCATTTCATCTGTGATTATCTTGCAGTCACTCAAAATTTTTCCCCCGAGTTGAAATACCATGGAGACCAGGGGAGTCCTCATTCCCACCACTGTCCACCATTATCAAGTGTCAGGTAGGGACTTAACAGATGTGAGCGGATACTGTATACTAGTAATTTAATTAATCCACCAGGGCCTTCACCTAATAATTAAAATACCCCCGTGTCTCCCAGCAAACAACACTCTTAGCTACAGAGAAGCTCTGAAACTGAGTTTCTAACAACTGTATAGAACTTTTCATAGCAACAAAAAGTCAAGTCCAGGGCTGGAGAGATGGCTCAGAGGTTAAGAGCACTGACTGCTCTTCCAGAGGTCCTGAGTTCAATTCCCAGCAACCACATGGTGGCTCACAACCATCTATGATGACATCTGGTGCTCTCTTCTGTATACTGTATACATAATAAGTAAATCTTAAAAAAAAAAATTGTTGGGGCTGGAGAGATGGCTCAGCGGTTAAGAGCACTGTCTGCTCTTCCAGAGGACCCGGGTTCGATTCCCAGCACTCACATGGCAGCTAACAACTGTCTGTAGTTCCAGTTCCAGGCAAAACACCAAGGCAAATAAATAAAGTTTAAAAAAAAAAAAAGTCAAGTCCAGCTTTCAGTAACTCTCCTACTTTCATTCAATTCATTCATCAAGGTATATTCAATTGAACAGTAACTTACAGGCTAGTGAGATTTCTCAGGGGGTAAAAACACTTGCCATCAAGGCTGATGACCTGGGACCCTCCTGGTAGAAAAGAACCAAATCATTCAATTTGTCTGCATATAAACAAAGAAAAAAATAATTATGACACCAGCATCTAAAGCTAAAGCACTGTTACTTAGTTCATCTACTATCCATGTACACTATATTTACGCTTTTAAAAATTGTATTCTGGGGGCTGGAGAGATGGCTCAGTGGTTTAAGAGCACCGTCTGCTCTTCCAGAGGCCCCGGGTTCGGTTCCCAGCACCCACATGGCAGCTAACAACTGTCTGTAGTTCCAGTTCCAGGCAAACACCAAGGCAAATAAATAAATAAATAAATAAATAAATAAATAAGGTTTTAAAAAATTAAAAAAAATTGTATTTTATAGTATGCTTTTTACACTCACCAAATACTCTGAACTAGCAGGCCATTGTATGTTATTCATATGTTACATTGCTTTGTTTTATTTTTAAAGGTTTGTTTTTTAATTATGTGTGGGGGAGGTGGAGGAAGAAGTGGGAGGAGAGAAGGGAGGGGAGGCTACGGCCAGAATGTAAAATAAATTAATTAATTAAATTCCAAAAAATATTTTATGTGTATGGATGTTTTGCCTATAGGTATGCTTGTGTACCACATGTGCTCGGTGCTCACAGATCCAGAAGAGGGAGTCGGATCCCCAGGAACTGGACTTATAGGCAGTTGTAAGCTGTCATGTGGGTGTTGGGAACTGACAGGTCCTCTGGAAGAACAGCCAGTGTTCTTAACTGCTTAGCCATCTCTACACACACACACACACACACACACACACACACACCCTCATTAAGTGTTTTTCTAAAACAATCCTCAGTGGTCATACTTTCTCAGATTGTCTAACATATATACAATTTACCTTTTAATTGCATCTGTTTATCTGCATGTGTGTATATGTGCCATGTTGATTCCCTTCTTCTGTCAAGTGGATCCCAGGGATCAGATTTAGGTTGCCAGGCTTGGCAGGAAGTGCCTTTGCCCCTGAGCCACGTCACTAGCCTAACCATAGTTTATTTGGGGTCTTAATTCAGCTTTACACAATTATAAACACCCCTGAATGACACAGTGGATATTCTTGCACACAGTTCCTCTTTCCAATAATGGTCCCTACTAACAGAAGATCTGGGAAGAAGTGAGTATATAATCCACCCTCCTTTTCTGTATTACCCACTTGATTCCTGAAAAAGTTGTGCGTTCATTCTCTACTTCCACCTTTACTATGAGTGTCTAAATGTTTCCAATTCCTGGTCCTCATCTCACCAATTTGCCTATTATTTTATTGCATTTTATGTTTCTATATTGAACCATTTCAATTTTTCTTACAGGAAGGAAGAATGAGAGGCTGGGGAGATGACTCAGTCTTCATGCTAAGTGCCATGTAATCGTGGAGACCTGAGCTTGGATACTCAGCACTCAGGTAAAGAACAGGCAGGAGGCAGGGACAGAGGCAGGAAGACCAGGAAGCTTGGGGCCAGTCGGCCTAGCCTAACCAATGAACGCCATGCTTTGGGGGAGACCCAGTCTTTAAAAAAATAGGAAAAGTGATTAAGAAAGACACTTATGTCACCTCTGGCATGTGCACACACACACACATTGACACAGGGTAAGTGTGGCAGTGTGATATACAACTATGAAATAATGACTATGGTAAGACAGATTGACACACCCTCCCCAGGAAGCTGTACAACCCATGGTAACTGGGTGACATGCTGCCTACATTTTGCATAGCTTCAAGCAGTATCACCATCGAAGCTTACTGAAAAAGCAATCTGCCACCACCAAGTTCAACCAAGGGACCTACCCACCCCCTTGGCCCCAGAACCAATTACTCTGGTTAATTTAGGAAGCAAATACTTTAGAGGCAAGTACCTCATTCGCTCTCTGTCTTTGCAAAGTCTTTGAAGACATTAAACCTCTCAAATAAAACTGAAAAAAAGAAACAAAACAAAACATATTTTTTAGCAAATCACAACAGAAAGACAGTGGAGAACTCTTCTGAAAATTATAGGTGCTTATTTAAGCCAACTGATAGGTTGAGCTGCCCAGGGATCCCAGCCCTCAGGAGGCTGAGGCAGGAGGATGGGAAGGTTGGGAAGGTTGAGTCCATCTCAAACTCGCCTTTCCCTCACCCTCAAGTATCATGGTTTTTTAGACAGGAACCTGCACCAGGGTTAGCCTGTGTCCATGACTGCTGTGACCATGGTCTGCACCAGGGTTAGCCTGTGTCCATGACTGCTGTGACCATGGCCTGCACCAGGGTTAGCCTATGTCCATGACTGCTGTGACCATGGCCTGCACCAGGGTTAGCCTTGTGTCCATGATTGCTGTGACCATGGCCTGCACCAGGGTTAGCCTATGTCCATGACTGCTGTGACCATGGCCTGCCTGTACCAGGGTTAGCCTGTGTCCATAGCTGCTGTGATCATGGCCTGCACCAGGGTTAGCCTTGTGTCCATGACTGCTGTGACCATGGCCTGCATCAGGGTTAGCCTTGTGTCCATGACTGCTGTGACCATGGCCTGCATCAGGGTTAGCCTTGTGTCCATGACTGCTGTGACCATGGCCTGCCTGTACCAGGGTTAGCCTGTGTCCATAGCTGCTGTGATCATGGCCTGCACCAGGGTTAGCCTTGTGTCCATGACTGCTGTGACCATGGCCTGCATCAGGGTTAGCCTTGTGTCCATGACTGCTGTGACCATGGCCTGCCTGTACCAGGGTTAGCCTGTGTCCATAGCTGCTGTGATCATGGCCTGCACCAGGGTTAGCCTTGTGTCCATGACTGCTGTGACCATGGCCTGCATCAGGATTAGCCTGTGTCCACGACTGCTGTGACCATGGTCTGCATCAGGCCTTATTTAATTTCTCCACTGTCCCACCAATGTCCCTCACCTACGTAACTACTGTAGAGCCTTCAGGTCGATTCAGTGTCACCTTCTCAGAGAAAAGCACCCAATCCCTTCCTCAGAGTGTTCACTGCCCATTACTATACAAGTCTTTGTACCCTTCCAACACAATACTCCATACAGTCAGTAATTATAATTTATGGGGCAACGCGATGAATGTCTTTGTCTTTCTCTAGAAAGCTAGAGTATGGTGGCCTCAGGCTCTCATATCAGACTAAACTAGATGATTCCCCAAACCCCATAGCTCTTTCCGCCAGGGTCTCCCAGCATGGGGATTACAAATGAATAGCACCATGTGCAGCCATTTACTTGGGTTCTGAAGACAGAACTCAGGTCTTCATGTTTATACAGCAAGAATTTTACAAAGGAAGTATCTTCCCAGTTGCAATAATTTTATTTTTCATTTTCCAACATTTTTTTCCTTCTGTAGTACTGAGGAGAGAACAGACCCTGGCACTGAGTGTCTTACACTTGGCTGCACTCCAGTCTCAGTAATATTTTTACTGCCATTTGTGTTTATTACATAGGCCTTCATTTACTTATGTGTGACACACATTTTATTTCATTTAAGAAAAAACATACATAACTATCTTTAAAGGCTAAGATAAAAACATTCACCTATTAAGGGCCTCACAGCATATCCCCCCCACACACAGGAAAGATAATTAGAACAAAACTTACAATTCATTGTATGAAGTTTTTAAAGAACAAAGTACAAAACAAAACCAAAATAAAATCCACCAAGGTAATTACTGCTATACAGCAAACTTTTTTTTCCTATCCACCCAGAAGTTTCTTTCATGTGTTAATGGTGGCAAAAAAACCCAAAAAAACAAAACAAAACAAAAAACCCCACTCCTCTTCTTTAACTTAGCTCTTTAAGGACCTCACACATCTAAGAATTTCTTACATTCACCAGAACCTTCTTCCAGAGCGGTCTGAGGGTCAACACTGGGCCAGCATTGATTTAATTTCCTACAAGGCCTCTTCCTTTCTTAAGAGACGGAAAGCACTCGCTGTGATTACAGACTTAAAAAATGGGAGACGGTAAAGTTTAGAAAGACCTCCATTCCTAAAAATAATGACTGGAAACTGTGGCCCATGAAACAGAGAGGAACCTTTAGTAGCAACCAGCAGCTGCTAGGGAAAAGAGCCTTACATTTGGATACACAGAAGGGGAGTAGAAAGTAAAACTGTCAATTTAGTTTAACATACTTCAAAACACAAACACTGTACACAGTAGTGGGGTAATTGAAAAGAGAAAGAAAGAAATTACAGAGGCTATGAAGCTATTAGGCTAATAATTATTAAACAGATCTATTATCATCAGATGGAAAACACGGCATTTCTTTAAAGTTTCTTGATTTGAAATGTCCCATGCAAAGAAGCTTAAAATTTTCCCTTGAGACAAATAGGGGAGCTCATGCATTTTGTTTTTTATGTGATTTCTAGCCTACTTTATCTTTCTTTCAATTATGGCCATTTTCTGCAAACGTTTCCCATTGCTTTGTTTTCTCTTAAACAAATAAGCAAAAGAAACAAAACCCAAGTGAACTCAAGGATGTATTTCACTAGCAGGTTTTTGCCAAGCATAGGCAAAGCCTTGGGCTTGATCTGGTACTCAAAACAAAAGCTGAGACAGAAATGAGACTATCCAGGTATTTCAAACAGAAATTTAACTTGATAGAGCTGGCCAAGAGAGGGCTGAGGGGATGAATTGGGGCCAGGCAGTAGATGGTATACTCAACCTCCCATGATATCACAGTTAACTGGCATTATCGAGTCATCACAAATGGTATTCCACTCTACAGACCAGAGGAAAACCAAACCAAACATCTCAGCTCTTTAAGAGAATGGGACTTCCTTCCCCAGCCAGCGTATGTTCTCCACTCCACAGGGGCCTGGCTTTATTCAGGGCTCCTGTCAGACTAGCGTGTGAAGTGACTACTGTAAATCTCTGGCCAGCGCCAAAGGTCAAAGGGCTCTCTGCAGTTACCTATGCTTCGGGCTGTTAAGGACACACTGGCCTCTACATTCTTTCTCTCCCTTTTTTCCCTAAGCAGGAAGGCAAGCTTGTGAATCACACTAAGCTAATTTAAGATTCTAAAAAGAAAAACCTTCCAGCCTATGGATAGACTGCTTTCCTGAGAAAAAAAAAAAAAAACGGACAGCAACTCCACAAAGGGACCAGATGCAGCTGAGCCCCCTCCGACCACACAGCTGCTAAAACAGTAAAACTTCAAAACCACAAAAGGAAGGCCACTTAGGCAAATGCACCAATTCTGTTCCAGGGAGGCAGGGAACCTTTGCTTTACTGCTTTTTGTTTTAAGTAGCTAGGACACTAGGCTTCTGCTTTTGCTTACACACCGCTCATTTAATTAACTAGACAGATGTTTCTTCAGGGAGCACTATGCATACTCCAGACTGTTCAAGGGAGGACTTGAAAGTTCCGGGGTGGGGGCAGAGGGACCCCAGCAAATTCTATTCTCAAAGATTTTGTTATATTTGACATTGTTAGGAAAATATATTTTTAAAAGACAGTTAAAATTCTAAGAAATAAGAGCACACTATTCCTTTTCTCCAAAATATTTTTTAATCAAATAAAACCAAGTATGCCATCCCACTGCCTTAAGCTCAGTCTCATACCCCACAATGCAAAGCAGAAACGAGGGACCCCTCCTCCTGGGGTGCTGCTGTGGTAACCTTTGCAATCCCCTGCATGTAAGAGAAAAGCAGCTGAGAGCCTGCGTTCAATACTGCATCACAAGAAAAATATAAGAACACTTTGAAACGCTGCAGAATTCACAGATGCCTTCTGCAACTAGCCAAGAAATCTGACTTCAGTCTCTGCATTTCAGCCAGAATAGGCTAAGTCCAACCTCCTTTATTACTTTTTCTTCCCCATAAATTGACTGATTTTTAATTCTCTGAAAGTGTTCATAAATGTATACACCATGTCTCAATCATACCCACCCTTCACTCTTACCGCCAACCCTCTCCGGGACCTCTCCCTCCGAGTTCACATCCTCCATATGTATATGTACATACTTATGTGAACACGCATACATTTTTAACTCAGGAGTCCGATTAGTGCTGCCCATAGGTACTCAGGAGAATGGTCCACTGTGGTACAGAGAATCTACCAGTAGTCACAGCTTCCCTCCGCTAAAAGCCACAAATGGCCACCTGTACTTTCTCTGTAAAGTTCTGTATCTTTAGTGGAGGTAGAGATTCAGTTTTTAGGATTGCATCATACTGCTGCCTTACTTCTATTCAGAAAGAATTTCCATTTCTGGAGGGCTTAGTGATTTCCCACCCACAAGATTTCACTGAAATGTGTAACTCAGCAAAAAGCAACATCTGAAGTTTCGCCTCTCTCTCACACAGGAAGAAAACCTTTGGTGAGGTTTGTCTGAAGTGCCCACGGACCCCATGACTTAACTTTCTTTTTTTAACAAGACAGCTCAGCCAGAAATACTGGGTCCCAAGTGTGATGTCTCAAGCCACCTTTTTTTTTTTTAAAAGATCTATTTTATTTTTATTTTAAGTGTATGAATGCTTGTCCACATGTGTGTCCATGTACCATGTGGGTGCCTGGTGCCTTTGGATCCCCTAAGACTATAGTTACAGAGGGTTGTAAACTGACATGAGGGTCTTGGGAATCAAACTCTGGAAGAGCAGCTAGTGCTCTTAACCTCTGAACCATCTCTTCAGCCCTTCACACCACCTTTAATCCCAGCACTCAGGATGCAAAAGCAGGCAGATCTTGTGTTTGAGGCCAGCCTGGTCTACAGAACAAGTTTCAGCAAACTTACACAGAGAAACAGTGTAAGTCAGAATAAATTCTTCCTCCCTAAAAGTCTTCTTCTTGCCAGGTATTGTTGTAACAATGAAAGAAATAACTAATATATCTACAGAATACTAAACTTCTGGGGACACTTCTACTGAGGTATCATGATTAAAACCAAACTCAGTATTTCGTTTCTGGAACCTGGCTGTTCTCCTGGAAGACCTCCTCAAAATGCAAAAGTACCAATCTACTGTCTCTTTGGGGGCAATCATATTTAAAAACAGCTAGCTAATAACATACAATGTAGAAGGCTCCACATTTAAGAGGGTAGAGGCTGGGATTCAAACCACAGCCATCTGATCTCAAACCCCTGTTTCCTGATTTAACAATCACTACAACTAGATCATACGGCAATTCTGACATTGTCTAGAAGTTTCCATGCTGTCCCTGGGTGGGGAAATCCTTCTCCTACCCAAATTGGTGGCAATCACTAAGCTGTTTTTAGCTCCCTTCTGTACAGATCTGACTCTGAGAATGCCTCATGAAAGCAATCACCTGAGGTGTTACCTTTTGTGAATGGTCCATCACTCAGCACAGTGTCACTGAGATTCATCATGGTTGTGTTTTTCTTGCCAATATCAACACAGCTTATTTATTTTTATTGCTAATCATTTTTATATGGGCATACTGGATATTTGGATTGTTCCAAGTGACTCTGAACTGAGCTAGCCATACATAGTATACACATGTTTGTGTAATCTGTTTTATTCTGTGTGGTACCTGAATATATGCCTGCAGAGGAGGACATCAGGTGTCTTATTCCATCATTCTCCACTGGATGCCCTTGAGATAGTGTCTCTCATGGTACCTAGAGCACTCAGGCTAGGTTTCTCAGCTAGGCTGGCCAGCCAGCAAGCTTGGATCCTTCTGTCTCTGCCTCCACCTCATCCTCAGTGCACACAGGTGCAAACAGCCATGTTAACATTTTAGAAATGGGTTCTGGATATCCGAACTCAGGTCCTCATGCTCAAATAGTAACTTCTCTTGCAACTGAATCATCTCCCCAGCCATAACCTTTTTTTGCTTTTTTTTTTTTTTTTTTTAAGAATAAACACTGAAGAAGGGATTGCTGGGTTATGTACATACTTCCCTAAGAAAGCACCAAACATGTCAGGTATAATGGTACAAGCCCAATCTAGCATTTGAGAGGCATAGATAGGTGGATCTCTGCAAGTTCAAGGCCAGCTTGATCTACATAACGCATTCTAGGACAGCCAGGGTTATGTAGAAAGATAGTGACTGAAAATTTTAGGTATCCCAAAGGTATGCAGTTGTATTTTGCTTAAAAATTTAAAAATAATTTTAGTGACTTAACATTAGTGGGTGGGTGTGTATGGTATGTATATTTATGTGTGTGTGTGAGATGTGTATGTGTGTGTGATGTGTGTGTGTGGTATGTGAGGTGTGTGTGTGTGGTGTGTGTGTGTGGTTGGTGTGCGTATGGTATGTGTATTTATGTGTGTGTGAGAGATGTGTATGTGTGTGTGATGTGTGTGGTTGGTGTGTGTGTGGTTGCTGTGTGTGTGTGGTGTGTGTGTGTGCACATGCTGTGGAGGTCAGAGGAAAGCTCTATGGAGGCAGTTCTCTCCTTCCATATTTACATAGGTCCCAGGAATTGAATTTACCTCATTAGACTGATAGTGTTGGGCAGCCCCCTATCCACTGCGCCATTTCCCCAACCCCTGCTTATGTTTTTACAATTGCATCATCCATAGACTCTTCAGCTATAGTTATCTTCTTGCCTCCCAAGGCCTCTGCTAGGCTGTCCCTCTGGGCTTCTCATCAGGTAAGTCCTACTCCTCCTCATCTGCCATCTTCCCAGTGAGCTACCCTCCCAGTTCACAGATAAAGAAAATGCTCATCTCCAGTAACCTTCCTACTCCCCTTATCATTATCTCTCTAGAACAAGCCATTTCGTTTCCCATTTGAAGACCACACCGTGGAATGGCCATGTTTGAGGCACACAGTCCTTACAATGTGGGTCCATGTTGATTCTAGAGTGTTTACCCTGTGTTGTTCCTACACAATTATGTTTCAGCCACAGCATTATTAAAGAGGCTGTCTGGTGAATCTTTTTGGTTTTGTGCATTTTAAGCAGCTCTGATGAGAGTGAATTTCTTCCATAGCACTAGGCAAACAGAGTTTTCTTTAAGTGGTAAAAATCGGTCATTTATTCTCTGAGCTTCTAGAACGCTTGGCCTATGTGGCAATTTTATCTATTAGCAGCACATCTTCCGAGAAACCCTGCTAAGCCCTCCACACTCAACTGAAAATTCTTTAAATTCCAGCAAACACAGTGCCCAGGACACAGTATGTGTGTTCAATGTGTTCAATGGACATGCATAATTGAAATCAGAAAAAAAATTAAACAACTGAAAATAAAGTTTGAACACATGATTTGGGATGATAAAAAAATAAATTTTATAAAACAAAATATGACAAATTTGCAACTAAAATCATAAATATACCTAAGTGCTCAGAAAAAATGTATATTTTGCATCCATCCTAAGATCAGAAATTTTGCTTTTCTGAAATCGAAAGTGATGGCTCAGGGGTTGAGTGTACCAATTTTGCAGAAAACTGGAGTTTGGTTCCCAAAACTCTCATGAGGCAGCTCACAACCAGCCTGGGACTCCAGGTCTAGGGGATCCAATGCCCCCTTCTGGCCTCTTCGGACACTAGCCCTCACACATACGCATACCTACACACACACACACACACACACACACACACACACACACACACACACACACGCACATACCTACACACACATACACATGCATATACCTACATACACGCATACACGTGCACATACCTACAAACACATACACATACACATGCACATACCTACATACAGGCATACACATGCACATACCTACAAACACATACACACACACACATGCACATACCTACATACACACATACACGTGCACATACCTACAAACACATACACATTCACATACCTACACACATGCATACACATGCACATACCTACACACACATACACATATCTGCACACATACACATGCACATACCTACACACACACATACACATGCACATACCTATACATACACATGCACATATCTACACACACATACACATGCACATACGTACACACACATACACATAAACATACCTACAAACACAAACACATGCACACACCTACACACACACATACCTACAAACACATACACATGCACATACCTACACACACACATACACATACCTACAAACACATACACATGCACATACCTACACACACACATACCCATACACACACATACACATGCACATACCTACACACACACATACACATAATTTTTAAAAAGTCCTTTAAGAAAAGATTTTCTGATTTTCTAGTGATCTCCATCTCCTAGGCAGTGTAGTGTCTTCACAAAGACTTAGTCAAAGAAGCACAGGGACCCAAATTTTATTTTGTGGGGACAGTTTTGATTCCAGGGTTTATTGTCAGTGGTTACTGAAGCATCTTACCAGAAATTTCTAGATTTAGGTCATTTTGTGATTTGTAAGACAAAGAGGCATTGGTGACATAATTCTAGCAGTAGCCAATGAGAACTGAGGACCACAGGCCCCTGCAGTCCAGACCTATTGAGTTCCACTGAACAGTGTGCCCGCTGTATTCCACAGCGCTATGGAGGGCTCTGTAAACAGCCTGGAGCCCATCACGTGGCTCAGTGGGCTGACAAATATTCTCTTTCTAAAGGACTACTAACAGCTCCCAGGTTCACTTTAGGGAGCTAAAAAACACATCATTTACATTGCAAACTAATGAAATCTGTATTTGTTTATTTTCTTGTTCATTAGATAACACAAAATCAAATTAACTTGACAATGTCATAACTCCCTAATATGAGCCACACCAAGTAGAGAGTAATTAATCTTCTCAGGGGACAGAATGTGCTTTTAGACTTGTCATTGGGAACCTTCTGGGAGCTAACTCAAGCAAAGAGAGTAATAAATGAAAATGCCTGGACAGTCACACACTTGGCTGTTAAGCCAGTAAGGTGTGAACGCTTTACTCTTACACATGAACGTCACAGGTACGGAGGAGCCTGAAGTTCTGCATTGCAGTAAAGTTCCACGCATACCAATGGTTCTGGGATGGCATTTTGAAAAGAAACCATATAAAGTTTGCACTTGAAGCCCAGTAGTGGTGGTGCACTGCTTTAGTCCCAGCACTTGGGGGGCAGAGACAGGCTGATCTTTGTGAGTTCAGGGCCAGCCTGGTCTACAGGAGTTCCAAGACAGACAAAGTTACACAGAGAACATTATCTTGAAATGTCCCAAAATTCTGCACTTGAAACTGACAAGCATAATAACATGGCCAGATCCCTGTGACCCAGCCTATGAACCATCAGGTGATTGGTCTTTCGACATTATGATGTGATGTTTTTCTTTACAAATGTCAGATTACATACGAGGGGACACATCTGGCCTTTGAGTCATGGGTTGGACATTTCTAGATTCAATTGATTGGAAAATAATTTTAGAGAGAATACTATTTGAGACTGGGTATGGTACTGCACATTATAATCTTAACATTTTGGAGACTAAGGCAGGAAGATCATGAGTTCAAGTCCAGGCTGGGCTACAACAGTGAGGTCATTCTAAGATACGAAGGGATTAAAAAAGGGGGGCTAGGGATCTGAGGGTGCGGCTTGGTGGCAGAGCACTTATCTAGCACAAACCAAACCAAAACAACCAAACAAAAGACCCATACAAAACAAATCAAAAACCTACTATTTTGTGGCATGTTAAAATTCTATCAAATTCCTCTTTCGGTGTCCACAAGTACAGTGGCATTGGAAGACAATCACAAATGGATTTGTGGTGTTGGGTTCTTGGCTGTGTTTTCTGAGACAGTGTCTTGCTCTGAATTCCTATCCAGCCTCAACCACATGATGGGGATCTAAGACACTCAGAAACTCTTATGCAACTGCAAAAAACAAAAGTCAAGGGGCTGGAGAGATGGCTCAGCGGGTAAGAGCACTGACTGTTCTTCCGGAGGACCTGAGTTCAATTCCCAGCATCTACATGGCAGCTAACAACTGTCTGTAATTCCAAGATCTGACACCCTTACACTTACACATGCAAGCAAAACACCAATTCACATAAAATAAAAATAAATATTCAAAGCAAAACCAAAAAAATCCATAAGTCAAAATGTACCTCTGCTCACTGATAGAAAGCAAAGCACTATGAGAAATCTTGAATTTATAGGGGAGAAGGGAAAACGGTAAAGTCCCAATCTATCTGTCCTCCCTCTCCCTCCCATACCTACTCCAGATTCCTTCTCTTTCCATAAATGCATGAGTCTAAAGGACCTCGGCTCTGATGGCGCCACAGCTGAGCTGCTAATTTCATGATTGAATCTTTTCTTTCTAGATACTTAACTAGCCTTCCTATTTTCTAATTATCTTGTAGTACATGCCTTCCCTTCTTTCCTTGGGAAAATAAAAAGCAGATTAGGACCCATCCTCATGACCTCACTTAACCCTCATGCTCACACAGGTCCTATTTCTAAACACTGCACATTAGGGCTTAGGGCTTCAACACAGCGGTTTTGTGAAGACAAAAGAATTCAGGCCCCAACACACACAAAAGCCAGAGTATTTACTTTCTGGCTCATCAGGAGAAAAATTTGCTGACCTTTGGCTTGAATTCTCTATTCTCAAAAGTAGGAAGAAAAGCAAAAACTTGCGGCTGCATCTAAACCCATTGAATAAAATCTGTGGCTTAACAAGATTTATGGTTAACTTACAAACACACACACATGCGCATTCGCATCACATTTGTGCGTATATGCAAACATACATTATGTCCCAAGAAACATTTGTTTCCAAATGTAATAATCACAATAAAATCTTACTTGAGGAAAGCTGGTTTGAGGTGGCACACACCTGTACTCCTAGCTCATGCAAGATGAAATCCGGAGTATCAGGAGCTCAGGACCAGCCATGGGCAAATTCCAGATCAACTATGGAATGCTATCTCAAAGAACCCAAACATGTATCATCAACAAAACAAGGAAAAAGCTTTTTTCTTCAAATACAAGCTCCACCTCGGGAGATCAATTTCTTTTCCCTAGGCTGGGAGCCAGCTGAAGGCCTCATTCGTGGTATGCAAGTGGTCAGCTCAGGAGAAAGAATTTCACAAACAGCAACAGCTGGCATCTCTTGTGGACTTCAGATGCCATTGGCAGGGTGTAACAGCAACCTCCACCTGCATCATTTAGCTCCATCCTCCTAACATCCTAAAAACAGATGTTATTAGTACTGTCTCCATCTAAAAGATTAAGCAAAGAACCAGGATTTGCCATTAAGCTGCAGAATTTGAAGTCAATCCTAGGCAAAAGAGACAATGGTTACTTAGCTCGTCTGTCTATCTGATCTGTCAGAAAGCTGGAAATGATGGGCTGTGAGGGCGTGGTGATGGGCACCTTTAGATGAACACAGTGGGTAGGATTTTTCTGAACTGAAAGAATAAATCTGAAGGTAAGTCTCTAGCTGCAACTGGCTTGTGGAAACAGTCCCACTAATGTCAGAATTTTTTGGTTTTGATTGTTTGAGACAGGATTTTCTTTTTGTAGTCCTGACTATCCTAGAACTTGCTTTGTAGACCAGGCTGACCTTGAACTCACTGAGGTCTGCCTGCCTCAGCCTCCCCACCCTCTAAGTGCTGGGATTAAAGACATGTGCTACACCACTTGGCCACTGATGTCAGGATTTAAAGCCTCTTTTTTGGCTGCTTAGCAGGTGAAGACAAGACAGACAAGGTAAGTTTGAGCCCCAGACAAGAAATGACTTTGTCCTCTGTCTGCACACTGACACGGGGACCTGCGTACACCCATACACACATTCAAAACAAAAATCAATGTACATTTTACTTTAAAAAATCAAGAGGATATTTTCAATCTATTATCAGGGGACACAGATGTCTTATTAATGTTTTGTTTATTATGTGATAAATACTGCAAATATTTATCATGTAACTCAGACGAACACTCAAAGAGGCAAGGAAAAAATATGAGTAAAATCCGAAGGGCCCTCAGTCCAACACTCAGGACGGGTCCCACAGACAAGCCCGATGTAAGCCAGATCCCAGGAAAGCAAACTGCATTTTAAAGTCAAACCTGAACAAACTAGAAACACAAAAATATTTTCTCTGCTCTATTAAAATTTATAGCACACTTTGTTACTAAATGCTGGGGTTTGGACCCCAGGCCTTGTACATATAAAGCTATTATGCATTATATTAAACTATACTTTATTATATGCTGTTATAATTATATATTTTATATATTATGTGTACTATAATATATATATACTATTTTATATTTTACTATTAAAGGCATGAGAATTTCTTCAGCCCACAGACAAAGCACTCCACAACTTAAGGAACTGTGCTTTGAGGTAGGTATTAGTGTAAAATGATCTAAGTAGCTTCCACTAATAACAACAATTAAATTTAGTTAACCAGGTATGTGCAGGAATATCGAGCAAGCCAGACAATTAAATATTATTTGGCTTCATCCTTCCTGTTTTAAGCGGAAATCAGACCCTTTTTATCTTTTCAATGCCTTTAAAATTTTTTAACACTTAAATTAACTTAAAGACATAAATTCATTTGCTTTTCTGTCTTCTAGACAAAGAATTGTGCACATTTCCAGGAGATAGTGTCCCAACAACATACTTTTTAAATTGAAAACCTAATTACCAGAAATAAGAGTAGCAGTGGCGGTGGTGGGAAGTACTTCTAAAGGCATCAGAGGGGGTTAGTGTGAAAATGAAATTTTGAGGAAGCAGTTTGTTACACAAAACTGACACTCTATCAGCAAGCAGAAGCGTGTGAATTCATTTCCCAGCCCACTTAGCGAAGCTGGCTCCACTCCGAGCATCCTTCCCAAGCAATGGCTCTGTGAAAGCCAGCATTCACCAGGCAAGGCACAAACAGGGCTCCCTTAACCTACTGCCCCCTGGACACATCACTCTCTGTTAAACAGGCAGCCACTGCCAGATGCTCTAGCTAAAAATGGTCCCAGATGGTCAGCTGTCCCTTCATAGAACACCCGGCCCTTCCCACATCTTAACATTTGCCTGCCAAAAAGCTTGGCCAGGCCTTGGTGGGAACTTAAAAAAGATTAGCATAAGGGTCTCAAGTTAGAGGCATCTTGAAGACAGTCTGCACAACAGCTGAACAGTATTTGAACCCACACAACTGCATCCCTGCCAGCCACTCGGGTTGCTACTAGCAGATGGAGGGGTCCTGAACCTGGTTGCCCAGTGAGGAAGTACCTACAGCCACAGAGGCCCGGTTACCTTGAACTCAAGCAATCTAGCCTTTCAGACTAATTCCACAGGCAGGAAACACGGAGCTCCTTAAATTGATACAGCATGTCCACTACCCCAAAATAATGTTCTAATTGATGCATTGAAAGTGACTTTGAGGGCCTGGAGAGAGTCGGCGATATGCTTGCCTCACAAGCATGAGGATTGCTGTTTGGATCCAGTAGCACATACATAAAAAACACAAGCTGGAGAGATGGCTCAGCAATTAAGAGCACTGACTGCTCTTCCCCAGAACCCGGGTTCAATTCCCAGCACCCACATGGAAGCTAGCAACTGATTCTGACTCCAAGATTTGGAACCCTCACACATACATACAAGCAGGCAAAATACCAATCCAAATAAAAATTTGGATTATTATTTGGATTGGTATTTTATTCGGATTGACTTACTGGTCAGTTTATCTAGCCAATTGGTGAGCTCCAAGCTCAGTGAAGGAACTTGTCACCTTGTTTGGCACAGGACCTGTCACTGAGAGAGTGACAGGAAGATATCTGACATGGATCTTGGCTTCCATACATATGTGCAATAAGTACAGGAGTAAGCACATGCATTTCCCCACACAAAAGTGACTTTAAATGGAGCTCTTTAAATGGCATCTATAACAGATGTTACAGCAAAAGCAGTATATACGTGATTGACTTTTCAAACCTGTGTGTGTGTAGATGCAGATGCACACATGCCATGGTGTATATCATAAGGGTCGGAAGACAGCCTCAGATGTCAGTACTCCCCACCCCCACCTTATTTAGCACAGGACCTGTTATCTCACCGCCTCCCCCCCCATGGCCTGGCATAGCAGGCTAGCTGTTCCTGAGCTTCTGAGTCTCCTGTTTATCTCCAGTTACTCCTTGTAGGCACATTAGGAGTACGGTCACGTGACATCATGTCCAGCTTCACATAGGTTCTGGGCGTTCGAGCTCAGGTCCTCACCCACTTCACCATCAAGTCACCTTCCCAGCCCCATTTAACTGACTCTTTTTTTAATATTTATTTTTATTTTATGTGAATTGGTGTTTTGCCTGCATGTATAACTGTGTAAGGGTGTCAGATCTTGGAACTACAGACAGTTGTTAGCTGCCATGTGGTTGCTGGGAATCGAACTCAGGTCCTCTGGAAGAACAGTCACTGCTCTTACCCGCTGAGCCATCTCTCCAGCCCCATTTAACTGATTCTTAAAACATAAGAGGAAATAATAGTTTATAGTTTTGAAAGCTATTAGTTGGAGCACAAAAGAGTTCAAAAGTGGACCTTTCTTCCTTCCTCTATCCCTCTCCAAATGAATGAATTAAGGAACACTTCTATATATGTGTGTGTTTTCCTCATTTATTTTATTCACAGATACATGGATGTATACACATCTCTTGAAGAATTTTAAATGTTAATTAATTGGGGCTGGAGAGGTGGCTCCCAAGTTAAGAGCACACACGGCTTTTCCAGAGGATCTGGGCTCTCCTTGCCCACCTTGGGCAGCTCACACATACCTCCAGGAGATTTGACACTCCCTTCCAGCCCCTGAGGGCATCTGCAAGTCCCACACACATACCCCACACAGATACATACACATGGTAAAAAATAGGATAAAAAAATAAATCTTAAGACATTAAAGAATTGCTTTTAACTACTAGCATTTTATTTTTTCAGACAGGCTGCCACTGAACTTGCTACATAGCTGATGATGCTAAGTTCTCCTCCTCCTCCTCCTCCTCCTCCTCCTCCTCCTCCTCCTCCTCCTCCTTCCCCCTCCAGAGTGAGGGGATTACATGTGTGTCCCACCAGGCCCCACTTAACTACCAAAGTCTCAATGCAACATATCTGAGTTTAATCTATAGATTTTTTGAACATTTATTCATTTTATACATGAGTGTTTTGCCTGCATATATGTTTTCGTGCTTGTGTGCATGCCTGGTGCCCTTGGAGACCAGAAAAGGTTGTCAGATCCTCTGGGACTGTTGTTACAGATGGTTATGAGCTGCCACATGAGTGTCTGTATCCTCTGGAACATCGAGCAGCAAGAACTCTTAACCCCTCAGCCATCCCTCTAGCCCCTAAAAATTATTCTGATTTATGGATCTGCAGGAGTGTCTATGTGTGACTGGAGTGGTAATTACAGGTAGGTAGGAGATGCCATATGGATGCAGGGAGCCAGATTCTGGTCCTCTGCAATAGCAGTTCTTAACCACTGGGACAACTCCATCCCAGATCTACAATTACCACACAGCCTGTTTCCTACTGGATACAATCAACAAGTCCCCTCCTCTCATCAAGGATGAGCTCATGGAAAGAGAGGGCACACTGAGAAGCCACAGGGAGACATAAACATGGAAGGCTGGGGGCCCTAGAGGCTGGACTAACATCATCATAACCAGTGGATTAAGGAAGCTAGACCTGGACCATATGTCACCACTCATCATTTATAAGCTTCATGACAGAGATCGACAGTAAATTTATTTAACTGAATGCAGATTAGATTAAAAACCAAATAATAAGATTACAAGCAAAACACCATCTGGAAAACTATGGCAAGGGACCATGGGATGGGTTTCTGTGCTCCTACATCCAAAGACAGGTTCACAGCATGTCCTATTGACCTAGGGATGGAAATGGTGATGCCTCACAGTGGGACACTGGGCCTTTCCCCTTACATCATCTCCAAAGGCTAATCTAAAAGGAAAAGGACAGTGAGAGCTCCATAAACTCCTATTGTGTGTATAAGATTCCACTATAGTTCACTGGGTCTCTGTTGATCTCCCAGTGACTCTGTGTTCATCTCCCCCCACCCTCTCTCTCTCTTATTACAGAGCTGGGGATTAAACGTTCAGGCATGTTAGGCTAGCATCCCACTACTGAGTCATATCCCCAGCCTCAATTTTATAATTTGCTAAACATGATTACATCATGGAAGTTTTTTTTCCCCCCACACAAAGAAAGTAAGGGCAAACCGGTGTTTCTGAGAACACAGATAAAGCCAAAACCAGGAGTGAGTGTTTTATCTCCAGTGTGTCTGAAGTAATGTGGGACAGAGCTATGGGCATAATTATACACCATTTATGTAAATTGTTGTATACCAATATAGCAATCAACCAAATTCTAAGTTAAACGCATTCACTATTACACAATCATTTTACAAAAATCCTCATTCTACAATCCTATTCTTTATTGTGTGTGCATGTATGTGTGTGTGAATAGACATGTGTATAACGTGAGTGTAGGCACCCACACGTCAGCATGCATGTGGAAGACAGAGGATAATTTGTAGGTGTCAGTTCCCTCCTTCTACCCCGACACAGGGGTACTGAGCTTAGGTCCTCAGACTTGCACAGCAAGTGCTTCTGCCCACTGAGCCATCTTGCTGGCCTCCACAATCCTCTTCCACATCCATCGGATACCCACTGTTAGCATTTAGATGTTACCTGGCCCGCACCTTCGGGACCTAACTGGATGCACTTGTTAACAATCAGGCAAACACCTAGACAGACCAGGTCCTAGGGCCACAAATCACTGCATGGATGCATAGTCTCTATGCACGCAGGCACTAAAGACAAGCCTCTCTCTCAATCTCTCTCTCTCTCTCAATCTCTCTCTCTCTCTGCCTCTTTCCCTCCCTTCCCCTCCCCCCCACACGCAGCTACGTCTGCACTCCTCCCCTTTCCTGCCTCTTTTTCTCTTCCTCTCTTCTTCCTAATCTGTCCTCAGCACTATATCTGCAGATGCGTACTCTGCGACTCTTCCCTCCCCTTCCCCCAATAGATCTTCCACATGAGTTCTGTCATGTGGCTTGGCTTTCTAGGGCTCCCCCATTAACCCCTCCTCTCCAACCCGCCAAGGTCGCCTCTCATGGTATTAAAACACCCACAATAACAGGCTCTCCTATATCTTTAAAAAGAGAAACAGACTCCCATAGTGGGAGGTAGGGACACAGAGAAATCAGTTCTCTTAATTGAGTCAATTCTCTTCCATCCTATAACCCTTTCCCCAATTGGATGGAGCAGGAGGAGGAGGAGCCAGGATCTGCACAATACCTCTGTACAATACTCACCCAAGCCACTGAGCGTATACAGCAGGTCACCGGTGTCTAGGAAGATAGGTCCGTTCTCCTGCTGGCCTTCCTCTTTATAAAACAGCTTGTAGCCCTGAATGGTGGCTGGGTCCTCGGTGTCTTGCAGCCATCTCACGGAGATGGTAGTACAATTCAGGGGTTCCAAGTGCAATTCAGGTGACTTAGGGGCTAGAAGAAACAGCTCTGTGTCAACCCACAGCTCACAGGAACCCAGAGGGCAGCACACACCTCTCAGTTTCAAGCCAGTGTTACAAAGTCCAACCATCACACTTTGACCGGACATTCAAACTTTCACAGTGACAAGCCAGAAGGATGGCTCAGTGGGAAGGAGCCTGCTGCCAAACCTGACGAACTGAGTCCAATCCCCAGGTCCAAAAAAGTGGAAGAGACTGATTCTCACATGTTCTCTGTTTTCCATACATGTAACTTCACACATACACACAAATACTATGTTTAAAAATTTCGATGTATAGCTTAGAAATAGGATTTTAAATATACTACCTAAAAGACTAAGACATGTACATAACAAGATAGCATCTAATATTTGTATATATAATTTTTAAAAAAAGAATCAATTGTGTATTCTAATTTTTACTATAGAGCATCCAGTCAAATGACAACAGATCAGCCATGTTAGACTCCACATGAGTAATAGCCTACATTTCAACCTGTCTTTAGAACTAATGACATAAAAACACATGACACTATCCAGTAGGTCTTAGTTACTATGCTCCCTGGTATGTGGTCTAACCATGTAGCCATAAAGGTTTTGCTAAGCAAACTAACAGTGTGACCACCAGCTCTACCCCAAAACAGGCAAGCAGAAAAAGTTAATCAGGTACTTGGTTTATTTCTGAACCCGGGACCTTGTACATGGCAAGCGCTCTACTAACAGACTTAGCCTACTCTTCTCTTTGTACTTTTTTTAGTAGGTTTTCATATCCCACACTGGCTTTAAACTCAACAACCATAGCCAGCAATGAACTTCGGATCATCCTGCCTCTACTCTCTAGTGTTGGGATTATGGGACAGCAGGTATGAGACACTAGACCTGGTTAAAGCAGTCCTAGGTGTGAACTCTGGGCTCTGTGCATGTTAGAAAAAACAGCCCACCAACTGAGCTATGCTAATAGTTCTAAGGAAAGGTTTAAGTTTTTTTTTTTTTCAGTTAAGTTCGTAATCTGTCTAATATTTGCAAACATGGAACAAAAATTTAAAGTATGGGATGGAAAAAAAATATGGTATAGAGAGATGACTCAACAGGTAAGAACACAGAGTTGCCCTTCCGGAGGACCAGGGTTCAATTCTCAGCACCCATATGGTAGATCACAACCATCTGGTACCCAGCCTCAGGGAACGGACACCATCTTTTGGCCTCTATAGGCACTGCAAACAAGTGATGCACAGACATGCATGCTGGCAAAACACCCTTACACATAAAATAGAAAATAAGAATTAAAAAAAATAAGATATAAATATAATACAAGTAACTAAGAGTGGAAAATTCTAATTCAAAAGTAAAACACTTTCTCTTCCTGAAAAGTCGTTGGGAGGTGTTACCTTTCACACTCGTGGCTTTGGGCGTCCTGTGTGAGGTCCACACTGATGACTCTCCCAGCCCCACACGGGTGGCAGCAGTAATCCGGACCAGATAGACACTATCAGGCTTCAGGCCTTCCAGGAGGTACTCATGCACAGTCCCTGAGAGTTCCACAACCTGGATGGAGCTCTCGGTGCTCAGGCGGAAGGACAGCCGGTACAGCACCACTTGGCCCCGCCGGTATTTGGCTGGGATTGGCAGCCAGGAGACGAGAATGTCGGTGGGACTTCGGCTCGTCAAGCTAATTTCGGGAGGTCTTAGGGGCACTAATAAAATAAGAAAATATGTTGTACATAAATATTTACAATCAAGATACTACTCAACACAGTCGAATTCAGGGGATCTTCTCAATGGCGACACACAAAGCAGTTACTATGGAAACGCTTCAGGCTAGAGCAGAGGTTCTCAGGAAAGCTGGACTTCCGGCCAGAAGAAAGTAAACACAACGAAGATGCCACCAAAGTGTGGTCATCAGTTTGCTGACATTGTTAGGTGATTGCCAGAGGTAAAACGGGCATATTTGCTAATCGTATAATATGAGACAAATTCACAAATAAGACAACGAAAGCACCGTTGAAGCAAAGGAGAGTGTGTCACAGGAGAGCAAGGAAGCCCAGGCTCCAGAATGCAACTGAGAAGTTTTTGATGTGTTAGAGTCTCTATTAAAAATGACCCCTCAGGGCAGTGGTGGCAAATTCCTTTAAACCTAGCAGAGGCAAGCAGATATCTGTGAGTTCAAGGTCAGCCTGGTCTACAGAGTGAGTTCTAGAGCAGGCAAGGCTGAGACATAGAGAAACCCTCTCAAAAAAACAAAATAAATAAATAATAAAATAAAAATGAAAGTGAATAATTTATTTTTTAATTATTACATTTATTTATGTGTTTGTGTGTGACCCCGATCATGCCCTGAATCTGGATGGTGGCATCCTCTGAATTGAAGTGTTCCCTACAGGCGCTCATGAGACTCACGAGGGTTCAGACACCAAGTGTCAAGTATGGGAAGCCCAAGCTTGGCAGATTCTCGAAGGCCCCTCTACAAAGAAGTAAACAGGGTTGGAGAGATGGCTCAGCCATTAAAGCTAGGCTCACAACCAAAAATATAAGAAGTAAATATCTGCTGGGGAAGTAGACATTAAGCAGCCTGTGCAGAGGTTAACTATTGCCTATAAAAAAATCTCATCTTAATTTAAAAAACCATCTTAAAAATTATTTTTTAAATATGAGTTTGCTGGTATGTAGGCTTGTGTACTATATGCAAGCAGTGCCCAGAGTCAGAAGAGAACACCAGATCCTCTGAAGCTAAAGTTACAACCAATTTTGAAAAAAAAAATATATATTTTTTAAGTGCCTTTTATCATGTTATGACAAAAACAAGGGTGAGGCATGAGAGAACCGGCCCATGGCTTATCCTAACTGTTCGTATTTAACCAAAACACTTACTCACTGAAAGTGAACAAATTTACAAATGTTCACACTTAACAACCCAGAACTGTGTTTTCTTACCATCTTCTAGGGTGTTCTGTGTCACGTGGTCCGACATCTGGCTGGCTCCCATTGGCATGTACGCCACGATGTAGAAGGTATAGTTGCTGGCAGGTTCTAGGTCATCGATGATGTAATGTGTTGTGTCATTTCCAAGGACCACCTGATACTCCTCATTATTTAGGCCTAGACCAAAGTATCAATGTTTAAAAATGACAAATATTCAGCCAGGCAATGGTGGCACATACCTTTAGTCCCAGCATGTGGAAGTCAAAGGCAGGCAGATCTCTGTGAGTTCGAGACCAGCCTGGTCTATAAAGCAACTTCCAGGACAGCCAGAGCTACACAGAGAAACTCTGCTTCAAATAATCAAAACAAAACAAGACAAATATTCAAAAAAAATAAATTAGCACAGCTGTTTCCCCATCATGGTTATCTCTGTTGCTATATATGACCCTGCACACAAAGCCCTTCAGCACACAGAAAGCTCTTTATTGCCTAAAAGTAACCAAGTTCTTTGTCTAAAAACTATTAGTTGGAACATTTCCTGAAAAGAATCCACCATCTTACCATCTAGTCAAAACAGGAGAGGGTATAAAGATTAGTGAGTGAGGAGAGCATAACCCAACAGAATGCTGTACCACAGCAAGCAAATGTCCTTGCTTAATCTCAGGCTTTCTATTGAACATAAACAGAGAGGCAGTGGGGAGCGCACAAATTCTGCTTTTTACAAAAACATCGAAATGAGAAGTTAGCCTGCAAAGGATCTCATTCTGCCCCTAGAGAACATACTACATAGGTCAACACAGGTCTTTCTTTTAATACTAAAAGTGAAATAGAAGAGTGTCCCACAGTGAGTGTTCAGTGTTTTAAAGAGGGAAACAAATTCTCAGGGATTCTTAGTAAAATATGCAAGGCAAGGAACAGAAGGGGATCTGTCTGTGTGGGCTTAATTCCTGGGGTGCAGACCTGGAGAAGGGAGGCGCAGCACTGCCCGCCACTGTGCATACAACAATCCCCAGGCAGGGCTTGTCAACTCTAACAAACTGTTCTCAGCAGCGGCCCCATCTCCCTGCCCCGGATTTATAAACAAAACAGAAGGCACATTCCAGCACTGAGTTTTCCCACATTTCTGAATTAACTTCATAGCATTTTAATTAGACAAGATTAGAGGCGTTTCACAACACACTGGCTAATGGCTTGTTAATTAGGAACTGCATAGGACAATTTCTGACCTACTAGACGAAGTCCTTGAGTTCAAATTAAAAAGCCTTGCTCTGCCCCTGAATAGAATGCCAAGCGGCATGCAGGGTTCTAAACGAAGCTGCACAATAGTGAACAAGAGCGGACCCCGACAAAACCAGCACTCTTTCCACCTTCCTGAGTTAGTGGATGGAATGAACACACTCTAGCATGCTCTTACCAGAGTATTCTTCTTGCTACCAGGACCCTTGATTTACATTCAAAATATCCCTTTTCAAAACACTGCTTCAAAGTGTGAAAACCAAAGAGAAAACCACCTGCCTCCGCAGACATTAGCCCAGCACCAGTCTTTCTTTTTCAGTGTTTAGCCCGATCCTAACACAAGCTGCTTAAAAGCCAGACTGTCCCTGTATAAAACTGGCATGTGTAGTCAATGGAGAAATCTCTATGATTTGTAAATAGCTTTTCTTTTTCTGAAACTATTTTGTCTAAAAATAAGAATTTTTTCCTTCATCTCCCAAACTAATAATTCTAAACAAGAACTATAAGAGATTTGATATTTAACTTTTTAAGACTTATGTGTATGAGTGTACTTGTGTATATAAGTGTCTACATTTTTGCAAGTGCACCACATATGTGCCTATGCCAAAAGATGCCAGAAGAGAGGTTTATATCCTGAGATAGAGTTATAGGCTGTCGGAAGCACCTGATGTGGGTTCTGAGAACTGAACCCAGGTCCTCAGTAAAAGCAGCAAGTGGCAGAGGTATGGAACTGTCTCTAGCTCTTGATATTTAATTTGATATAGTAAATGAGATATTAAAAAAATGTCTTGTTTAACTTTCTTCATAACATTTTTTTTTCTTTTGGTGGTACTGCAAATTAAATACATGCTATTTGAGGATTCCACCATTGAGGTATATCCCAGCCTATTTTATTTTCTTTCAAAATGAAAATATTCAACATACAAAAAATTGAAAACTTCAGAATTTCTGGGTGGTGGTGGTGTCTTTTAATCCCAGCAATCAGGAGGCAGAGGCAAGCAGATCTCTATGTGCTTGAGGCCAGCCTTGTCTATCTGCAAAGTGCATTAGGATAGCCAGAATTAAACAAAAGAAACCCTGTCTCAAAAAAACAAAAAAAAAAAAAAAAAAAAAAAAAAAAAGCTTTTCTACAGGTCTGCTTTGGGGGTTATATGTTCCTGTCAGTAACTTCTCACACAGGTTCTGTAAGTCATCCCAATAATCTCACTGATGGGACAGATCTTTGTCATTGGACCTTAGAAGGAGACAGGAGTTGGGTGTTATACAATCCCTTGGGTAAAAATTTTCATAACAATTGTATAAGCTGTCACTCATTCTGAAGACAAATATTTTGTTTGTTTTGATTTGGCTGAGATAAGGGCTCACACAGTCCAGGTTGGTCTCAAATTTGCTATGTAGACGAGGATAGCCTTGAACTTCTGATTTGCCTGCCTCTACCTCTCAAGTGTTTGGATCACAGGCATGAGTCACCACACTGGGTTTCTGTAGTTCTGAGGATCAAACACAGATCCTCATGTGCACCAGGCAAGCACTTTACCAACTGGAAACAAATCCATGAAGCAAACGTGCTTAGTAGTGGCTTCTGGGCTGCCTACCTTCTGCTTTCATGTAGTGCACAGAGTAGGCGATGACCTTGTCTGAGTTGTACAGCGGCCTCTCCCAAGCTAGAAGGATGGCAGAGCTTGACATGGTTTCAGCATGAACATTGTATGGGGCACTGGGTCTATCTTCTGACATGACCACGGTCAGCCTGGCTCGAGACAGAACAGATCCTTGGCTGTTTTCAGCCATGCACTGATAAAAGGCATCATCTTCAGGGATAATCTGATTAATTACCAATTTGCTGGGGAAAGAAAACAATATTTATATACATATAAAAAATCATAGAAATGACATTTTAAAAAGCTACTGTTAAATGTAGTCTCACCTTATATGAAATACACTGAGAAGAACTAGTTCTAATTAAAAATAATCTACGTTAATTACTTAAAATTATTCTGATTTATATTCTGTCTTTATCAGTATCTATGGTTGCTAAATTCTATTTACTTTAATTACTTTTTTAAAAAAAGATGGTGTTTAGTAAGAAAGCATATTGCTTTATTCTATTGTTCCATTACTCAATTCATATTGCAATGCACACATAAAATTCAGGCCATCAAAAAAAATCTAAAGTTTTGTTCAACTAAATGAGAATGTTACAAAAATAAAAATTATATACAGGTTGTGTGTGTGTGTGTTATGGGACATTTGTTCATTGTGTGAAGATGTCTGGTTGTGATTGGTTTAATAAAAAGCTGAATAAATAGCTAGGCAGGAGGGTATGGGCGGGACTTCTGGGTAGCTAGGGAAAGAAGAAAGGCAGAGATCCCAGCCAGACAAGGAGGAAGCAAGATGGGTAATGAGATGAGGTAACAAGCCACAAAAGAACATAGATTAAAAACTATGGGTAACTTTAAGTTATAAGAGCTAGTTCGGAACAATCCTAAGCTAAGGCCAAGCTTTCTTTTTTTAAAAAATATTTATTTTTATTTTATGTGAATTGGTATTTTCCCTGTATGTATAACTGTGTAAAGGTGTCAGATCTTGGAATTACAATTGTTAGCTGCCATGTTGCTGGGAATCGAACTGAGGTCCTCTGGAAGAACAGTCAGGTCTCTTAACCACTGAGCCATCTCTCCAGCCCCAAGGCCAAACTTCCATAATTAATAAGTCTCCATGTCATTATTTGTGGCTGGCAGTACCAATGATAAAGAACTATTGTGTGTGTGTGTTGGGACTAAAAGCATATACCACTATAACCAGCCATGTTTCAATCTTAAAGTCATTAAATTTGAACTCTAGAGGGATTATTAAGAAGTAAATTACTTTGTTCTTATTTTTTTCACTTGATAGGAAAAGAAACTAAGATACCAGAATCTGTGTTTGTAGTGGTCACTTAGCTAGTGGCCAACCAGGGCTAAAAATGCCATCTGGGGAACTTTGGCATGTGCTCCATTATAATACGTCACTTTGGATCCATGTATCAAATACAAAATGGGGGAGCTGGAGAGATGGCTCAGTGGTTAAGAGCACTGACTATTCTTCCGGAGGACCTGAGTTTGACTCCCAGCATCCACATGGCAGCTAACAACTGTCTGTAATTCCAAGATCTGACACCCTTACACAGTTATACATGCAGGCAAAACACCAATTCACATAAAATAAAAATAAATAAATATTCAAATACAAAACGACAAACAGCAAACTAATGTTATAAACGTTAATTTCTTATTTAGTGTTAACAAGATTATGTGGTGATTTGATGTTACTACAATTATTTCATGTAAAATCCAATAAAGGCATTACTTTATTTAAAAGTAGCATGGCTCACCTGTTGTACATTTTAATCCTGCCGTTAGAATGTATCCTTCTTCCATTTTTCAACCAGGACATTTTAGGTGAGGGAATTCCCTCTGCCTGACACACAAACCGTGCAGTGCCAGCTCGTGGTCTTGTTAAACTCTCAGGCCATTCCACAAATGAAGGAGGAGCTATTTTAAAAGAAAAAAAATATACATTCCATAGCTTCAATAGCAACATGCATGAAAGAAGAATAACAAAAATAAGATGAGGCCCATGTGTAAAGGTGTCTGAACCTCATACACCTGGCTAGGTGTCTGTGGTGGTAGCTTTGCTTGTTGACTTGTTTGTCTACTTTGCTTGTCTACTTCTCCCTAGAATCACTGGGGGAACTGAGTCACAGGGAGGGACTGGGACTGTATGCATTGGGTGGGTCTGTGGACATGTCTGTGAAGGGCTGCCTTACTGGTATAGGAAGACACAGTCCACTGTAGGTGGCACCATTCCCTAGGCAGGGAATCCTGACCTGTATGGAGTGGGGAAATCAAGCTGAACACAAGCAAGCAAGTGAACAAGCACGCATCCATTTTACTGCCTCCTGACTGTGGATGTGAACAGCTCCATTGACTTCCCCACAATGATGGACTGTAATCTGGAAGTAACCACAAGCTGAAATTTGACCTTTCTCCTCTAGTTTTTCTAGAGGTGAGGTATTTCATCACAACAAAACTGGAAGAGTGCTTCTCTCTCGTGTTCAGCACCTTCTTGCCCCCATTAAGACCATCTATGAACACTCACAATCTACTTAACTAAATGTAATGAGAGGACACTTGTGAACAGTCACCAAGAGTTTAGATTGTTAAATGTGTGCAGGTATATGGGTGGATAAGAAGGTGAAGGCACAATTAAATAAGGAGCATGAAGCTATGCACACAAATAAGATGATTTCACAATGTGACTCTAGAGCTGTATTTTAACACAGGAATTTAGCCCCCCCACCAAAAAAAACCCCACTGCTGGCTTTTATAATATTTATTGTCAACTTCCCTATCACCAATGCCAAACTTGGGATTTAAAAAAAGCTATGAAGGGCTGGAGGATGCTTCAGTGGTTAGGAGCACTTGCTACTCTTACAGAGAACCTAATTTCATTTCCCAGCACCCACATGGGGCAGCCCACAACCTTCTGTAACCCCAGATCCAGGGAATATAGTGCCCTCTTCTAGCATTTTTGGGCATTGCATTTACATGCATTACACATACATACACTATACACATACATAATTAAAACACAACCTTAAAAAAGAAAACTATGAAACATTAAAATGGCAAATATTGAAACATAAGCTTCTCCTAATTAGAAAGAATGCATACCTAATACAGTTAAAGTTGCCATAGCAACTGTGAAGTTGCGAGTGCCAGGGGTGGTGGCCCGACAAACATACACTCCAGTATGCTGCAGCTTGACATCTGATATTATGAGATTGCCATTTCCAAGAACCCGAGTATTAAAGACATCGATGGACTTGTGATCTATTTCAAAGAGAACATGTAAGTTGAAACAGCACACTTCATCTGAGAATATGCTAAATGATCACTATTCATAAAGTCAATCATTAAAAAGTAGCAATTTCTTGGGAGGTTGGGCTTTCCTTACAGTGCAAAGCTAAAAATGAGTCCCTCAGATTTAACTGCCAAACGTGTCTTATTTATAAAACATACATTGTATCCGTTTCACTAAAAAGAATAAAGCTCAAGGGAAGAACTCCCTTGCTTCCCACACCGAGTCAGGAGGAGAATTTACCAAGACGGCTCCAGGAAATGATGGGTTTGGGATACCCTGTGGCCATACACTCTAGAACGACTGTCTGATGCAGAGACACAGTTACATTCTGTGGACCGGCTATGATGGTCGGCATGTAGAAGGGTCTGGACTCATTGGCTTTGGGCAGAAAAAGACAGAATACATAAATCATAAGAAACATTAAGACACCGATTCTTACTCATTTTTCATTTATCCTTTTATTTATTTATTTATTTTTTTTTTTTGAGGCAGAATCTCTTGTAGCCTAGGTTAGCCTTCAATTCCTTCTGCACTTAAGGGTGACCTTCATCTCCTGGTCTCTACCCCATGAGTGTTGGGAACACAGGTGGGTGCCGCCCACCCCATTTATTTTTGCTTCCCCATTCATTTCCTTCACTTCTCAATACCTTCCTGCCTTCCTTCCTAAGTGTGCGTGTTAATACAGTGTGCTTGTGTGTTTCCACAAGTACAAAGGCCAGGAGGGCATCAGGTACCCTTTTCATTCTCTCTCCTTTGTTCCTGTAATGTAGGATCTCACTGAACCTGGGGGTTAGGCTGTCAGCCAGTAGGCTACCATGATCCTCCTGTCTCTTATGCCACATACTGGGGTTATGGGCCCACAGCTTTTATGTGGGTGCTGGAACAGGGACTCAGGGTATTGTATTTGTACAAGTGTTCTTACAAAGCCACGTCCCCAGCCCCTCTCTAATGTGGGATGTCTCTCTGTATGCTGTGAATTACCACTGGATAATTAAGGAACTGTTTTGGCCTATGGCAAAGGGGCTTAGAGGCAGGCAGGAGGAATTCAAAGCATAGACTAAGGGGAAAGAGGGCAGAGTCACACAG
Organism: Sigmodon hispidus; assembly: GCA_004025045.1. Taxonomy (NCBI): domain Eukaryota; kingdom Metazoa; phylum Chordata; class Mammalia; order Rodentia; family Cricetidae; genus Sigmodon; species Sigmodon hispidus. Next base: position 259,033 of record PVIH01000146.1, read on the forward strand.
AGACACTGTAAGGTACTGCTCAAAAGATAAAGATGTAAAGAAACACAGGTAAGCCAGAAAATAGGTTGAGTTAAGTTGAAAGAGCTAGCAAGTGATGAGCTTGAGCCATAAGCCAAACAGCTTGTAATTAATATAAGCATTTGTGTGATTACTTGAGGCTCAGATCTGCAGATCTGGACCTCATGCCGGACAGACTTCTGACTACAAATGGCATTCCAATATGGGGCATGTATACCCACATAAAGTCAGAGGAAGATTTAAAGAGGTTCCAGAACATAGAAACGGAGCCAGAAACAGCTTCCTAGTTGTGTCTTTTCAAGAGGGCCACAGTGCACAGTGGCTTGGGGCTTGAGCTACAAAATGTCGGGCTTGTGGCCTGCAGCTTAAGCTGCAACGAGGCCGGTTCCTAAAGTCGCCCAGAAACTTTGGTACAAGCATGAGCTGCTTATGACAGATTTAAGGATTTTTGTTCTTACAAACAAAAAGGGAACAAAGTCAAAGACTCTGTTCTTAGCAGCAGCATTTTCCCTAGGAGGGCTCTGTTTGCTGGTAGCAAGCAGAGGCATGGCTCCTTTAAGAGAGGCTCCCTGACACAGCCTTAGGGGCAAAAAAATGTGGCTCTTTTAAGAGGCCCTGCTGCCAAATACTTATGGAGTTCATGAGCAGTGGGCTGCGGTGCTCTACCAGGTGGCAATGTGGTGGCAATAAGGACCCTAAAATTCTCCATAGTTGGTAAATGTGTCTCCTGCCAGTACCTCTGCTATGAAGCTAAACTCTCTAGGAAGCTAGACTAAGGAGCTCTGTGGAACCTTTAATCCTAGCCAGGTTTAGCAGATTAAAGGTTCAGTCAGAAAAAGATAAAAAATATCCAATAAAAGCAGATTCAGAAAAAAAACAAACAAAGCAAAACAAAAAACCCTCTAAATAGTTTAAAGTATGTTTAAAAATATACATGTAGGCTTGGAAGAGAAAAGAGAAAGGAAGAAAAGGTAAAGAAAGTCTTTTAAAAAGAGAAATAGAGTAATAAAAATATAATAAGCCATGTAAAGATGGAAAATACACAGAGTCTGGATTGTATATATTGTGTTTTCTTTTAAAATTTAAACTGTTAATAAGCTATTGCAGAAAGACATTTGATTGTAAAGGCTGGTAAGTTAAACCAACATATATATTTTAAAGGTCTTTTGACTTGGAAATTTGGATCTAAGGATATGTTGCTTTGGAAAAGAGGTTTTGCTTTTGTTTCTACAGGAGATGAGAAACTATGGATTGCTTCCAGGCTAATATGGTTTGATCATATTTTCAGAAGACCTCCTGAAAAATCTCTAATGGGAAGAAATGGCCCAGATGACCCAACATCTACATCAGCTTCAAAGTTGCTGACTAAAATGACCCAGCCTCAGGGTCCCCCATAAGACTGCCAGCAACCCCAATCAGCAGAATATAAGATAGAAAACTATGCCCACATTTCCAAAAATTAGATTATGGATGTTTATTTTTGTTTAAAGGGTTTGGTTATTGGTCATAGTCAATCACTTTCTAAAAAAAGAAAGGGAGATATAACTAAGATAAGATAAAAGGGTAGATTACTAAATCTACTTTTTAAAAGCAACTATTTGTTTTAAATACTTTACATTGATATGGATTTTAGTATGTTGATACAAATTTAAGGGCAATTTTGTTATACAGTATGTATCTATCTGAAAGGCTAGAAACTATACCTCTCTTTTTCTTTCTTTTTCTTAAATAAGATTTTTTTTTTAAGTGCTACTGAGGTCTAACTTTTATGGTATTCAATTCACCCATTTGATGTTTAACTCAATGGTGTTAATTTTTTTTCCAGTTAAATAACTACTATAGTTAATTCTAGAATATTTTCATTTTTACCCCTCCCCATTGTAACTTCCTCAGATTGAAATATCCCACCCGGGGCTGGAGAGATGGCTCAGCGGTTAAGAGCACTGTCTGCTCTTCCAGAGGACCCGGGTTCGATTCCCAGCACCCACATGGCAGCTAACAACTGTCTGTAGTTCCAGTTCCAGGCAAACACCAAGGCAAATAAATAAATAAATAAAAGTTTAAAAAAAAAAAAAAAGAAATATCCCACCCTTCAGGGAAGCTCATTACCACAGAAAGTAAAGAACTCAAAGTAGCTTAGGAAGTCCCTGAAACTGACCAGACTCACTATGCTCCATCAACCCCCGAGAGTATAAACAGTGAAGACTGCGAAGAGTCCCTCTCAGAGAAACCAAAGTGGGAAAGGACAGTTTCCAACCTGTTCATCTGCCTGGAGGCTGAGTGTGCTCCAGATTCCCAGCTTTGTGAGCTATCAGCCATGCTGGGGGTGGGCCTTGGTGATGTAGCTGTCTTTGAGTCCTTTCTGTTACAATAAGTGACCCCTCACCCATATTCCTGTAAGTAACCCCAATAAAACTCATTGGTTTACTAAGTGGGACTTTGGTGGTATCTGTACTTTGGTCTGTAGTGGGCTGCCTAATTGGGATGCATGTGTCTCCCCAGGAAAAGTCTGTCACATGACACCCCCAAAACACATATCCATTAGCAGCTAGTGTTGAAGAATACCATATTAGAGACAAACATTTTTATTGGCAATGGACATTCTCTTTTTGTCCCTGTCTGTATTTTATACTTTTAAAAAACAAAAGTGAGAAATTTATAAGCAATCATTCAATGTTTCTCATGGAGGCTGACAGAGAAAACACATGTGCCTGGGAAGGATCTGCTTAGTAAAAGGCTATGTTCTAAACAGATTATAATCCAGGCATGATGGCACATACCTGTAATCCCAGTCCTAGGGGAAGCAGAAATAGAAGAGTTGCAAGTTCAAGGCTAAAATGGGGCACAGAGAAAGTCTCTATCTGAAAACACCAAACCCAAACCAAACTACTACAAGAACTTAAATGCCATCAAAATTCTGATGGACAGAATGCCATAACAGCCAAGAGGGAAGCAGATGAGACAACCAAAAATCTCCTAAGAACGGGAGAAAACAAACCAACAAAAACATTTTAGCATGGTACCTGGAATTATGGTTAGAGAGGCCTCCATGCTTTTACGCTTATGAGCTACAATTGCTGCCACACAACGGTAATTCCCAGCATCCTTTGGGCCAGCATCATAGATCTGCAACACTCCAGATGGCAGGGCAGTCACCCTGTTTAGACAAGAAATATAAATGAACTTCCTGTAGATCTTTATATTTTACTAAATTTTCTGTTGCCAGAAATTCACACATTCAACTCTTATAACCATGACAGAAACAATACTGTAAAGATCTTTAACAAATTAGCCTTGGCTGGGATATGGCAGAGAACCAGTCTGGCACCCATGAGGCCCTGGGTACAATTCTTAACCCTGAAAAATAGAACCAGTGAAATCATTAGCTGGATTGTATTATTTCTACTTGAGTTACAACTGGCCACCGAGACGTAAATAATTCTACAGTACACAGTTTATAAAACCTCTCACTTTACAAATAGGGTATTGTTAACATTCTTAACTGATAATGGCTCAGATCTTAGTATGATTTATTCTCAAAATCCTAACTTCTTTTTTTTGCCCCAGTAAGAGCTATTTATTCTGCATGACCCAGTTTTGAAAACAGCCACAATCTAATATAGAATCGTAGAACTTGAATGTGGGGCAGTCATTAAAAAATTGACAATAGTAAAGAGTATCTATATGTGCAACAGTAAAAATCAGTTCAATATAAAATATGCAATGAATCTGAACTGTTTCTGGAGAGCTGGCCCGTGTTGCAGCATGTGACTTCACTTCTGAAAACAGCGCATTCCCAGTTCACACTGTGAGTGCTGTCACACCACCAGTGAATACTATCTGAATCAGCCAGTCTTAGATTCAAGACTACTATGTGCTATGAAATGCAGTGTTTTTACTGAATATATAAAGTCTTCTGCCCTTAACAAAACATATTGGCCTAATTATGGAAAAACAAATACTTTTCGTAATTTCACAGCATGGAAGCATCAAATTAGCATATCTTTGGATTGCACAGTTTTAAGGTGCCCAATCTTAATATTAATGCTGTTTGAATTGCTGACATAAATTCAATAAAACATTGTTAGATGAAGCAGAGCAGTGGTGGCGCATGCCCTTAAACCCAGCACTCTGGAGGCAGAAGCAGGTAGATCTACGTGAGTTCAAGGCCAACCTGGTCTAGAGAGTGAGTTCCAAGACAGCCAGGGTTACACAGCAAAACCCTGTCTCAGAAAAATCAAACAAACAAACAAATATTAATGAATTTTGCATTTGAATTAACAGAGTTCTAACAGTTTCTGATGTGCCCTGAACACACTTCTGCTATTTTGTACAGTGCATTTATTTGAAGCAATGGTCTTAGTATTGAGAAATATAATGGAGCCGGAGAGATGGGTCTGTGGTTAATAGAACTAGCTGCTCTTCCAGAGGACCAGAATTCAATTTCCAGCATCCTCATGGTAGCCCACAACTGTCTGTAGGTCTAGTTCAGGGGATCTGACACTCCCTCTGGCCTCTGTAGGCACTGCACATAAGTGGTGCAGACATACAAGCAGGCAAAACACTCACACACATAAAATATAAAAAAACTGATGAACTAAAAATATTGAATGTGTTATTTTTTCCTTTAACATCAAATACTCCATTGAGACTTGGCTTTTTATGTAAAAATAGACAAATATGGGGGCTGGAGAGATGGCTCAGCGGTTAAGAGCACCCTCTGCTCTTCCAGAGGACCCGGGTTCGATTCCCAGCACCCACATGGCAGCTAACAACTGTCTGTAGTTCCAGTTCCAGGCAAACACCAAGGCAAATAAATAAATAATAAATAAATAAAGTTTAAAAAAAATAGACAAATATATCCATCTCATTTGTGGAAACAAATTTGGTTTCATAAATATCATTTCACTTTGGCAAATGCTTGGTTTTTTATACTTATTTTATATATACAGGTTCATGTGAAAAAATTTTCTTGAGAGCAGCTGGGAATAGAAAAGGTTTAAGATTCAGGTGGAGGTGGCGAAAACCTATAATATGAGCACCCAGGAGACAGAGACAAGCAGATCTGAGTTCAAGGCTAGCCTGGTCCACAGAGCTTGTTTGTGGACAGCCAGAGCTACACAAAGAAACCCTGTTTCAAAAAACAAATACAAATAAACAAACAAAATTAAAATATTCTTTTTGCTTGTTTCTTCGTTTTTTTGGGGGGGTTTTTGTTTTTGTTTTTGAGACAGGGTTTCTCTGTGTAGCCTTAGCTGTCCTGGAACTTACTCTGTAGAGCAGGCTGGCCCTAAACTCACAAAAGATCTGCCTGCCTCTGCCTACTGAATGTTGGGATTAAAGGCTTGTATCACCATCAGCCAGCCTGAGATTTTCTTGAATTAGAGTTTTTCTTTTTTTTTTTTCAATAAAACACTTGACCAAATTTTTCTCCCTCTAAGTGTTTTAACAAATAATTTTTGTACATTTTAGAGCAGAGCAGGAATCAAACTTTTGTATACAGTACATTGTACAGAAGAGGGTACCAAATGTCATCATAGATGGTTGTGAGCCACCATGTGGTTGTTGGGAATTGAACTCAGGACCTCTGGAAGAGCAGTCAGTGCTCTTAACCTCTGAGCCATCTTTCCAGCCCCCAGGAATCAAACTTTTTAAAAAACGTTTATTTATGTTGTGTGTGCATGCATATGTCTGAGCATATGTTCATGTGCCACATGCCTGTACTGCTGGGAGATCAGAAGTACCAAATCCCCTGAAAGAAGAATTAGAAGTAGCTGTGAGCTTCAGTGTGGGTACTGAGAACTGAACACTGGCAAGAACAGAGAGTGCTTTTATATATATATAAGGGTTTTTTTTAATATTTATTTATTTTTATTTTATGTGCATTGGTGTTTTGCCTGCATGTATAACTGTGTAGGTGTGTCAGATCTTGGAATTACAGACAGCTGTTAGCCGCTGAGCCATCTCTCCAGCCCCACAGAGACTGTCTTTAACTACTCATCTACCTCTCCCCTCCCAATGAGGGAGTCTTGGTCTGAGTTTGAAAGGTCTCAGAGAATCAATTATTGCTACCCCAAATGAAAATTAACTCCACCATATTTTGCTCCTTGGAAGCTTTGCATAACATCTCTTATCACTTAATGTTCCCCATCCAATAAACATTGCTCCATTTACCTGTCCATGGTTATAGGCAGGGTTGTCCTATTAAACTCCCATGTTATGACTGCAGGGGGGTTTGATGAAATCTTGCAAGAAAATCTAGCAACTCCCCCTTCTTGGACTTCAGTAGAAACTGGATGAACTTCAAACGCAGAAATAGCTGTGACCAAATTGGACAAATTTAGAATAAGCACACAGCAGCACATTCAGCAATAGCATTATACAGCACAGTTTACAAGATCTCAAAGTAATTTAAATGGAATAGAGATGATTTCATAAATAATTTGAAAAAGGTGTAAAGGAAACTTGGGGAGTTTGATTTCCTAGTATTTAAAATTCTAAACATAGTCTTAGGAAACCATCTATTAGAAAGAAAAGACATAACTGAAGGAAAAATAATGATTCAAAGTAGTTATGTAGTTATAAACCCAAAAGGACGTACAAGCCAAATTCTATTGGATATCAGAAGGAGGAGGAAATAAGGACAAATTAGGGCTGGAGAGATGGCTCAGAAATTGAGAGCAAGTATTGCTCTTTGCAGAAGACCTCAGTTCAAGTCCCAGAACCCACACCAGGCAGCCTACAATTGCTTGTAACTCTAGCTCCAGCATGAGTTACACACACACACATACGTACATACACATACATACACACATACACCACACATACATACATACATACACACATAACACACACATATACACACATACGTACATACACATACATACACACACATACACACACATACATACATACATACATATACACACATACACACACAATTTAATATTTATTAAACTATTTAAATAAAAAACCCTGGTTTAAAAAAAATCAGGTCCACTAGAAGAGCATTCGCTGCTCTTAACTGCTGAGCCATCTCTCCAGCCCCATAAAAATATATTTAACATCTCTGGGCACTGAGGCCAGGGTCTCACACACATTAAGAAAGAACGTCTCCAGTGAGTCATGACCCAGCCTATAAAGCTTTCCATAATTGCTAGGGTTTGGATATAAAATGTCCCCTCTCACCAGAAAAATGTATTTCTGTTCTTAAAGATATTCTGTAAAATTAGGGTACAAAGGAGCCAATTTCCATGAATCACACATTAGCATCAACCCTACTGTTCACATGATTACATGAGTCATTTATCCAGCGTCAAGACATGTGGAATTATACAAAAACAGGCTAGATTAACTGACTCCTAACTGAAAAAATATTTTAATCCTATTCATTTTAGAAACCTTTTAGACAAAAATGATCCCTCCTAAGTTTACCAATTCATTCAATAAGCATTTATCTTGGTGTCTGGTACACTCTAGGTGGCCATACTCCAGCGAAGGACAAAGACAGGGCTATATTCAGGACCTAAGAGGAAAAGAGTTATTGAACTAAATTGCTGTATAAGCTGGTAGCTCAAACTGCAATAAAGGCTGGAAGGTAAAGTATAGAATGTTACAACTCAGGTTTCAAGCCTTTTATGACATAATTGCTTAACATACATTTTGTTGCTAGGTCCTATGTTATGAGTGGTATACATTCTAGTTTATTTAATTCCTGCAGCTGTGCTATCAAAATATTCAGCTGAAGAAACCAAGGTACGGGGAAATGAAGCATCTTCCTCAAGGGTTTCCAGCTGAGATCTGAAGCCTGCTAGTTACCAAGACTGTGAATTCTCTTGTTAAGACTAAAAAGGGAAGGTGAGAAACAGAGACTCTACACTCTCAGACTAACTCTGCTCAGAACAAGCCAAACTACACTGGCTTTCTAGCTGACTGGGAATGGATGTCAAATCCCTGAATTCCTGACCAGAGAGATACCTTTATAACTTCTGCTGAGAGCTGATTTGAAGCGTGGCAGCAGAGTACTTACTCACCTACATGAGGCTTGCAGTCCTCGAATCCGTTGTAAAAACAAATAAAGTCTAGTGCTTACTGACATTTATTGGGGCTATTTCATTTCTGCATAGGAAGGTATGTAAATTAAATTATCTCAGTTTAAAGTTTGTTTAATGAGCCATATATCTTTAAAAAAAAAAAAAAATCTAGTCAGGAATAGTGGAACACACTCCAGACTGCAGATGGACAATTACAAGCTTGAAGGCAGCCTGGTTCTATTTTGATCTTTCTTTTCCCAGTTTTCTTGTGTGTGTGTGTGTGTGTGTGTGTGTGTGGTGTATACATGTGTATGCGCATATCTTTCATGTAGACACACATATATGCACACGCACAAGCAGGCTGGAGAGTGATGTCTGGATCATTCTTGTTCTCCCACCTCAGTCACCGAGAGTCAGGGTCTTGAAAACAAACCGAGAGCCTGAAGATTTGGCTAGTCTCCCTGGCCACTGCCAGGAATCCCATTTCCTCCTCCACGGGTGGGAATTCCGGGGAGGTTGCTGTTCCCACCTTGAAATGACTTGGGTTTCTGAGGATCTGAACTCCGGCCTCATGCCCTACATGGTAAGCATTTTAGCCAGAAATGGCTCAGTGAGTCATCTCCCAAGCCCTGATTATTACTTTTTAATGGGGCACTAAGCTGAGTAAGTGAATGATGGGGTGAGTGAGCGCTAGGACCTTCTAAGACTTGGCTGTGGAATCTTTTTGTTGTCCACATTTTCCGCTCTTTTTTAAAGTGACACATTTAAGTGTCTTCTTGAAAATCTCGCTTACTTCCTGATGTGGACTTTGTTTCTTCAAGAGAGGTATGCCTTTACAAGCCGCCCTTACAAGCCTATAGCCTCCTCATGAAACCTGACCTCACTCCACAGTCAGAGCTAAACAAGCCAAGAGCGGCACAAGGAGCCCTTGAAGTAGTGCTGTTAAGAGGCCAGAGCTCTATAAAACAGTCCGGACACGAGGTCCCCCCAAAACATGTGCTGTCCTCAAAAACAACCTTGCAAACACAATAAACGTAAGTGCCTATTTGATTTGTGATTTCCTCTTCTTCCTCTGCCCACCTAATCATTTTCTATGATTTACAGCCAGGCCTGGAAACACTGCTCAGACAAAAAAAGAGCCTCTAAACTTTTACTGGATCAGAAAGCAACATATAAAAGATTCTACCTCAGAAATGATGTACCACTAATTAAGTGAACATACCAACATCAGCTTGCATATTAAATCAGTAGGATATTTATGCATCTTAAAAGCTAGGTGTAGGGGGCTGGAGAGATGGCTCAGCGGTTAAGAGCACCGTCTGCTCTTCCAGAGGACCCGGCTTCGATTCCCAGCACCCACATGGCAGCTAACAACTGTCTGTAGTTCCAGTTCCAGGCAAACACCAAGGCAAATAAATAAATAAATAAAGTTTTAAAAAAAAGCTAGGTGTAGTGTCACATTCCTTTGATTGAAATACTCAGGAGGCAGAGGCAGGTGGATTCTCTGTGAATTAGGGGACAATTAAGGAATCAGAAGGAGACTCTGCCTCAAAAAACAAACAACAAATAAAAAGGCAAGAATAAAATACTTTATGTATATTACACACACACACACACACACACACACACACACACAGAGTTTATATATACTCCGGGTCCCAGCATGCAGACTGGCACTGAGTTTTGTAGTTCTGTAGTGGGATTATGGTATGTTGTAAATATTTGTCCCTCCTACTGGTTTAATAAAAAGCTGATTGGCCAGAGGCAGACAGACAGGAAGTGTAGACGGAGCTACCAGACGAAGAAAACTCTGGGAACATCTCAGAGCAGAGCAGAGATGCTAGGAGACACAGAGGAAAGAGGTTGAAATGCTGTTGAGAAAAGGTGCAGAGTCAGGTGGCTGAACAAGATAAGAATAATGGGTTAGTTTGAGTAAAGAGTTAGCAAGTTATATGCCTAGGCCCCAGGTCAATCAACAGAAAAATAATAAAAATGTCTGTGTGATTCAGTGGGACTGTAAGTGGGTCTGAACATTGGAGCCTGGCTGGAAAGTCCAGGCCAGAAACCTAATACAACAGAGCTCCAGGTCCCAGTCCTGGAGGTCAGCACTGAGCTCCAGGTCTGGTCTAGTGAAGGACTACACCACTGTGAATACCCTACTCTTCCCAGTGAGACCCCAAATGGCAGGGGAACACAGTCAGCAGTCAGCAGTCACTTTCCAGAATCTCCACCATCTTTATTTAAGCCACCATTCTGTGGAGGAATCCATCAGCAGCTCCTCAAGAACACGGGATGGGTTCTAACACTTGACTCTCAAACATTCATAGTTTCAGAGATTTGCTACCGAGGTTTATACCTATTAACTGAAAGTTTATTCCTATGTCACTGGTATTTCAAGTCAACAATCCAGGCTTTACTAACCGAAACACAGGAATAACTGTGCCCCATCAGATCTCACTTCCTGCGAAGACCTTGTCCTCAGAGACAGCCTGCCAGTCACAGATACCTGGGCATCATTTAATCATAGCATAAAGGTATCAGCAGGTATAAACCATCCAAGGAATAAGTTTCAAACTTATTATAGCTTTAAGACTGGCCAAGATGGGGAAAGAGAGATGGCTCAGTGCTTAAGAACACAAACTGTTCCTGCAGAGGACCTGGGTTCGATTCCCAGCACACAGATAGGACAGCTCACAACCATCTGTAACTCCAGTTCTGAGGAATCCTACAGGAATGGCCTAATGACATCCATAGAAACCAGTCTTCAAGTGTACATACCCACACACAAATATCTCTCTCTCTCTCTCTCTCTCTCTCTCTCTCTCTCTCTCTCTCTCACACACACACACACACACACACACACACAATTAAAATAATCTTTAAAAAGAATTTTCTAACTTCTTAATTTTTTTAAGTCCTGGTCTCTTTTACCAAGATTACAAATTTTTCTAGGGGGCTGGAGAGATGGCTCAATGGTTAAGAGCACTGGCTGCTCTTCCAGAGGATCTGAGTTCAATTCCCAGCACCCACATGGCTCACAACCATATGTAATGAGATCTGGTATCTAGTTGCCTCTTCTGGTGCCCAGACATACATGCAGGCAGAACACTATCTACATAATAAATAATTTTTTAAAAATACATGAAATTTTCTAGTTCAGATAATATATCTTTCCTGTCTGTTGCCAGGAATAAGCAGTCTATCAAGACTTCCTGAATTAACTCACTATACCTCAGCACCACTGCTCTCAAACTCAGGGAATTCTCCCTTCTGCCTGAGAACAATACAGCTTGTTCTCATCCTACAGTACAACAATGAGCAAATCACTCTGTACTATAAAGGGAGGTTCTTACAGGGGTTATAATGTGGTATCATAGAATACAATATTTACTTCATAGAGATTACTATTCTAGATAGTAAATACTCTAGATAGTAAATTTTTCTAGGTGGAAAAATATTGAAAAGTACTCTTAATCCTCAACATATTCTAAATACATAAGGATACATAAGAAACGGATGTGAGCAGGCTCTCTGAGGCCTCTGCTGGCATGTCCCCTGCCCTCCCATCTCCTGGCACCCTTCCAATGCATACTCCACAAAAGAAAAAGTTTCATTGTTCCAGCATCTGTCTTCTAAACTTGCAAAGACCCTAAGAACAAGGCACCGGCAGTGATTTCAATGGACCTAAAGTCAGAGCATTTAAATACAACAACTGTCCACCATCCAAAGTCTGCTTGAAGGAGCAGCTCACAATTCATGATGCCAGCTGGGGTGCTTAGTGAGCGTGAAGAAAGATGACTTACAGTCAGTGCAATATTTTTTTTCACAATACTTTCAAGACCTTTACTTTGTATGCCAAGTTCTAGCACAGGCAGAGGCAGAGAAATGTTAGGATCTGTACATAAACTCATGTTCAACAGAAAATACTGGGACAGCTGACAGAACACCCAAGAGAAAGGCACAAAGTGTGACATGGTCACCAGTCTGAGGGCCTTTGGGCCAACACAGAGCAAAGAACTCTTCCTCAAGGGACCAGCATGGAGAAAGTACACAGATATATGGAAAGGACTCACCAGGCCCTGCCCCTCCCTGCTGGACTGATGGGTTCTGGGGGAGAGGCAGCCACTGTCTTGAGTTGTGAGCCCAGTAGGCTCCAAGGATAACTCCAAACCCATTAAACTCAGGCAGTCACAGAACAAAACTAAGTGATATGGATGAGGGGGAGGGGGTTGGAGGGGACACAGGAGAGGGCGAGGGTGAGAGTAACCAAATGTAGTAGATACATATGAAACTGTTCAAAAACAATATATGGTAGCTGGAATGGCAGCTGTAAAAAACATTGTGGTGGGGTATGCTAGAGAGATGGTTAAATGTGGAAAGAAGTTGCTATACAACTATTCAGAGCTGCGTGTGGGTCACCAGCATCCATGGAGAAAAGGTGCCATGACTACCTGCACAGACCTGCAACCCTAATGCTGGGAGAAAAGACCAAGAGAAGGTTCTGGAGGCCTCTGGCCAGCCAGTCTGAATAAAACAATCAGTCTTAGGTTCAGTGTAAGACCCTATCTCCACAAACAAAGTAGAAATTCATAAAGAAGATACCTGAAGTCAGCCTCTGGCCTCTAAACAAACTGGAATCTGTACACATGCATACACACAGGATAGAGAGCAAGAGAAAAAGACACTGAATATCACCCTCTGGCCTCCACACACATGTACACACACATACATGCCACATACACACACACAAATACACATATGAACATGTACATACCACATATACCAAAACCCCACGTACAACTGAAGTCCAAAATGTTTTACTGTATATTACTTGAAAGTAAATCTCAAAAAGGTTCTTGTCCTTTCAATGAAACAGATTCTTAATTTTTAAAGACACTTTACATTTTTTGAGGTTTTGTTTATTTTTATGTGTGTGAGTGTTTGTCTGATTGTATATCTGTGCACCATGTGTGTGTAATAGCTGCTGAGGCCAGCAGAGGACACTGGATCCCGTGGGACTGACATTAGTAGACAGGTGTAAACTGCCATGTGGATGGCAGAAATTGAGCCCAGGTTGTCTGGGAGAGCAGCCAGTGCTCTTTTTTTAAATATTTTTTTATTTATTATGTATACAGCACACAGAAGAGGGTACCAGATGTCATGATAGACAGCCAGGAGCCACCATGTGGTTGCTGGAAATTGAACTCAGGACCTCTGGGAGAACAGTCAGTGCTCCCAACCCCTGAGCCATCTCTCCAGCCCCACAGCCAGTGCTCTTAACCACTGCATCATCTCTTCAGTCCTTCAATGTAGCCAAAATGGAGATAAAAGTCATATAGTAAGCAGGATAAAAACATACAGATTTTATTTTGTTTTTATTTGTTTTGAGACAAGGTCTCACTATTAGCCTTGATTGCTTTGTAGACCAGGATGGTCTTGAACTCAGAGATCCCCTTAAATCTTCCCCCCAAATTCTAGGATCAAAGGTATGTACTACCACATCCAGCACATACAGATTTTAAAAGCTGACTCGTGGACCAGCAAGGTAACTCATTGGACAAAGGTGCTTATGTTCAAGACTGACGGATGGCTTGAGTTCTATCTCTGGAATTCACAGAGTAGAAGAAAAGTGATTCAAGTTGTCCTCTGGCCTATACATGAATACACTGATGGACAGACAGATGGACAGATAAGTGCATATCAAAGCTAAGTCCTGAAGATCATCCTTCCTCTTTTATGGAATTGTCCTCATTTCTAAAGAACTAGAAATACCTCTCATCTCCCTAAGATAATGGATGCTCTTCTTTGCTTCTGTTTTCTCAGCTTACAACACAGATACTAACAGCACTCTAAAGATATGTGAGGAACACACAAAACAGCCTAGGATATATTTTCCTTCAGTTCTGAGTTCTCCCATATATACTCATCTACTGATCAGTCAGTCTATCCAGTCATCCATCTATCCTGTATTTTTAGATATGTAGACTGAGAGAGAATCAACACAAGGATCTATCTACAGATCACATACAAGAAGTAGCATAATGTACACATAATAATTATCTGGAATATAAAAGGTTAAAATGAAAACTGTTTCTGTAATAACCTACACAAATAGCATACATCAAGCACAATGTATCTTGCCTGCCAGAAATGCATTTATAGTCCTGATGGAAGAATCAGAATTTCAATCCCTACATGTAGAAATGGTGAGAGGGCAGCCTACACCTGCTGAGAGGTCAGGAGCTGCATCACATACAGTTTGTCAACACACCTGAAGACTGGACCCTCCACAGCCCTGCAGGTGGCAGTTCAGCTGAAGCCTTTTTGAGAGGCTGCCAACTCAGAGCTTCTTGCAGACTAAAGTAAGCCACTGGAATTCTAAGCCAACCTCCAGTCTCCAGTCTCTCATATTCAACCTGACTCAGGTTCCAGCAGGACAGACTCAATGTTGAAAATTTGGTCCTAGAACCAACCAACACAGTATAAGGGCTCTGAGGTAAGAAATAAATTGCTTGTGTGCACTTGCTATGGAGGCCAGAGACAATCTGGAGGGTTTTTTTTGTTTGTTTGTTTTGGTTTTATTAGACAGGTTTTCTCACTAGCCTAGGGCTCACCAAACAGGCTGACTGGAGACCAAGCCCCAGAGCTCCACCGTTCTCTCCTCCCCAGCTCTGGGATTCTGGTATTACAAATCATGCTGCCACACCCAGCTTTGTATGTGGGATCTGGGGATCCAACTCAAGTCTTCTTTACAGACTGAGCCATGGACCTTAAAAACACAGCAACAGGCTTTTGAAATACTACTGGGCATTCAAGCATTGCCAGCACCCCCTCCTCAGCTGAAGCACAATCTCCGTAGCTGGCACATGTGTGTCCACCCCGGGGAGATCACCAAGAACCAGGGAACAGCTGGAATCGGGAAAGTTTCTCAGACCATGAAGAACACCATCAGGAAGTCTGTCTTAAAACTTCAGGGACCATCTGCTCTTCCAGAGGACCCGGGTTCGATTCCCAGCACCCACATGGCAGCTAACAACTGTCTGTAGTTCCAGTTCCAGGCAAACACCAAGGCAAATAAATAAATAAAATTTAAAAAAACAAAAAACAAACAAACAAAAAAACTTCAGGGACAATTTGAGGACAAGACAACCCACACAACTCAGTAAAATGAGGAAGGAGGTGCTCGTGACTCTGTGCACCATAATCATCTACTCAAAAAACCAGATGGCCTCAGTTCCATCCCTGGTACCCATGTAAAGGAGGAAGGAGCCAACCAACTCCACAAGGATGTCCTCTAACCTTCATGAGCATGCCCTAGCACATGCATGTGCATGTGCACTAAGACCCACACACACACCACACCACACATACACACACACACACACACACACACAGAGTAATTTTTAAGGAAAGTACAGGGAGTTATGAGCCGGGGTGATGATTCAGTAGATAAAGAGCTTGCTGACTAATCCTGAGGAGCAGAGTTCAGATTCCTAGAATCCACATCAATGCCAGGTATGCTTGGTGATCCACCTATAAGTATACATGAGTACTTCCAGTGCTCAGGAGGCAGAGAGGGAATCCCCAGAGTAGGCTGGCTGGCTAGACCAGCCCCCTTCTCAGTGAGCTGAGCTCTAGGTTCATACAATTCAGAGATCCTGACTCAATGAATAAAGTGGACCAGCAGAAGAAAGGCCCAACACCAGCCTTGGGCTTTTAGACTTACACCCACCTACGCATATGCTCAAACACAGCACCATGTGAACATGCATACACACCTGAACACATACCACACACATAAGCATTTGCAATGAAAATCACAGGTAAGCAGGTCAGTAAGTCCTCTATAATCATCAAACTGTCATCATATTACCATTGATGTTCTTAGTTTTCTTCCCTAGAACTGGTAAAAATAACTAGTCACCTTGCCTTCCATTTTCCCCAACCTCTACTTCCTGAGGGGGGCGGGGAAGCAAAACCCAAACAACCCACCTCACATCAGTCTCCATATGACACTCTCATAATCCAGCCAGAATCCTGTTAGTTTGGCAGTAAAATCTGATCTCTCTTTGAAAGGCATCCCCAAGTGGGATTTTCCTCCTCTCAGATTATCTGTCTCCCAGCAGCAGTGTGTGGTCACAGACTGCAGGGTACATGCTAACGCATTTATCAAGAGATTATTCCTGGTCCCTCTGCTGGCAAAAACAAGCAGGAAACGGTACGGGGGGGGGGGGGGGGTTTGCACAGTAAGCCATAGTAACTAGCTTCAAAGCTGCTCGACTTGTGTGGCTCCCATGAATTCCAGGGGAAGAGAAAAAAGTCCCCTTGCTTTGTGTTTCCCAGACCACTGCCCTTCAGCAGTTTGCCAAGTGACCGACTCACATTGCCCAATCAGAGTGATGCCTTTCTTAGGCCTTGTTGTTATTCCATAAAGAATTAGTTCTGCTTAACAGCTCAGCTGTGCAGGAAGAAGATTCCACACAGTTCTACACTGTGCACCAGCCACAGACGGAAGACATACGAATGCATTAAAGAGGGCGGCTTTTGTAGCCAAGCCTGTGTCAGCTTAGCAACACTGGCCAAGTGGAAATTCAAAATAAGAAGACTTCAAATTCACAATGGAAATATTTCTGGTTTGGACTGTTTTTGCTTTCAGAAATAGTTATTCTCAAAGACTTTAAACACCTACTCAGGAGCTGCAGTCTATTGATAGATTTCAGTGTTGTTCTTTATTGTTTAGATGGGTAATGGAAAGATGGATGATTGATGTGAGGATGGGTGAGTTGATGAATGGATGATGGACAAAACAATGAATGGATGAATAATGGGTAGGTGGATAGACGATAGATGAATGGACAGAGGGATGAAAGGGTAGATGGATGAATGGGTAGATAGATATTAAATGAATGAGTAGGTAGTTGATAACTAATAGTGGATAGATGGATGGATGATGAATGGATGAGATTATGGATGGATGGATGGATGGATGGATGACAATAATGGGTGAAGGATAAAAGACTGATGAATGAATGGATGACAGATTAGAGTTGATGGATGAATGGATGCATGGGTAGATGGATAGATAGGTAATAGATGAACAGGTGGATATACAGTAGATAAACAAAATCCTCCCAATTCACATTATATAATACAGTGTTCTTGGAGTATAAAAGACCTCGTTTTCTTTTCTCTTCCATATAACTAGATACCTGTTCTATAATATAACTTTACAATGTATTACATAAATTAAAAAGTTGAGACAAGGCATGATGGTGCACACCTTGTTCCCAGTGCACTAAAGGCAGAGGCATATTTCTGTGAGTTGCAGGCCAAGTTAGGGCTACAAAATGAGACCTTGTCTTTAAAAAAATGTACCTACATATGACAAATTCACAAAGCAATGATTAAAAACCAGGTCTAGCTCTTCTTCATGGTACCTCCTAGGTTGCCACATGAAGATGAAGCTGAGTATCTCCCTCCCAGGCACCGGTTGTCAGAAACTCCTTGAAATGGATGAACACAAATTTCATACTTTCTATGAGAAGCATGTGACCACAGAAGTAGCTGCTGATGCTCCAGGTGAAGAGTAGAAACTACAAACAAGGTTTTCCCATGAAGCAAACTCTCTTGACCCCCACGCAGCAGAGGGCACCTCTTAGAGAGCAAGGAGAACTAGAGAAAGCAAGACACATCAGTTTGGGGATGCATCTTAGATGCCAATCTGAGAGTTCTCAACTTGGTTTTTGTTTTAAAAAAAGTGGGGGAGGAGTGAGTTCCTGGACTGGCAGATACTACTGCGTCTCCACAGCTGGGAACCAATAGAACCAGCAGAATCTATGAACTTTTCAGTCTCTCTAGATGATGTCCACCAATATGTTGCAGAACACTAGCTGCTCTTCCAGAGGACCCAAACTCAATTCCCAGAACCACAATGCAGCTCACAACTGTCTGGAACTCCAGTTCCAGGGAATCTGACACCTTCACACAGATAAATATGCAGGCAAAACACCAATGCACACAAAATAAAAATAAATTATTCAAGAAAGAAAGTTCTTTTTTAAATTTATTTATTTTTATTTTATGTGCATTGGTGTTTTGCCTGCATGTATAACTGTGTAAGAGTGTCAGATCTTGGAATTACAGACAGTTGTTAGCTGCCATGTGGATGCTGGGAATCGAACTCAGGTCCTCTGGAAGAACAGTCAGTGCTCTTAACCACTGAGCCATCTCTCCAGGCCAAAAGAAAGTTCTTAATGAAGAAGGGAAGAAGCCCAGGACCCAAGCACTGGAGATCAAAAGAATTGTACTTCATATGTCCTACAACACAATGTCACTAAATTCTTCTGAAGAAATAACACGGTAAAAAAAAAGAAGAAGAAGAAGGAAGAGGAGGAGGAGGAGGAGGAGGAGGAGGAAACTATAAAATATGTCAAACTATTGGCCACGGAAGAAAGCCAAAGAAAAATGCCAAGAGACAAAGAGACACACAGGCTGCCCTCACTGAGAGTTTGCCTTAGTTAGGGTTTTTATTGCTGTGATATAACAGCATGAAGAAGGGGTTTATTTCGGTTTACACTTCCAGGTGTCAGTCCATCCCTGAAGGAAGTCACAGCAAGAACCTAGAGGCAGGAACTGAAGCAGGAGCCAGGAGGTGTGCTGCTTCCTAGGGTGCCACAGCTTGCTGGGCCTGCTTTCTTACAGCACCTAAGACCATCAGCCCAGGGGTGGCCGCACCCACAGTGAGCTGGGCTTTCCCATATCAACCATTATTAATCAATCCTATGGCAGGCCACTCCTATGGAAGCATTTTCTTGATCAAGAGTCTTTTTCCCAAATGGCCCTGGTTTATGTCAAGTTAACAGGAAAACTAGTCAACATAGAGCTTCTACTGAATCCAATGAAAAATAAGATTTTAAGAGTGACAAATAAGTTATCCAACCTTGAAGGATAAAAAAGTTTATATCTCTAGATTTTTTTTTTTTTTCTTAAACCTTCTAAGAGCTGTTAAGGACAGAGTCAGTTTATGTATGTTACTGGAGATTGAGCCAGGACCACTGAGCTGACTCCAAGTACTTTTTTTTTTCTGAAATAAGGTTTTAATAAATTGTCTATTCTGTGACCTTTTTCCTTCAGACTCCTGAGGAGCTGGAGTTATAGACATAAGCTATCATGCCCAGCTAGAAGCAAACCAACTTAAACAGAAAAAAATTTATACACATATACAGAGAGACATGACTATATATAATCATATGTAGTTATATGCATATATATATGCCAGATGACATGTTAAGATGAATTACTTGTCACTGACTTCTGAACAACTTGTCACAACATGACAAATTCATTTAACAATATCATAGCTCCCTTTGTTAAAACATATGTATGTATATATGCATGTATGTATGTGTGGTATTTGTATGTACATTTGCATATGTCTAGATGCCCATGCTCATATTTGCGCACTAGGGAGGCCCAAGGTTGACACCAGGCGTATCCCTCTATTGTTTTCCAGCTGCTCAACCTGGAGCAGTAGGCAGCTCACAACTGTTCTGTGATGGGTTAGCCGGTCTGCTCAAAAGATCCCATCTCCACTTGAATTACAGGCAGGCCTCTGTGCCTACCTAGCATTTATAGCATTTATAGGCCCTGGGGATTGAACTCTTCAGGCTTGCACAGCAAGCACTCTATCCCCGGGGTCAACTCTCCAGCCCTCCCTTCTAGAATTTTCTTTGCTAAAGTAGATGCAGTCTTTTGCTTGAAAACATAAAATCTGAGAACTGTGGGCCAGAAGCACATAGACAGTGCTAGGATATGTTTAATAAATCAAATCCAATAGTGCAGTTTATGGAAGTGGTGTTGAAGAAACTCAGAGCTCCTGTTTCCCTGCCACACTGAAGGTCACATTCACCTGTGCAGGGGAAGGTCAACTGGGGGATTTTTGTGGTGTCACAAAGTGGAGAGAACCAAACAGCTTGACTTTCTTTGATGGCTTATAATTAACAGCAGATTTTATATTCAATAAAAAATGGAGGCTAAAAAGATCATAAACCAATTTTCCTGATTAACAGCAAAAGTAGTCACACTGCACATAGATAGGCCAGTATCGTTCAAATTACGATAATGATTCCCAGGCTCTGTCTCACAGCCTAGTGCTACTGGACTGGTGTCCAAATGATTATGGTTTGGGTACAGATAAAATGGCATTCAGGACCAGCTATGTATATAGCTGGGTTACTGTGTATTTTTCATAGCTTCGTGCAAATTGTCCAAATAGCTTAATGAGACCTGGTCTTCTGTTAAGGAAATGATCAACAGTGGGACCTGGCCATTTAAAGACTTCTGGAAATATCCCAACACTTAGGAGGCAAGTACAACAGTAGTTTTCAACTGTTCTGTGATGGCTGAGGACTGAAGGACTGGGAAGCATAATTTCCCATGGCCACATGCCGGTGGTAGACAGTTTATTCTCTCGGGAAAGCATGGGATGTTCAAAGGAACAGAAGCAGAAGAATCAAAAGAACAGGAGCCTGTGAGATGCTCAGATGGCAAAGTGCTCATTGCACAAATATAAGGACCTAAGTTCAGATCCCCGGTACCCATGTAAATTTAAGCCAGGCATGGCAACATCCCAGAGCTAGGAAAGCAAACACGGGAAGGCTCCTGGGGCTCACTAGACAGCCAGTCTAGCTGAGTTAGGGAGAAGCTCCAGGCTCAGTGAAAGACCTGATCTCAAATAATAATGTAGAAAGTGACTGAGGAAGACTTCGGTTTCATCTCTAACCTTCACGCACACATACATGCATAACTCCACATACATGCATACAAAACCCTGCCTTGAAATAAAAATAAAAGTGTTAAGCAAATAGATAAAAATTCTCAGTGAATGGTATACAGAAAAGGGTCCCAAAAAAAGAAGAGACCACAATGCAGTGACAGGGTTTTCAAGGCCACAATGACAGGCTACACACAGAATCAAAATTCCACCTAGAGCTCAGAGCTGACCGGTAGTTTGTGCTCTGCCTGATGGTGCCCACGAACGCTGTAAACCCCGAAGAAAGGCAATCTGAAAGTCTAGGTTAATCCGGGTATTTCGAATTTGCCTTCAAAGACAAGAACATTTCCCTGAGATAATCCTCACTGTAAATTGACTGATCCACTGACTTTATAAACAGAGGTATTAAACTCTCAGGAATTCTGTTAATGGAAAGCTGCTAGCCTTGTTTCTAAAAGCAAGAGTTCTGAGTTGACAGGGGACCCGAGGGCATCTGAAGCCTTTCTAAGTGACCCCGGGCTCACACCAGGGCCCACACAGGCCCTTCAGTGTTTGAAAAGGCAACAGGAAGTTCTTAATCCCCTTCCCTTAGGAAGAGATAAAGGCCTTTGATTTGGGATCACAACATCCAGAGTCCAAGGGAGGGTGGAAGATCCCATCCGCACTGAGCATGGAAGGTCAGTGGGAAACAAACAAAACACCAGCTCTGGCTAGCCCTTAAACCCAAAGGGCAGAGAGAGGGTGGGCCGGGAATGCAGCTGCTCCTCTGTGCCCTGTCGGTAACCACTGATTCCAAGTACAGGACAGCTAAGAGGGAGTCTTTGTGATGACACATACAGATAACCACTCAGAAGGAACAGCCAAGCCAACCTGGCTCCTAAAACCTGTTCACAGTAATTTACCCTCACCCTAGGTAAAGATACAAAAGCTATCATGTAGACAGGGTATGCTGAGTTCTCTTTGGAACTCAGTTGTCACCAATTTGTAACTCTGAACTGAAAAATCAACAGATTCTCCAGATAAAATTGTCTATTAATTGAGGCTGGAAAGATGGCTCAGCAATTAAAGAGATTGTATTGCTTTTGTAGAGGACCTTAGTTCAGTTCACAGCATTCAATACTGGGTACCTTACAACTAATTGCCTGTACCTCCAGCGCCAGAAAATCTGATGCCCTCTTCTGACACTGTGAGAAACTGAACCTTCACATGCACATACCCCCATATACAGATATACACACAATTAAAATATAAAAGGGGGGGTTGCACACTTTTAATCCCATCGCTTGGGAGGCAAAGGCAAACAGGTCTCTATGAGTTCAAAACCAGACTGGTCTATTAAGTGAGTTCCAGGACAGCCAGGGTATTACACAAAGAAACCCTGTCCTGCGGAATAACCTTTGTGTACACTGTAAAGATTTGTCACTTGAACTGGCTTAATAAAAAAGCTAAATGGTCTATAGCTAAGATTTGCAGGGCAGAGAGAATGATGGGAAGAAGGGTGCAGTCAGATAAGAAGCAGGAAACAAGACATAGAAAACAAGATAACAAGCCATGAGCCACGCAGCAGAGAGAAGGTAAGA
Organism: Sigmodon hispidus; assembly: GCA_004025045.1. NCBI lineage: Eukaryota > Metazoa > Chordata > Mammalia > Rodentia > Cricetidae > Sigmodon > Sigmodon hispidus. Next base: position 281,436 of record PVIH01000146.1, read on the forward strand.
AATAGGGGTTAATTTAAATATAACAGTTAGCTAGTAACAAGCCTGAGCCATCAGCCGAACATTTACAATTAATAAGTCTCCATGTCAGTGATTTGTAAAGCCGCTTGCAGGACAGAAACTTCCACCTACAAACCCTGTTTTGAAAAACAAAACAAAAACAAACAAATAAAATAAATCTAATTTTTAAAAATGTATTTATTATGTATATAGTATTCTGCTTGGATGTATATATGTATGTATGTATGCTCACATGCCAGAAGAGGACAACAGACCTTATTGTGGACAGTTGTGAGCCACCATGTGGTTGCTGGGAATTGCACTCAGGACCTCTGAAAGAACAGCCAGCGCTCTTAACCTCTGAGCCATCTCTCCAGCCCCTAAATTTTTTAAGTAATCCTGATATCACATGTTGTTGTTAACCAAAACTATCTTTTCTGCAATACACCATTTAAGTGCTTAAGAATAGCAGAGATATTCTTCTGTGAGATATAGAACTATTTCCTTACCTACCTAACCCCTAAGGCTCAAAAGGAAGTTATCCTTTAGCTGGGGAAAGGGGAAGCACATGGCACTACAGAGGTTTCACAACATCAAGAGGATTTTAACAGGATTCTGTAGTAACTTCACAACATGGCGTCTACCTTAGAGCCAACTTCCAGAAGGCTCCAATCACCAAAAACACAATTCAATGTTTTTTTCCCTTCCTAAATAATCTCCATGGGGCTTGGGCAGGGGGTAAACAGTGTTCACAGCTGCTTGCTCCAGCTTCTACGGTGCATCCCCAGTAATGACTGTTTTAAAGAGTTCATAAAAGATTTTTGCTATCATAAGCACTAGTGAACTCAAGGTGATCTTGCAAAAACTTCTGCCCAGGTCAGAGAGAAAACTTGTCCCCTAGTGATTGGCCCAATAGGGATACTGCTGTGACTGGTACACAAGGGACAATGCTGTGATTGGTGTAAACAGAAACCCTCATTTGCATAAGAGGTTTGCTATGACTGGCTGCACAAGCAGATGTTTGGCTCTCTTGGCGACATAGCTGCCTCTCTGGTGTTGGGACATCAGGATCAATAAAAGTCCTCTTTCAGATGGTCTCCCTTGCATATTTGGGAGAGTAGGCTGTGGCTGATGCACGTGGTTGCCACAGAAGCAGAGATGTGGGATGCTGCCAGTGAGCTGGGTGGCAGTCGTGGAAGAATCCAGAGTCATCAAAGCCTTGACAAGTGGCAGAGTCAATGCTCAGCTGTAAAAGATGAAGGGGGAGCCACAGACTGCCAGCCAGCAGCAACAGAAGGAGAATCCTGACTTCCTAGGCCTACACAGAGCTGAAACTCTTGCAGAACTAAAGGCCTTGGGAGGAAGAAAGACAGTGAAGAAAGGAGGAAGGGAGGAAGAGGAGTGTGAAAAAAGCCAATGAACTTCTGGCCAGAGGAGGGTGACAATGGCACCAACAGCCCTTTGCCTTTCTTTTCTATGTACATTAGGTTTTTAGACAACTCTCAGCTTACGGACCACCCTAGACTTGAACTCACGACCTCCTCAGTGCTTGGATTCCAGGTGTTCACAGGACAACTAGCTAGCAGTCTCATTTTAATTATAAAAAATTCTTATGAGTCATCACAAGAGTACAAAAGCATCATTTTATAGAAAGATACATAACAAAGGTATATACACATAATGTATAAGTGAGGGGCATGGACACAGACCTATTGCCACAACACTCAATGAAACTCCAAGTGACATCAGAAAAGTCAAAGACTTGCTCCCATAAGCATGCGTGCATGCACACACACTCACACATACACACACAGGCAAACGCAACTGCTCACTGTCCAACGGAATTCATGCCTGACATCATTAGATACAAGCCAGTACAGTGACTGTGGTAAAGACTCAACCAAACTAAAACCAGTGGCTATGGCTATCCGATAGCAAAATATTTTGAAAAGCAAAAACTCAAAGTAGTAAGTGGTGGTGTCGGATACTAAGGGGGGTTGCCACCACATCTAGTGACCTCAGTTCTCCAGAATCCACACAGTGGAAGCAGAGAACCGAGTCCGAAAAACTGTCTCCTGACTTACATACACCCACTGTGAGACACACACACACATAATTTTTTAATCTTTTTTTTTTAAAGTAGAAAATTCATCCACTGAAACAACAGAAATTACATGATATGCAGATGGCAACATCCACTTTCCTACCTCTCCCATTGTGGCCCATGTCACCAAAATTTTTGGTTTTTAACAGGAAAGCAAGAAAAAAAAAATGTGTGTGTTTACCATAGCATCTTCTAATTTATTTTAAGCACACTGCTTTAAATAAAATATGACAATACAGATAAAAATCACATTTGACATAGGCTGGCACATTCTAATTCCATTTCCCATTCAAAATTCTTTTTTTTTTTTTTTGGGAGGGGGTCTTTCAAAATCCAAGAAAACCATAGCAGTTCTCTTCCTAGTTTCTGCTAGTCCTCAACCATTCTGAGAAGCCTTAGAAGAAAGGGGCTCTCTCTCCTGTTGATTTATGAGATGTTTCTTTCAGCCATTCTATGCAACACGGAATAGCAAAGGTCCGGGGAGCAGTTGCCGATCAGCATCTGAAAGCTCTCATCCTCCCAAAGAAAGAAAGTTACGGCCTTTGACATCCTGCTAAGGTGTCAAGGCAACTGCTCATAAATGTGCGTCAATAATGAAGCAGAAATCAATCATTACTTCTAATCTCATCAATTACTATGGAGTGGAAGACAATGTGCGTCCGGAGCCACACACAGTTCAGCCACTTTGTGGCACCAATGCTAGTTTGTTAAGTCTGTTTTCTCTGTACTGTGGGTCTTTTTTTTTTTTTTTTCTTTTTTTTTTTTTTAAGTTTAATTCCACTATCATAGATGAAAAGCATCCAGCCATTTCAAGTTAATGCATCTCCATTGTTTTCTCTCTCAAATAAAACTTGAATAAAAACCTGTTTTCACTGGATTTTCTTATATATAATGGGGCAAGTGCAACAATATGTCTCTCATGACTAAAATGTCTCATAAACAATTTCACAAACAGGAAACTGGCTTTATAAACAACACTATCACACTGAGATATTTGGGGCAGACCCTTTTTTTTTCTTCAAAATTTTATTATTTTATGTATCTGTGCATTTTGCCGGCATGGAAGTCTGTGCCCACAGAAGCCAGAAGGGGGCGTTGGAACTAGATTTACAGATTGGCATGTTACATGTTGTTGCTGAGAACCAACCAGATCTTTGAAAGGAGTGGCCAATGCTCTTACCACTGAGGCATCTCTCCAGCCCTGGGGTAGTCTTTGCAGCAATGGTCTCTTGCATAGGGACAAATGCCCTATCACGGCTACAGTTCAGCTCAGCCTCTGCTGTTTATTGAAATAAATTGAAAGGCTCAAAAAAATAACAGTACCCGTCATGAGTTAAAAGATCGTGCGCACTGATTTTCCTAAACTATTCCCAAATGTTTAGGTCTAAAAGAGGAACTCTTTGTAGTTGTTGCATAGTTATACTCGTCTGAGGTTGTTGCCAGTACACCAGTGCTGGCTGGAAACTCAAAAGGACCAGTATTTGCCTATCATGCATGTGCCCCTGGGTTCCCCCAGCACAAGAAAGACAAAGAAAAAAGACAGAAAAAATTAGTTTGTTTTAAATCTAGCTTTTCCTCCTAAGCTGACAGGTTAAAGTTCCCCGGGAGAGATCGGTTTAATGGATGACAGCAAAGACTTCAGTGAGCAAATGAACTCGCTAATGGCTTCTCATACTCGCTGGCATTCATTTTAAATAGCATGTCCCCCCAGGCAGAACTGTGTTGCATTCATGCCCATAAAATATAATGGCAGTTTAACCATGTACATGACATTAACTAAGTTCTGATAATTATTTTGACACTGTTGGAATGGTCAAAAAACATCAAAGGTGGGGCAACACTGTGGTTACAGCCCAGCCTACTGTTTATTAAATCAAAAAATATTTGTCTAAAAAAGTTCTAAGATACTATTTTACTAAATCAGAGCTTAGTAATATGAGTGAGGCCTAGACTCCAGCTCTTCAGCACCACAAAAATGTTGGACAAGGATGGCAACCGACCTGTAATCCCAGTACTTGAGAGTCAGAGATGAGATCCCCAATACCAACTGGCTAGCTACGTTACCCCAATCACGGGCTCTGGCTTCACTGAAAGACCCAGCCGCAAATAAATATGACAGAGAAAAACACTCAATGCCTTTTTGTTGTTGTTTGTTTTGGGTTTTTGTTTGTTTGTTTGTTTTTCCAGACAAGCTAAAGCTGAGGAAGCTCCTTGCTACTGTTCTACAGGAAATGCCACAGGGAGTCCAGACAGATTGAAAATGAAGGACACGGGGCTGGAGAGATGGCTCAGCGGTTAAGAGCACCGTCTGCTCTTCCAGAGGACCCGGGTTCGATTCCCAGCACCCACATGGCAGCTAACAACTGTCTGTAGTACCAGTTCCAGGCAAACACCAAGGCAAATAAATAAATAAATAAAGTTTTAAAAAAAAAAAAAAAAAGAAAATGAAGGACACAAGACAGTCCTCAAACCCATCCAAACATATAAGCATCATTTATTCTTCACTGAAGATTTATTTTGTTCTTATTTATGTGAATATATGTGTCTGTGTACACATGTGTGTATGTGTACATGTGTGGGTCCTGACGGAGGTCAGATACAGGTGGTTGTGAGCTACCTGATGCCAGAGCTGGGAATAAAACCAGGGTCCTCTGGAAGAGCAGGAGTGGCTAACCACTGAGCTATCTCTCTGGTATGCATCTCAACCTCTCTGTTTTATCCTTATTATAAATATTTATTTTATTATTTTATTTAGGATGTGTGTGCAAGCTCAAATGGGAGAGCCTGTCTCAATTTTTCTTTTAAATTTATTTATTTGCCTTGATGTTTGCCTGGAACTGGAAAGACAGACAGTTGTGAGCTGCCATGTGGGTGCTGGGAACCAAACCTCGGTCCTCCAGAAGAGCAGTCAGTGCTCTTAACCACTGAGCCATCTCTCCAGCCCTATAGCCTGTCTCAATTTATAAGTTGGAGAATGATCAGAAATATGGGACACCAGCCTATGGCCTCCATCCACTCGAGAGCATGTGCACATACCACAAATACATACAAAATAAAAGAGAAACAGCTTTAATTCCGGTGTCAACCTGTTATATTCTCTTTTCCAGAGTATGGATTTGTTAATAACTATTCGAATATGTAAAGACCTATTTCCACACAAGGAGACCCACAAGCAGGAAAAAATGTCTGCACACATAAAATAAAAATTACAAATCAAAGCTGGGCAGTGGTGTCACACACCTTTAATCCCAGCACTTGGGAGACAGAAACAGGTGGGTCTCTGAATGTGAGGCCAGCCTGGTCTACAGAAAAGAGTTCCAGGACAGCCAGGGCTACACAGATAAACCCTGCCTAAAAAAACAAGACAAAACAAAAACCATTTAAGATATCCTATCTTGTCACTCAGATAGTCAGATAGCTTCAAAAATGTCTTTGGCAATCTCACAGCTTTAGAAGTCCCTCAACTAAAATGATGTTAAAGACGTCACTTACTGGGTTGCTGAGATGGCTTAGTGGATAAAGACACAGACTGCCAAGTCTAAAGACCTGGGTTCAATCCCCAGGACACCCAAGATTGGAGCAACAGAACCAACACCTGTAAGATGTCACATGAGCTCCACCACGACATACACATGCCTTCACACACACAAACACAAGCAATAATAAATACATATAAACATAAGTTGTTTGTTTTTTTAATTACTGAGTTAGAACATGAACGTGAAATTCTAGGAACACAGAAAAAACTCAGTGGGTAAATGCACCTGCTAATAAGCCTGGCAACCTGAGCTCTAGCTGGGACCCACATGGTGGAAGGAAGGACCAATGCCTACAAGTCATCCTCTGACCTCCACTGGCGACCTCCACACACACATATACCCACACATATACATACACACACACACACATATATATATACACACACACATATACACACACATACATATACACACATACATATACACATATATACACACACACATATATACACACACATATACACACATATATATACACACACATATACACACATACATATACACATATACACACACATATATACACATACACATATACACATTTACATACACACACATATATATACACATATATACATACACACATATACATACACACATACATATACACACACACATATATATACACATATATACACGCACATATATATACACATACATATATACACACATATATACACACACATACATATACACATATATATACACACATATATATACACATACATATATACACACGCATACATATACACGCATATATATGCACACATATACACACACATTTATATACACACACATACACACACACATATATATACACATATATGCACACAAATAAACACACATATATACACACACATATATATATACACATACACATATATATACATACACATATATACACACACATACACACACATATACACACACATATATACACACACATACACACACATATATATACACACACACATATACACACACATATATATTCGCACACATATACACACACATATATACACACACACATATATATACACACAAACACACATATATACACACACACACACACACAATTTTGTTTCTTTCCTTCTATGGTTTTTTGAAGACAGGGTTTCTCAGTGTAACCATAGCTATCCTGGAACTCACTTTGTAGACCAAGTTAGCCTCAAACTCAGAGATCTGCCTGCCTCTGTCTTCCAAGTGCTGGGATTAAGGGCATGTGCCACCACTGACAAGCTTTTTACCATTCTACTTATTTAGAAGTTAATAACTGGTCAAAAATTCTCTTTAAAAAAGCTGTGCACTCTTTTTCTCTGTCCCATACCCTACCTACTCTTTCTCTCCTCTCTTCCCCTCCCCCTCCTTAATAAACCTAATATGACTCCCTAAAAAAAAGAAAGAAAGAAAAGCTGTGCATCACACACACACACATCCTTTTGTTGTTGCTTTTATTATTTTCAAGACAGGATTTCCCTGTGTAACAGCCCCAACTGTTGCTTTGTAGACCAGGCTGGCCTCAAACTCACAGAGATCCACCTGCTCCTGCCTCTGGAATGCTGGGATTGAAAGCATGCGCCGCCAGGCATGCCCAGCTTTTTTTTCCACTACAGGTCAATATTCAAATCTGAATTACTTTAAACCCAATCAAAGGGACTCACACTAATTCAGTCTGAAAGCTGGGGAAAATTAAACCTTATTGCATTAATAGAAACTGAGGGCAGCCGTGTCCTCTGTCCCGCACAGATGCATTAGCAAGGCTCTGGAAAGAAAGTCTTTGAAAATGCTGAATCCGGGGCTGGAGAGATGGTTCAGCGGTTAAGAGCACCATCTGTTCCTCCAGAGGACCGGGGTTCGATTCCCAGCACCCACATGGCAGCTAACAACTGTCTGTAGTTCCAGTTCCAGGCAAAACACCAAAGCAAATAAGTAAATAAATAAAGTTTTTTTAAAAAAAAAAGAAAGAAAAGAAAACGCTGAATCCATACACATCGGAATTTACCATTAATACTTATAAAATTGTATTTCACATATGCAAGCTTTCAAAGCAGAGCCATATAGAGTTGAACAGCCCTAGAGCCTTAAAAACGACTACAGGTCAAGAGCACTGGAGGACCTGGGCAACTCACAACTCAATAACTACACTTCCAGAGGATCTAACACCTTCATCTGGCCTTCAACATGAAGGGACACACACACACACACACACACACACACACACACACACACACACACACACGCAGGCAAACACTCATGCACATAAAATAAAAATAAACTGTTTAAAAAGAAAGAAAGAAAGAAAATAGTCCTAATTTAAGCTGGGACTAACATGTTGACAAAGTGAATTCTTGCTCTAGAGAAATAAACTAGGATTTAATCCCTAGCATCTCAAAAATAAACAGAAACAAACAAAACAATTTGGGGCTGGAGAGATGGCTCAGCAGTTAAGAGCACTGACTGTTCTTCTGGAGGACCTGAGTTTGATTCCCAGAATCCACATGGCAGCTAACAACTGTCTGTAATTCCAAGATCTGACACCCTTACACAGTTATACATGCAGGCAAAACATCAATTCACATAAAATAAAAATAAATATTTAAAAAAAAAAAAATTTATCTAAATTATCTGTATTTGGCTTTAACGCCCCATGAACAAAGTCTAAAGTGGTACATTCGATCTAACTAGCCACGTTACTTTAATTTCCTTCTTAGAGACTTGAACAGTTCCAGTACAATGGGGCTGAGTAAATATTTAGGGCAGTGAGTAAAGAGTCTGGTGCACAAGTAGAAGGACCCAAGTTCAGATCTCACATCAAATGAAAGCTAGGGACGACAGCGGGTATGGTAGCCCCGGGGCCAGGGAGAGAGACGGGAGCGTCTCTGGGGCTCACTGGCTAGCTAGAAGGGCAACTTAATGAGCCTCAGCCTCAATGAGTCTCCACAACTCAAAAGCAGGCAGAGAGGCTAAAGGACACTCTAGATATTGACCTCTGGCCTCTACAAGCACATGCAAACACATGTATCCACAAGCATGCCCACGAACATGTATACACAGAACATGTATACACACACACACACACACACACACACACACACACACACACACACATTTGACATCTTGAGAAAGATGAAGACTGAAATCTACCAGATTTCTTTCCTGGATATGTCATAAATCTTTAAAAACTTACAAAACAGTAAGAAGGCTTATACTTAGGAGGATTGTGGCAAAGAACATAACTTCTCTCAAACAGTCCTTATGGAATTGGGAAGAGCGCACAACCAGTAAAGTGTGTACTAATCAACTATGAGATTATGAGTTTGATCCCCAAACCTACAAAAAAGTCACAGAGACATGCACTTGCAGTCCCAGCACCAAAGAGGCAAAGAGATCCCTGGCCTCATTGACCAGTCAGCCAATCTGTCCCAGTAAGCTTCAGGACAATGAGACACTGTCCCAAAAGAGGCAGACAGCACCTTCGTAAGACACTTCTGGTCTACACAGGCCCACTAATTCACACACACACACACACACACACACACACACACACACACACACTCACTCACATACACACAGAGACACACAGAGAGAGAGAGAATGAATAAAGTAGTACCATAAAAGAAAATTTTTTAAATAACTGAGATAGTTGTTGGAAAAATGGCTCAGTGATTAAGAGAACTGGCTACTCTTGCAGAGAACCCTGGTTCAATTCCCAGCACCCGGGGCTGGAGAGGTGGCTCAGAGGTTAAGAACACTGACTGTTCTTCCAGAGGTCCTGAGTTCAAGTCCCAGCAACCACATGATGGCTCACAGCCATCTATAACAACATCTAGTACCCTCTTCTGTACACTGTATACATAATAAATAAGTAAATATTAAAAAAAATTCCCAGCACTCACAGGGTGGTTTACGACCACTTGTTACACTAATTCCAGAAGATCCGATGCCTTCGTCTAGACTTACAGATACCAGGCACATACATGGTGCATGGAAATACATGAAGACAAAAAACACTCAAACACATGAAATAAACAAACAAATCTAAAAAAAAAGAAAGTGCCACAGAGCAGCATGTGCTTTTAATCCCAGCACTTGGGAGGCAGAAACAGGTGATCTCTGTGAGAGACCTCACAGAGAGAGATCAGCCTAGTCTACAGAGTGAGTCCCAGAACAGTCAGGGTTATACAGAGAAACCACATCTCGAAAAACAAAATAAATAAATAAGTGCCACTGTAGTTTCCTAAAGAAACCATTAAAAAAAATTATCTTTTCCATAATGCCAAGCACTAACCAGGTGAAAACACCAGTGTGAAGCAGTGCCCGAATTCCCCACAGTCTCTTCATTAATCTAACTGCTGCCAACATTGAAACTGCCAAATATATGTCTATAAACAGTCCGGAGAGGGTGAACCCTCCAGAAACCAAAAACACAAACATTTCAAATTCATGCTCTCTGCTCAGTTTGTAAGAATTTGGCTTTTTAAGGTTCATCAAAAGCGGCTTCTAAGAAACAGGCTTTTTGTTTTGTTTTGCCTTAAACAAAACAAACAAATATGAAATGTAAAAGTCAAGAAAAAGGTTTTAAAGTTAGTGTGAGAGATCTTTGCCAGGGAGCTCCCTCAGCCTCTGCAAGCACAGCCCACCAGCATCTCAGCAGACGCTGATCAATCTCAGCGCTGGAGAGGTGGTGGTACATTTTTATCTGTTTTACACATCCTCTCCATCAACTATGCCCATCTTCAAGATGTGCATGCTGCCTGGGGAGAGATCTTCAAACATTATAATGACTGCATCACCAACTGCTTCCTTTCTTATTTACCACGGTGTAAGCAATGAATTTAAAGATACTCTATAGCAAAGAGGCCAGGCGATATAAACTCAAAGTATTAAAATAGACTTACTTGGGATGTTTTTAGAATTTTATTTTTTTTTAACTCAGTCATCAAGGTTGTTTTTAGGAATTCAAGCAAAATGGCTAAAGACATAGCTCTGCAGTTAAGAGAGCTTGGTTGTGTGTTTTTGTTTGTTTTTTAAAGAGATCAAGCATGACTCAACATGGCTGATTATTTTGCAAGTAAGTCTTCAATCTTAGAAGAATCTCAGCTGGTTTACTAGCAACAACTGGAGCTGGACAACTCTGGGTGATAAGATCTTGTCTTCTAACTGTAGTTAGAAATAAGGCTTTCTTGGAGGTAACCTCAAATGCATTTGCTTTATTAGATGAAATATGCATTAAACCTAAAGGCTTGCTTAAAAGATTAGTTTTCTGCTAGTCTTTAAATGGCTGTGAGCTTCCTAAACAGGCCCAGCTGTTAAATTTGGGAGCACAGATCCCCAGGGGTTGTATAAACAACCCTGGCTGTGAACATCTTTCTTTGGATTCATCAGAGACTGCAGAGTAAAAGTGTATAGGCCCAAGACTCTTTTGAGATTTCATTTTAAAAATGAACAGAAATAAAACAAACAAATTTGTGTGTGTATGTATGTGTGTGTGTGTGTGTGTGTGTGTGTGTGTGTTGTCTACACCTTCAAGAAGCATAGAACTTTAGCCCCTTGATGGATCCTACCTTGCTTCAAATAAGAGAAAAAAAATCCAACTTTGAAAAGAGGGAGATAGTATTACATACAAGTGGCAGAAATTGAGGCAAGAATCAAACACAAAGTGAAAATTGGCTCCCTGACCCAGAGATTACCAGACCCCTGATAAGCAGACCTTACGTAGATCTACAGACCTGGCCTGGCTGTGGAGAGGCCTGCAGAACCAGGTGTGTGCAGCTTTACCGAGCTGATGCCTTGTCTCCAGGACAACTGACAGTAACTTAAACAGATGGTTCCAACCACAGCTCTCCAGGCCAGCAGGAAGCAGTAACTAAGCTTTATTTTTACAGGCTTGGCAGACAAGCCTCTTGAAATACCTGTTTCATTCTCTTTATTTTTCCAAAATCCAGCGACTTTGAGTTCCGTGTTAAAACTGCTGAATCAGGGCGGGCAACTGCTCAGAGCTTATGTGTCTCCTAACTAAGACACTGCCCCTAAAGCCTACAAACCCTACTGGGCCAGGACACTGCAGAAAAATTTTGCCACTTTTGGCACCAGAATTGTTAACAAAATTCAAATATCTGAACTATATTTTCATATTCTTATTCTCTTTTGTATGCCATGCCATCGCCTTTTTTCCAAACATTATTTTATTTTTTTTATTTATTTTTTTTTTTTTAAAAACAACTTTATTTATTTGCCTTGGTGTTTTGCCTGGAACTGGAACTACAGACAGTTGTTAGCTGCCATGTGGGTGCTGGGAATCGAACCCGGGTCCTCTGGAAGAGCAGAGGGTGCTCTTAACCACTGAGCCATCTCTCCAGCCCCTCCAAACATTATTTTAAATGATTTTAATGATCTTAACATTTCAAAATAAATTTTAGGTAATCATTGATAAATTACTCTGTAAGGCAGAAAAACACAACCACAAAATAAAAATCCTTGAAACTTCATAATAAACTGAAATAGTAGCATTTTATTCATGAGAAACATACATATCCAACTAATGGCAATGAACGATTCTTGCCACTTAAAAGTTATAGAAATAATGACTTGTCCAAACAATGTCACTGAGGCTAACCTCAATTTTTAAAAAAAGCATAATGAAGAGAATTTCTATGTTCTTCCATCTACAATTTTTTTGTCATTATCCAAGATTAAAAAAATAAAATCATGCAAACCCTAAGAAACAGATTTGTGCTCTCACCCCATCCAGAGGCTTTGATTTCCACCTTTTATGGAAAGGAAACAAACAGCGAGCTTCCTGCTCAATCCTCGCTGATGGCCAGACATCAGAGACTACGCCCGCCTCCTCCTTTACTTCCCTTATCTTAATTTAAACTTGTTGAAATATGAGACTGTTTTAAGCACACTAATGCTTTCCTGTGAGATTTATCTTGCCTCTGCATTAAGAACATCAAGACTGGCTCCCTGGCCATTCGGTTTTCCTAAAATATTTTAATTGCAGTGTTTATATAAGAAAGACTTAGCACTCAAGTAGGTGAAATTTTGATGTACTAAAACTTAACATATTTACATTTATAGGCCCTATTTTAATGTTCTGATTACTATTCAGGGTAACTAGAAAAAGAGGGCCTTACATTCTTCCCCTCTTTCTAATGACATGAAAATATAAAAGGAGACAATAAAATGGGTATCAATACAAAGGATTACTTTAAAAAAAAAAAAAAGCTATATATTACTTTAACCCAATGTTTTCCTTTTTAAAAATGGGATGCCTTAGCAAAACTAAGCTAGATGCATTCTTTTGTGCTTGGGTGAACAAGCAAAGCCCCCAGGCCCTGGGGAAGAACCTGGTGCTGATGTTCTGGGAGATAAGGCACCACAGTGACAGTCACTTAAGGAAAGGCCTACTCACATTCGAATTTCTGCATTCCTCAAGAACAATTCATGGCAATAAGCAACTCTGCAGAAGAGCCACATGAAAGCTGGGGCCAATGAATGAGGGTCATCTGCTCTTTATCACAGGGTAAACCTCACCCCGGCCAGCGCCTAACCTTTTAACCTTGCCGATTCCTAATTTACACATGAATAATGGAATTCTGGCCCGGAGTGCAACTTTCCGCTTCTAGCCGCTAAATTCAGAAACTAAGACTCAGCCTGTGTGTTAAAACCCCCCCCCCCCCCCCCGAGAGTGGCACAGATAAAAGTTTTAGGTTACAGGTAGCGACTACCACCGCTGCACCAAAAGATGCATTGGCTCATAAAATCCCCAAGGAAACAAAAAGAACACACTTGTACCCTGCTGTTATCAGTAAGTAGAAGAATTAGCTTTAAAAAACGCACACAAAAACAACAGAATGCCCACTTAATGCTACCCTCTTCCTGCTTGCTTTGGATAACATCTGCACAGGAAGGACCGGTTAAAGCCGGTCACAAGACCGGGCCTCTTAAACAACAAAACTCTGTGAATCCAGGATCGCTGAGCCCTCTTATTTTTTAAAGAAAAATCTAAATTTAAATCCGCTGTGCACTTCTTGTTTTAAGACTCATAATAGTGACTGGCTGAAAGTCCCCACCTAAAAGCAAGAGGATGGTCTAAGCAGTTGATTTGGGAAATTTTGTTTGTTTCTGAGGGCTGTGAGATGGCTGGGTGGATAAATTAACGTTTCTAAGTGAGGGGTCTTTATATAAGGTCAAAACTAGTCTAGAACTGCCCACCCTCCTGCCTCAGCCTTCCACATGATGGGATCACAGGTATTTTTCCACACTTGATTTTTCAATCCAAAGTTATAATTAGGTCATCTACTTCCCCACAATGCTTTGCAAAGTGATTAACATGTAGTTAGTATTATTATTTAAAAAAATTAAAGATACAAAAAAAAAAATGTGAAGATACTCAAAATGTTGAAAGTTTTCTTTTGTGTTTGGTTTAAGATGTTAGAACCGAACCCAGACACTTACGTATGCCAAACGCATGATCCAGCACTGAGTCAGTAACCCAGCCCCTGGTTCTAATATTTGCTTCATTTCAGATTTTATTTATGGAGTCAGGAAGCTGTGGTCCTGATAAATGTTTGTCTTTTAAACTTTGTCCACTCCCCTCCATCACCCACTTCCCCACAAAGGCAACATAAACCTTGGCATGAAAAAAAAAAAATTCCACAAATCTTTAAAGATGAGAATTGAAGAATCCTGGAGTACATTACACAAGATGCAAATGAACAGAGCATACCACATTCTCATCAAAGTGATACTGTACAACGAAACCAGTACTCAATGAAAGAAAGATTTCAATGATCAAAGCCAAAGGAAAACAGCAGGGGGTATTGGGGTGGAGTTTATCAGAGATCTTTTGGGGGGGGTTATGTTCTTCTTGTCAGGGGTGGGAGTAGGCCTAGACTTGGGTCTCTAATTTGCTAACATAGTTCAACACAAATATCTCTCTGCTTGCAATTATTTTCTACAATTCATCATCACTACACAATTACACCAATTACCTCTCTAAGTGCAGCAGAAACATGCCCCTGAGCCATAGGTAAGTCACCTGGGAAACTCAAAGCCATGTCTAAGCTTCAGCTGTGGAAGCAGACCTTGGATAAACCATTTCCTAAAGGTTATGTGGCTATTTCAAGAACCTGCTCTTCCCATCCTTCGCTTTATGAAGGGTCAGTGTGTGTGTGTGTGTGTGTGTGTGTGTGTGTGTGTGTGTGTGCATGTGCACACATATAGTGCAAAAATCTGCCCTTCAGAGGTTTACAGCATAGGCAGGGCTGCAAAATTTTCCAGCATCCTACTTCACTGAATGTCACCTGAAGAGGTGATGACCTAAGGAATTCCCTTACCTGTCCTGACACCTAGCAGTTATGAGGTCAACCACCACCCAATGGATCCAAAAGCTGACAGTCGCTCAAATGATGTTAATACAAGGGAAATGCATAGACAACAGACTTTATGATAACTGGAGAAATAAATGAGAAGATCGGGCTTAATTCCATTAGACCTGATACAGAAACAGCCTTGATCTCCTTCCCTCCCAGCTGGAAAAGGCTGGAACTACTTCAAAGGCTTGAGAGTCACTGGCCAATGCCCTCTCTCTTACAATCCAAAAGCAACATGGGTGATCTAAGAACAGTCTGAGATGGAAGGATGGACTGTAAGAAAGATCGAGCACTCAAGAGCTACCACATGGCAGAAAGATTTACGTGTGATTGTTTCTATTCAGTGATTTCCCAAAGACCGAAAGTTTACAACAGCTCTATTTGTACTAGCCAAACTTCATGGAATTCTTGCAACATTTGAAATTTAGACAGAGTCACCTGCCGTATTCAAGGTATAATTTGAATTTAGTTCCCAACAAGTCAAGTTTGTGTGGTTTATGCAGATTTCTCTGGATGTCTCCATTAATACCAGCTAGTATCTCTGGACAAATCCTTAATGTCTATATGATTTTAGTGCTACTCATAAGCCAATTAAAAAAACCTTCAAACAGTGAAAACCATTACCACCAAAAAGAACTTTCAAACACTTACTTGACAATGTCAGATGAGCTTTCTGACTGAGAATGGCCCCATATTTGTTCACTGCCAAGCACTGATAAAATCCTTCATCAGACTGCTCTCCTCGCCTGCCTTCCACCTCACTGATGTATAGAGAGCCGTTAGATAGAACCTGGATCCGTTTATTTTCAGACAGTTTTGCTCCATTTTTTAACCACGTGACCTTAATAGGACCTTCTCCATGAGCCTGGCAATCTAAAAAGACCGAGTCTTTCCTTGTGACAGTTACATCCTGTGGTTCTTTCATGAAAGACAGTTCACTAAAGCTCCACACTCCTGGAAAAAAAAAAAGGAAAGAGGGGTATATCCAGAATTACAGGTATAAAATCATTTAGCACACAACTGTAAAACACATATTTGTGGTATAAGGCAGTTTCTCCAGCCATAAAGGTTAACTTCCAAGGACCTTAATAACTGCAAACCCTTTCAACAAGTCAGAGAAGTCATCTTTTACAATGTCTACACTCAAAACACGGGGAAGATTCTAATACCTTCTATGAAGTCTAAGAATTTGGTTCTCAGGTTTCTGGCCAGAGACCCAAAATCATCAGAACTCACTGGCACAAGCCATTTGCTACTTTTACAAGCTTGTCAAAAAGATCTTGAACAGGGTTAAGTCATAAAAGTCTAATTTTACAAGAAATCATTAGCAAAACTCCAACTCTGTGAACAAGCGAGTTTATTTCCTTGTCTCTTTAAGTGTTTTTGGGAAATCCAGCACCTACTCCTTTGGGAATCGCGTTTATCTTTTGTGACAAATTACAAGTTTGCATTTTTTTTCCCCCTATCTGCCCTTTTACAGCAGGGATGCTGTCTCCTTTCCTTAAAAGAAATCCATTTACTTCATTTCTGCCAAGCCAGCTAGGTATTTAAAGGACACACAATAGACTTTGAAAAGTTGGTAACTCTGGCCGCTTGTGCTCAGTGGGTGATCGGATTAGGAAACCTTTATTTCACTTTTTTCGAGCTACCAACTGTTGGAAAAAATGCGTGACTAATTGGTCCTTACTGTCTAATAGGGATAGGAGATTGCTTAATCAACCAATACACATTTTTATCAGAGCAGAGGAAATGCTTTACCCAAGCATACACAAGCCCCTAGTCCCCCAGAATAAAGCATTTCTTGCCTCTTGCATTTAGAGCAAACGCATGTCTGTCTGGGACAACATAAAGTTAGGGGTCTTGGTGGGAGGTTTGTTTTTTTTTTTTTCTTTTTTTTTTAAACACTTCCCCTGGTCAGTCTGAAGCCCTGATTACAAACATCCAGCAATGATTTAATATGTTTCTGATCAAGACAGATCCTGAAAAATCTCAGTCTGGAGCTCCGAACTTCCACTAAGGTCTGCCCAGGGCAGCTATCCCAACAGCCCCAGGCAGCATGTAACCACTCCGGAAGACGCCCATTGTGTTTCTCAGCTGCATCCTACTTTGATCCTTTCTCTTGCTAACTAACTCTTCCAGAAAAAAAGAAAAAGAAAAAAATAAAGAGAAAACAGTGCTTGTAATTTGTAAATAAATAACTCAGCCTCTTAACACTTTTTCAAATTCCCTCCTTCCCCAACCATTCACTTTACGTTTCTGTCTTTGAAAAAACCAAGATTGAAGAAAGGGAGATAAATAAATTTATGCAAGTTTGTGCAAGGTTAATCTGGAGGATTCGGAGACCTCCAGCCCGGACCTCAAAGACCTACATGTGGAATGTAAGTTCTATACACACATCTTCCTCCCTGCCTCTCTGGGGGCACAAATGGGCCACACAACTTTCAAGCTCCTTCTCCTTGCAATTCCACCCTCCCATCTCCTTGCTCGGTTTTGAGCTGCGGAAGCTGGGGGCGCCAGGCTCGGCCACCCCGAGACCTGAGGAACCCATTGCAAACCCTAGAAACGCCGCGCAATCGCGGCGCCCCCCTGCGCGGCGAGGCTGCCACTCAGGAAACAATATAAATAAAACCACGTGCAGCCGCGGCCGGGGACGCAGAGCGGAACCCCCGGCTAGCTGCAGCGCGGACAATGGCGTGAGCAGAGCGAGTGGACAGCAGCCCTGGGGAGACTCAGCCTCGGCAGAGGAGCACTCAGAACGCACATCCCGCGCGAACCCAGCCGGCCGCACCACCCAGGACATCCCCGCCGGTCCCCCCTCCCCGCGCACGATCGCGCACACTCGCTCGGAGAGCGCGCCCACCTGGAACCGAGCCGAGCGGCGGCAGCAGCAGCAACAGCAGCAGGGGCAGCATCCCCGGGCGCACGGGAGGCGCCATTCAGCGGGGCTGCGAGGGCATGCTCCTGGGCTGTGCGCCCGCTCCCGCTTGCTCCCGCTGCTCTCCTGGACCCGCAGCTCCTGCTGCACCCGCTGCTCCGGCGTGGCGAGGAGACGCGCCGTTTGCAGGCGCACGGACCCCCGCGCGCGCGCCAGGCCGCGGGGACCACGCGCGTCGCGTCCAGCCCGGGGCGGAGGGAGGCTGCAGAGGGCGGCGCAGTGGACAGCCTGGCCAGCCGGGGACTACTTTCTACATCTGGCCCCTGGGCCCCGCACGGCGAGGTCGGCGCTGCTGGCGGAGGGACACGCTGCGATCACTTGGGCGACCCCGGGGACAGGGGGAGGGCCCCGCCGGACAATGCACCTGGGGGTCAGGCCCCCGCCCCTCTGCCTGCGCGCCACGGCCGGCCACCGGGCCACAAAGGCCAATCCTCCTGGCCGCGGCCAGTCCCCTCCCCCCGCCCCCCGGCCCTTCTCCCTCCTGCGGGCCAGTCGAGGATTCTGCACGGAGGAGGGGGTGGGGTGGAGGGATGGTGTTGAGAGATGTGGAAAGGCCGGAGACTTCTCCCCTGATGGCCCCCTGCCCATCCTCCTGCTTTGCTCACCCGCCCAGGCCCTGTTCAGGGAAGTCCAGTTCCCACTTCTGAGGCTTGTCAGCGCCCCTGGAGGCATCCTATGGTGACACCCCACACACACACACACACACTACCACCCACATTTGGAGACTTCTTATCATCCCTGGTGCCATCAGATACAACGGTGGCTTCAAAATCACCTAAGAGAGCCCTAAAATTAACGGTTACCTTTGGGGGAGAGCTTTTAACTCGGCTTCAAGTTAATTAAGTTTTTAATGCGTGAGAACTAAGCGCATGAAGGCCCTTGCCCTGGGAGTAGAGGCGAGATCAGAGGGTGTCCAGAGCTTGCTAAACGAGGCCAGACTTTGGTGGGATACCTGCTTAAAAGTTAGACTGATGAAAGGAGACGCCAACGATGGGAATTTGTTCACAGCTCTTGAAATTAACTAAGGATAACCAGGAGAGTCGAAACGTGTATTTAAAGAGTGCGGGGGGGGGGGGGGGAGAGCTACCCGTAAAGAGCCTACAGAGCCTTTACACGTGGATTAGCGTTTGCTAATCCCGATCTTAATCTTTGGCACATGACGAGGGCACAGGCTAAAAGCTAACTTTAATTAAAGCCTCTGACGGAAATCTAGCTTTGGTCACTAACAGCCTTTAGCAAGTTTCAGGAATCCTTCTGATTGAGCGGGAGAGGGTGGAAGTGGGGGGTGGGAGGAGAGTGGTTTTGGAAATCCATTAGGATCCCCACACTACATACCCTCAAACTGACATTTAAAAAAGGCAATCTACTTTGCAATTTCATTTTACCCTCATGTAAAACAGCAGTGCTATTGACTCTGTTGCTTCGAAACCCATCTTTTAATGCTGATGGGTTTGAACAATTTGTAAACCTCAGAATAAAACAATCCCGTAAAAGAAAAAATTGTTTGGGGTACTAAAATGTAGTATTGCGGAAATCTTTTAAATGTCTGCTCTTTGAAATGTAAAAGAAAATAGGTAATTAACTGTTGGCTTTTAAACTACATTTGTGGATTGTTTTGAGACAGAGTCTCATTTTGTAGTCCAGACTAGCCTGGACATCACTTGTATGTATGTGGTCCAGCCTGGCACGAAACAGGCTTGAGCCAGCATTCCCAGTCTGGCTAGGTTTTTCTTTAGTATTTGATTATTTCCTTCTCCCCCTTGACTTCATATTCTTGGTCCCAATGAACCCCAAGTGCTCCTGTTTCCTCGATAAGAGCTGCTAATATTTTTTTTTTTTATTCATTTACACCTGGGAACCTTCTGGGACCTGCTATTGCCTTGAGGAAGGAGATTTGCATTGGATCAAAATGAAGGAGGAGTAATGCATTAAACAACCTGCTGAACCAAGTCCAGCATGTATTTTCCGCACCACACTAGACAGGAGTGGAATTCCTCGGACCAGATATATTATGCCATATTATAAGATTTGTGGGGCTGGAGAGATGGCTCAGCGGTTAAGAGCACCGTCTGCTCTTCCAGAGGACCCAGGTTCGATTCCCAGCACCCACATGGCAGCTCACAACTGTCTGTAGTTCCAGTTCCAGGCAAATAATTAAATAAATAAAGTTTTTTTTTTTTTTAAAAAAAAAAAAGATTTGTGGTTTATTCGAAAGTTTTCATATATACTTATTGGCCTCTCATGGTAAACCTAGGAGGTAGATAGAGATGTTGGGAAGAAAGGGTTTCTTTCACCTCATAGATAACTGCCCATCACTGAGGGAAGTCAGGGCAGGAAACTGGACACAGGATGCAGAGACTATGAATGAGTACTGCTTTCTGGCTTGTGCAGGTGAGAGAGAGAGAGAGAGAGAGAGAGAGAATAAGGGCCCTGCCACATCAATCCTCAGTTAAGAAAATGCACTAAAGGCTTGCCCACAGGCCAGTATGATGGGGGCATTTTCTCAGTTGAGCTTCCCTGTCCTATGTGATTCTAGCTTGTGTCAAACTGACATAAACATCACAGATGTTCCTATTAGTAATGTCTCCTATTTAATTTGAAGAAAAAGATTTAGCCAAGGTCACCCGTTAATAAGTGATAAGTATGGGCCAGGGTTCATGTTTCCTAATTTCCAAGTTTTACCTGTTTTTTTTTTTTTTTTTTTTGTATAGAATCCTTTCTGCCCGTCAATTTTGTTAAAGTAGTTTTTCTAGTACTAGAGTTTGAATCTCAGGCTCCATGTTTGCTAGGTACTCTACCCACCATTGAGCTACACCCTTGTCTTTTCTATTTTGTGTCATTTTTTTTAAGATTTACTTTTTATTTAAGTATGCATGAGTGTCATTCTGTGGTTATGTCCTCAAGGGTACAGATGCCCATAGAGGTCAGAAACCGGTATCAGATCCCCTAGAGCTGGATTTGCATATGCTTGTGAACTCCTGTTGTGGGTAAGCAAACTCAGGTCCTTTGGAAAAGCTGTGCCTGTTAACTGTTGAGTATCACTCATTTTATTTTTATTTTATTTTTGAGACAGGGTCTTATAAGACTAGCCTTGAACTTCACATCTTCCTGCATTCACCTTCCAAGGGCTGTGATTACAGGTTTGTGCCAGTTTACTCTATGCTTGGTATCAAACCGAGGACCTCTCCTATAGTAGGCATGGCTCTACTAATTGTTCTCTATCCCCAGCCTCCCCTGTCTACTTAAAAACAAAACAAATGAGCCAGTTGGTAGTAGCACACACCTTTCATCCCAGCACTCAGGAGGCAGAGGCAGGGAGATCTCTGTGACATTGAGGCCAGCTTGGCCTACAGAGTTTGGTACAGGACAGACAAGGTTACACAGAGAAACTCTATCTCCAAGAACCAAAAACCAAAACAAGCAAACAGCCTATCCTGATGAGAATTTACAACATATTTCTTTGAATAACACAGTACAGATCTCCTCATGAATTGCTCTGACTTATCATTACTCTTCCATCACATGCTAATTTCCATAGCTACATAAGAGCTTATGGTCCAGCTCTTGGAATGACCTATAGTTTCCATCCAGAAGCGTATATTACGTGCACTAGATAACACCGCAGTGGTAAAGCCTGATTTGGAACTTCTGACACACTCCAGTTCAGATTTCAATATTGTGTAAACAAGTTACTGATGCTCTCAAACCTAATCTATTTAGTGGGAAGGAGGATAATGTCAGGGGGCTGCAGGGAGGCACTAGCTTGTATGGACAGCACCTAACGCCCAGACCTGTAAGTAACTGCCATCGCTACTGTTTGGGAAGCAGATAATCCCAATCATGACAGAGCTTTATCGTTTCAAGCTGCCTTGATTTTGAAAAGTTCATTTCTGAGAATCAAATCTGATTGACTTGGAGATGACTTTAAAAACAAACAAAAAAAAAAACCTCTGGGCTGGAGAGATAGCTCAGAGGTTGACAGCACTGACTGTTCTTCCAGAGGTCCTGAGTTCAATTCCCAGCAACCACATGGTGGCTCATAAGCATCTGTGATGGCATCTGATATCCTTTTCTGTATACTTTATACATAATAAATAAATAAGTTTTTAAAAATAAATAAATAAACTCCTTCAGTATTGCTTGTGCGGTTCTGAAGGAGTTAAGACAGGCCTGGGTGTTCAGCTTCCCCAGATTTTTCATAGAGGATGAAGCTTTTCTTGAGACAACTACTTACACCTTGTTTTATTTTTCTCTTCTGAAACAAGATAACTGATTTTCAGACTGAAAGAGTAGGTCATAAATACTGAAAGTAAAGAAAAGAAGGCCTGGGAAATGACCCAGTTGGCAAAGTTCAGATCCCCAACACCCATGAGAAATTCAGGCACCACAGCATGCATCTATATTCCAGACAATGAGGAGGGACAGACAAGTGGGTCCTAGGGGCTCACTGGTGAGCCAGCCCAGCCAAATCAATGAACTTCGGGTTTTGCAAGAGACCCCCGTCTCCACAAGGAAGATAAAGGATGTGGGGAGGTGGCTCAGTGGTTAAGACCACTTGCTTTTTTTTTTTTTTTAACATTTTTATTGTATGTGAATTGGTGTTTTGCCTGCATGTATAACTGTGTGAAGGTGTCAGATCTTAGAATTATAGATAGTTGTTAGCTGCCATGTAGATGCTGGGAATTGAACTCAGGTCCTCCGGAAAAACAGTCAGTGCTCTTAACTGCTGAGCCATTTCTCCAGCCCTACCACTTGCTTCTTACAAGGACTTTGTTCAGTTCCCAGCAGGCACACAGACGCTCATAACCCTCCATAGCTTCAGTTCTAGGGATACAGTGACTTTTCCTGGCCTCCAGAGGCACCAGGCACACATGCAGGATATTCATATACATGCAGGCAAAATACTCATAGGTATAAAATAAAAATAAATCTTTTAGCTGGCCTTGAACTCACAGAAATCCACCTGCCTCTGCCTTCTGAGTGCTAGGCTTAAAAGCATGCACCATCACCTCCAGGCTCTGAAATCTTTTTGACAACAACAAATCTATTCTTGGACTGAGGAGATAGTAAGTTGCCTTGCAAGCATGAGGCTCCCAGCACCTCAGTAAAAAGCTGTCTGCATTAGCACGAAGCAGTAGTCCCAGCTCTGGGGAGACAGAGATGGGCAAACCCCTGGAAGCTCACTGACTTGCTTAGCCTGGCCTACCTACTGAAGTTTCTGACCAGTGAACAACTTGTTTCAAACAAAAGGAGGAAAGCACCCCGGAAGGATACCCAAAGTTTTCTTCTGATCTACATGTGCATCCTCACCCATACCAAGATGCACATAGTCATATACCCCCCACACACACCCGATGCACACATCTCCTCTCACCCACTGTCTCCTGCAGATGTTGGTGCCCCAGCTTTTGGTGCCATTGCAGATTTCCCCAAAGCCTTCCAATCCCACTTTGATAGTTATTACCAGGTAGACTTTTCTGTAATCAGCTTTTGCTTATCACTGAAACCCTTCTACTATCCTGTTGTTGCCTATCAAATGCCCCAGCATTTCCTACAAACTCCTTGATTCTAATGGTCCCAGCTAGGGCTCCAAAGCGCCTTCACAACTTTATGCTCAGTATTTCTCTTCTTCTTACCTTTGCCTGATAAAACCTAAATTATCCACTGACCTCTGTAGGGACTTCTTCCTAAAGCCTAAATATTCTCCTTGTCCACATTCACATTCTGAGACCTTTCCTAATCTGAACTGTTGCAGAAGGCATAGAGATTTTTGTCTAAAACTTTATGGCATTTTTATGGCACGTGGCTTGTTTATATTCTGTCACTCAGCAGCTGGCATCTTGGGGGTACCGACCAAGCTCTGATTTACCCCGTTCTCCTCACAGTATGAAGGACACTGCCTTGCAGTCAAGAACTGAATAGATATAGCTTTGAAAATGTGTTTGTGGGACTGGAGACATGGCTCAGAAGTTAAGAGCATTGTCTGCTCTTCCATAGGTCCTGGGTTCAATTCCCGGCAACCACATGGGGGCTCACAACCATCTACGATGAGATCTGGTACCCTCTTCTGGCCTACAAGCAGAACATTGTATGCATAATAAATAAATTTTTTAAAAAAAGAAAATGTGTTTGTGTTTGATATGTACATGTTTGTGTTTACCTGCATGCATATGTGTGCCATGCCTGGTATCCAAGGAGACCTATAAGAGGATGTTGGATACCCTGGAACTGAAGTCATAAACCACCATACAGGAACTGAACCAGGTCCTCTGAAAGAGCAATACATGCTTTTAATTGTAGAGCTATCTGAATAGATATTTATTTTTAGAAATTATTTAACTTTATTTTATGTGCATTGGTGTGAGGGTGTCAGATCTCATGGAACTGGAGTTAGACAGTTGTGAGCTGTCATGTGGGTGTTGGGAATTGAAAAGCAGCCAGTGCTCTTAACCACTGAGCCATCTCTCCAGCCCCCTAGATATTTCTTATATGAAAGAATAATGAGTTACTATAGCATAATGCTGATTAAAAAGATGGATATCGTCTGCTCTTCCAGAGGACCTGGGTTCGATTCCCAGCACCCACATGGCAGCTAACAACTGTCTGTAGTTCCAGTTTCAGGCAAACACCAAGGCAAATAAATAAATAAATAAATAAATAAATAAATAAATAAAGTTTAAAAAAAAAAAAGATGGATATGGGGCCGAAAATGTAGTTCACTTGGTTGAATGCTTCCCTAGCACACACAAAACTCAAGGTTCTCATACACCAATCAAATGGCTCATGCCTGTAACCCCAGCACCCAGGAGGTGGAGGATCAGAAATTCAAAGTCATCCTCTGCTAATAGTAAGTTCCAGAACAACCTGCAGCACAGGAGACCCTATCTTACAAACACATGGAAAGCAATTTCCAGAAAGGTCTTTGAGAGATTACAAAGTTCCTTACTTGTATCCTTAGGGCATGTTTATTTGAATTTACATTTAGCATAATGCAAAAGCAATGTAGTGTATGACAAAAAGAATTTTTCTCACTGGACCTAACAGAACAGGCTTGCGATCCCAGATAACTGGTAAGCTAAGGCAGGAGAATTGCACATTCAGAGTCTTTTGGGGCTGCAGAGTGCGTTCAAGACCAGTTTGGGGAATTTAGTGAGCTCTATCTAGAGATTAGAAAGTAGGAAGAAGGGGCTGAAGAGATGGCTCAGCATTTAAGAACTCTGACTGCTCTTCTAGAGGACCCAGGTTCAATTCCCGGCACCCACAGGACAACTGTCTGTAACTCCACTTACAGGGGACTTGACACCCTCACACAGACATACACACAGACATTCACAAAGGCAAAACATCAATGCACATTAAAAAAAAAAAAAAGATAAGAAAAGGCTGGAGCTTACTGCAGTAGAGTACTTGTTTAGCACACATGAGGCTCTAGATACAGTCCCCAGTACTGCAGGAGGGGGCAGGAATATGATTCCCATTTGTGGTAGCTGTCTAGGAAGATAGAACCTAAGGGTCCACATTCAAGCATATGTTACTCACAGAATTATTTCTGATAGAGGACGTAGTGGGATCATGTTGATATATTGTCCTGCCTACTGGTTTAATAAAAAACACTGATTAGCTGAAGGCAGACAGGAAGTATGGATGGGGCTACCAGATTGGGAAAACTTCGGGAACAGAGCAGAGACACCAGACAGACCAATGAAGAAGCCAGCCGATGCAGAGAACAATTATGCTGCTCCGAGAAAAGGTACCAAGCCACATGGCTGAACAAGATAAGAATCATGGGTTAATTTTTTTTGGGGGGGGGCTGGCTTTCTTTTTTTTTTTTTTTTTTTTTTTTTGCCTTGGTATTTACCTGGAACTACAGACAGTTGTGAGCTGCCATGTGGGTGCTGGGAATTGAACTCAGGTCCTCTGGAAAAGCAGTCAGTGCTCTTAACTGCTGAGCCATCTCTCCAGCCCAACATGGGTTAATTTAAGAGTAAAGAGTTAGCAAGTTACATGCCTGGGCCCTAGGCTGATCAGCATAAAATTAATGTAAGCGTCTGTGTGTTCCTGTGGGACTGCAGAACTGTGGGTCTGTGGTTCAGTGGTGTGAGCCATGGCACTTTGAGGCTAGGCCCAAAAGTCCAGGCCAGAAACCCCATACAACAAGAGGAGGCCTAGGAAATCGGAACTTAAAGCAATTTTCCAGACCAGAACTGAAAAGGCCCTTCCGAAGCTGCTGCTGCTCTACCTTGCACGGGCCAGAAAACGGCAGACAGGAAAGCTGGAGTGTGTGGCAGGTAGAAAAGAGATGGACACTGAGACTGGCTGCCAGAACCCAGCACAAGGTATGCTATGTTAAAGACACTGAGGCACCATTCCCACCCCAGAGTCCAGTGTGAAGACCTTAACACCTATCACAAGGAGAAGAAGAAAGACCTAATCCATCAAAGCCAATAGTTCTGGGAACGGCTCCCAGTGTTCTAACCTTGCTTTATGGCTTCTGGAGTTCTGCTTCTGGTTAACTGTTCTTGTTAACTGAGGTATGTCAACCCAGGACATGGGTTTTATGCTTAAAAGCTCACCCTGGGAAAGGCTCAGGACTATATTTGGTTCCCAAACATACAATGTTTTTGCAGCCTCCTAACAAAGACTTTCTATTGGCTTAAACGGTGTTCACATGGTCTTCTCTGGTAGATACTTCATAACAACATAATGGTTTTGGGATTATTTCAAATAATACTTTCTAGATAATTCAATTGCATTTGATGGATGGAAGTCAGATTTTCGTGCAAGAAACTTAATCCTAGCACTTAGGAGGCAGAGGCAGGTGGATCTCTGAGTTTGAGGCCAGCCTGGTCTACAGAATTTCAGGACAGCCAGGACTGTTACACAGAGAAACGCTGTCTTAAAAAACCAAAACAAACACACAAAATCTGACTCATATAGTTTATAAGAAACAACCTCAGCACCTGAGTTCAATTTCCAGCACCTACATGGCAGGTCACAACTCTGTAATTCCAGTTCCAGGGGATCTGACACTTTCATACCAATGCACATAAAATAAAGTTAAATGAATTATTGTTATTATTATTTTAAGAAACAAAGACCTCAGCTCCTGGCTGCTGCTGCAAACTTGTGCTTACTCATTAATGTACCTTGTCCAGGGCAAGGACAGTGTGATCTCACATGTGTCGCCATGATCATATTAGGTCAAGTCTGGTAAGCTTATCCCATAATCCTACATTTTAAAAGCAAGTACAGGCCATAATGTATGTAAAATGTTTGGAAATCAAACAGCAGTAACATCAGCACCAGCAGTAGCTGGTAGATCTCATGATAGGAAAGGTCATAAACAAGCAATTGAAATGTGAGCTTGTCCTTTCAATGTCTCATTGGTTTGTGTGTGGTTGTTCCTCTGCTCACACAGAGTCCACCTGCTTATCTTTGACAGTGTCCATTGATCTATAGTAGATAGAGTTTGTTCTCCATTGAACTTGTTAACTTTCTTTTTTTTTTTTTTTTTTTTTTTGAGGCTGGTCTCTTTAACCTGATCTGTAGCTAAGAATGACTATCTTTTGATTCTCCTGTTTCTACCTCCTGAATGCTGGAGTTACAGGGGTTCACCACTACAACTCTTATGAGGTAGTAGGGCTTAAACCAAGGGCCCTGTGCATGTTAAGCAGTCATTCTAACAACTAAACTATATCTGTGGCCCTTCATTGAGCTCCTTCCTTGCTTGCTTTTTTTTTAAAAAAACTACATGTAGGAGCATGCAGTGGTGGATCTCTGAGTTCAAGGCCAGCCTGGTTTACAGAGTAAGTTCCAGGACAGTCAAGATTACTCAGAGAAACCCTGTTTTGGGGAAAAAAATATGTTTAGTGGCTAAAGAGATGGCTCAGCAGTTGAGAGCACTAGCTCTTTCAAAGGAGCAGGATTGGTTCCCAGCACCCACATGTGGCTCATAACTATCCATAACTACAGTTCCAGGAACCGAGACCAGTTCTTCTGATCTCTGTGCGAATTGGGCATGCGTAGGTACACATACATACCCACAGACAAAATACTCACACATGAAAAATCTGAAATATTTTTTTAAAATTTATTTAATTGCTTTAGTATTTGCCTACATGTGCATCTGTGAAGGGTGCTGGATCCCCTGGAACTGGAACTACAGACAGTTGTGAGCTGCCATGTGGGTGCTGGGAATTGAACCCCAGTCCTCTGGGAGAGCAGACGGTGCTCTTAACCGCTGAGTCATTTCTCCAGCCCCTTAAAAAAAATTATTTAATTGGCAATAATTTTTTAAAAATATTTATTTTTATTTTATGTGAATTGGTGTTTTGCCTGAATGTATAACTGTGTAAAGGTGTCAGATCTTGGAATTACAGACAATTGTTAGATGCCATGTGGATGCTGGGAATCAAACTCAGGTCCTTCGGAAGAACAGTCAGTGCTCTTAACCACTGAGCCATCTCTCCAGCCCCAATTGGAAATAATTTTTTTTTCTTTTTTTTTTTAACTTTATTTATTTATTTATTTGCCTTGGTGTTTGCCTGGAACTGGAACTACAGACAGTTGTTAGCTGCCATGTGGGTGCTGGGAATTGAACTCAGAACCTCTGGAAGAGCAGATGGTGCTCTTAACCGCTGAGCCATCTCTCCAGCTCCTGGAAATAATTTTTAATTACCATTTATTCATTCATCTCTCTTTGTGTGTGCGCATGTGCACCACTGTACATGTGAGAGAGGTTAGAGGGCAGCTTTGGAAAGCTGGTTCTTTCCTATGTGGTTCTCAGGGATGAATAAAAACATATGCATTTTGTTTGCCGTCTTTCTTTTTTTCCTTTGTTTAATTTTTCTCTTTTTAAAATTATTTTTTTTCATCTTATGTGCATTGATGTTTTACCTGCATGTATGCCTGTGTGAGGAACTGTTCCTTGGAACTGGACAGTTGTAAGATGTCATGTGGTTGCTGGGAATTGAACTCAGGTCCATCTGTTTTGTTGTTGTTGGGTTCTTTGTCTAGTTTTGGTATCAAGGTAACACTCACTTTGTAAACCGAGTTTGAAAATGCTCTGTCATTTTGTATTTTATATAATAATTTAAAAAGCATTGTTGTTAGTTCTTTGAAGGTCTCATTGAATTATGGGCTAAATTCATCTAACCCTGGGCTTTTAGCTGGGATATTTTAAATTACTGCTTCAATCTCAGTGGATGTAATGGATCTGTTTAATTTGCTTATTTTGTCTTTATTTAGCACTAGTCAGCCATACATAGCTAGAAATTGGTCCATTTCTTTTATATTTTCTAGTTTATTGAAATACAGATTTTTAAATATGTGCTTATGAGTCTCTGAATTTCCTCAATGTCTGTTACAATATTTCCTAAGGCAGTTTGAATGAGAATGGCCCTCAAAAGCTCATAGATTTGAATGCTTGGTCATCAGGGAGTGACATTATTTGAAAAGATTAGAAGGATCTGGAGGTGTGGCCTTGATGCAGAACTTTGAAATATGAAACTTCAAGGTTCATGCCAGGCCCAGAGTCTCTTCCTGCAGACCAGGATGTAGAACTCTCAGCCCCTTCTCCAGCACCATGTCTGTCTGCATGCTGCTGTGCATCTCAATGATAATAAGGCAGCAGAAATAAAATTAACACACCTTCACGTAGTTAAAGTAATATTCTGCAGCACAAACAAATGCAATACATCTTTACATAGTTAAAATAATATTCCACAACAGCTTTCTGGGCATCAAGTTATTTATTTGAGATATCTCAATGTTTTTGATGCAGGTACACACTTTCTTCTTAGGACTGCTTTCATTGTGTTCTACGGATTTAGGCATGTTATGTTTTCATTTTCTTTCAGTTGTAGAAATGTTTAAGTTTCCTTCTTGACTTCTTCCTTGACCCAGTTATCATTTATAGTAAATACATTGTTTAGTGTTAGTAAGTGTGTGTACTTTCTAGTGCTGTTAATATTCACCTTTGTTATATTATGATCAGGTAGAATGTAAGCTGCTACCTCAATTTTCCTATATTTGTTGAAACCTATATTCTACAATTGTTGTAGAATATTATTTTAAGGCATGCTACTTTTGTTTGTACTGTGGAACATTCACTTTCATGATGCAAGGGTATGTTACTTTTGTTTATGTTGCATTTGTTTAACTTTGTGAAGCTGTGTTACTGTGCCTGTCTAAAATACTTGATTGTCTAATAAAGATCTGAACAGTCAATAGCAAGGCAGAAGACAGGATAAGTGGGGCTGGCAGGCAGA
The DNA here is from genome assembly GCA_004025045.1 of Sigmodon hispidus. NCBI lineage: Eukaryota > Metazoa > Chordata > Mammalia > Rodentia > Cricetidae > Sigmodon > Sigmodon hispidus. The sequence continues at coordinate 311,657 of PVIH01000146.1, forward strand.
GAGAACAAGAAGGAGGAGAAATCTGTGAATTGCTGGGAATTGGACTCAGGACTTCTGGAAGAGTAGCCAGTACTCTTAACTGCTAAGCCATCCCTCTGGCCCTATTTTTTTAAAATTTATTTTTATTTTATGTTCATTGGTGTGATGTCTGCCTGTATGTCTGTGTGAGGGTGCCAGATCTTGGAGTTACAGACTTTTGTGTGCTGCAATGTGAGTGCTGGAAATTAAATCTGGGTTTTCTAAAAGAACAGACAGTGCTCACAACTTCTGAGCCATCTCTCCAATACCTTCCCACCCCATTAACACCTTTTATTTTTTTACTTTTATTTTTTCTAAATATTTATTTTTATTTAATGTGAATTGGTGTTTTGCCTGCATGTATAATTGTGTAAGGGTGTCAGACCTTGGAACTACAGACAGTTGTTAGCTGCCATGTGGATGCTGGGAATCAAACTCAGGTCTTCCAGAAGAATAGTTAGTGCTCTTAACCGCTGAGCCATCTCTCCAGCCCTCATAAACACCTTTCAAATCCATTTTTATCATAGAAAGTTTTTATTTCTCCTTTAATTATTATACCCAGCAAAACTACCTATTAAAATTGTAGCCTTTTCAAGTGTCACAGGCCTTTAGTCCCAGTACTTGGGAGGCAGAGGCAGACAGATCTCTGTGCGTTTAAGGCCAGCCTAGTCTACAAAACAAGTTCCAAGACTGCCAAAGGCTATACAGAGAAACCCTGTCTAAAAAAAAAAAAAAGTGGCCTTTCAGAACTTGGAGTGTATCTTTCCAGGCTTCTGTAGACTTCCTCTCTGCCCTCCTCTGACCATACTACCCTCTACTTCATCTATCTGTTTATAGGTTTATAGGTCAGTTTTCCCTTTCTTTCATCCTGACCTCACTGAGCTTCAGAGTTATGCTTTATTTAGTTCTGATTTGCTAACATCCAACCCACAGTGGATTTAATTAAGGAAAGAAATCTGAGGACCAGAACTGAGAAGTAAAACCTATTCTTTTGTGGATAGTTCTCTATTTGAATTTGAAAATGAGCCAGGGAGAGTATTGATTTGGTAAACCCCTTAAGAAATACGATATTTTCTCAGTTGCATAAGGAGATTGAGAGCTAGGAGTATGTATATTACTTCCTTTTGTATATGTGGCTGCATGTGTGTATACATGAGGGGGGCGTGCATCCACCTGTGTGTGCAAATGTATTAAGACTAAGGGTTTTTAGACATTGGGTATATTCCTCAAGCACTCTCCGCCTTAAATATCTGAAGCAAGGTCTCATCAAACATGACAGTCACTTGTTTACTAAGTGACTAGGCACAAGCTCTGGGGATCCTCCTGACTCTACATCTGGGAAAATGAAAATGTCCACCCACCCCTAGAATATTTTACATGGCTGCTGGGATTTGAACTCAGGTCCTAGTTCTACATGGCAAACACTCTTCCAACTGAGCATCTCTGTGGTAGAATGTTTTCTGTATGATGTAAATAAAGAACTGTTTGGGCCCATGTACGGCACCATAGAAGTGGGTGGAGAATCAGAGGCAGCCAGGTAGGAGAAGGAGGGTGGAGTTAGTCACTCTCAATCTGTCCTCCGAAGAAGAAGCATGTAGGAATCCAGGTGAGCCACAGGCTGTGGGCCACGTGGTAAAAGATTAATAAAAATAGGTTAAATTAAGATAAAAGAGCTAGCTAATAGTGTGCTTAAGACATGGGCCAAACAGTATTAAGTTAATATAAGCATGTGATTCATTTCTTTGGGGGACAAAAGCCGCAACATGTGAACCAAGGTCCAAACCGCAGCCACCGCGCATGCCAGGTCTCAAACCTCCCAGACCCAAAACGGGTCGGGAAAAGCATACTACAACACATCTCCCTGGTCCACACTTCTTGTGGTTGCTTTCTTGCTTTGGATGAAGTCAGAATTTTGCCAATCATGCTAAATGTATGTAAAACTTGTATTTTTTTTTTCAAGGCAGTGTCATGTAGGCTCAAGCTGCCTCTGGATTTGATATATAGTCAATGTTGACCTTGAATCTCAGATCCTCCAGCCCGTATCTCCCAAATGATGTTCTGGAATACAGGTGTGTGCCCTCATGCCAGATTTTGCTCAGGACTAGGAAAATCATTCTTGACCCCACACTTGACTGTGTGGTAACAAACAAGTGTTTTTACCTTTTACCTGGGGTGACTGTTTCCCTTATTAGGTCTTCTTCTTACTGTCTGTATCTTCCTATACTCCAGAGAAGCTGTGGCTAATTGCTCTCAAGACAGGATCATTTGGACCCCTGGAACTTGAGTCTTTACCACTGCTGTGCCCTTTCCTTTTGCACAGCAGCAGCACATGCATTTGCTGTGCAAGTAACCATATGCCATGCTTAGTTTTTCTTCCCTTCTCTTTTTTTTTTTTTTTAACTTTATTTATTTATTTGCCTTGGTGTTTGCCTGGAACTGGAACTACAGACAGTTGTAAGCTGCCATGTGGGTGCTGGGAATCGAACCTGGGTCCTCTGGAAGAGCAGACGGTGCTCTTAACCACTGAGCCATCTCTCCAGCCCCTTCTTTTTCTTTTTTGGTGGTGGGATTGAACCCAGCCAGGCATCCACTCTGACTACAACACACCCCCAGCCCTCTAGTATTCATTTAGACTCTATAAATTCTGTATGAGTGAAAATATCGCATCACCTTGTATTTGCGAACATGGTTTCAAATTAGGTAGTTCGACTTTCTTTATTGAAACTGAAGAGACTTTCAGGTAAGATGTGAATCAAAAGGAAAGAAACTGCCAGTTTCTGTCCCAAAGGTGATCCTTTAAAGACATATTTGTTAGTAGTGAGTGACAGAGGTTACAGAGGAGCCGGGACCATTTCTAAAGTGTTAAACTGACCTTCGGTAACAAGGTCACGAGGTCGGTGGGGGTTAAGATTGGTGCAGGAGAACCCTTTGCCTTTTGTGGAGAACTTTTTTAAAAGGCTTCAGCTTTCTGCCTGCCCTCCTGCTCCCCCGCCCCCTTCCGCTGGTCTCACCCTGCTTGGCTGTTTTAAAAAAACCACCAAGATTTGAAAAGTGACTCATAGGCTGACCTCCCAGCCTAAGGGCACAGGGACAGCCAGATGCTGTGGCCTGAACTCTTCCCATTTGGTGGGATGGCAGGAGCCAGAAGCCTGGAAGGAAAGACTCTTATCCGCCTCCCCCCACGCCTTTTTAATGCCGCCTCAAGATCTCCCCTTCTGCTTCAGCTTTTCTATGTCTCTGATGACCTCAGATTAGCCATTCACACTTCCTGAAACTCTTCTTTTTTTTTTTTTTTTCTCATTGACAAAGTAAGAAATTTGGACTGCATGATGTATTCCTGACTTTTATCTTGTTTAGGTTGATAAAACGCCTGAACCTTTTTGTTGTTGTTTCTGATTAGTAAAATTAAAAACAGGTGACATTTTGTTTTTCATAATATCTGTATCTCTTTAGGAATAAAACTGCTGGTTTAGCTTTGCTCTGTATGTAGGGCGCTGTACACTGGACAAGGCTCTGTGGCTCCTACTTAAAGGACAAGTCCTTGACATTTAGTCCCAGAGGAGTGAAGAGTCCAGTCCGAGAGCTCAGGGCCAGTGAGCTGTCTCAGTGGGTAAAGGCACTTGCTCTGAACCTGATGACTTGGGTTTGATTCTAGAACCTACATGGTGGAAGAGAAGAACTGATTTTCACATGTAGTTGATACTTTTTCTTATGTGGACTATGCTATGAACTCACAAACACACATGCACAAAAAAATAAATGCAATTATTTTAAAAATATAATTTATTTATTTTCATTTTATGTACACTGGTGTTTTGCCTGCATGTATGTCTGTGTGAGGGTGTCCCCTGGAACTGGACAGTTGTGAGCGTCATATGGATGCTGGGAATTGAACTCAGGTCCTCTGGAAAAACAGTCAGTACTCTTAACCACTAAGCCATCTCTCCAGCCTGCAATTTTTAAAAGTTTAAAAAAAAAACTCATTTGGTACGAGTGTCTAAGTTCTTACACATCATGTTGCTCAGTGCATGGTTGCTTTCTCTGGCGTGTATGACATGGCACTCCATGAACCCGGTACCTCACCACAATGCTGTGCACTGTGGTTTCTTACAGAGACAAACGATGCTAAATGTTCTCTTCTGAGCAATTAAGGCACATTCTGATACACCCTTCAAGCAGAGAGATCCAGCACCCTGCCCACCAGATACCTCAACTGACTCAGTGACATTCCTTCCTCATTAATCTCCCTCCATCGGTTTGAAAAAGGACTCTTATCAACATGACACCATGAATCCTGGCTGCTTCTCTCTCCCCTCTTTGGAAAGACTGCTGGAATTTCCACTGGAATGTTTTCCAGGCTCCCCACTGTAGCCATCTCAGCCCCCTAAAACCACAGCTGTTTGCCCGGCTGCAGCCCCACAGAAGGCTAGGATGCTGGAAGCCAGGAGTATCCTCTATCCCCTCAGCTCTTGCTGACTGAGGACTCTGAAGACTGACAGAAGGGAAGTTCTTCCTGTCTCCATTTTAGGAGAAAATACCAAGAGGAGAAGAGGAAATGATTGTGTTAATGATTCTGGCCCCACAGACATCCATCTAGTAGATGTGCTGGACAAACAAAATGGAAACCAAGAACCCTGAGTAGGAATCTGAGAGTTGTTTCCATCTGATTCAATGTAACAAGTACTTCCATAAGTAAAAGTCTTATTTGTTTGTTTTTAGTCCTTGCTGACCTGAAACTCAATATATAGACAAGGCTAGTCTGGAACTCACAGAGGTTTTCTGCCTGCCTCTGCCATCCCAGTGCTGGAATTAAAGGTATATTGAAGTCAGAAGTTTCTGTCCTGACGATGACTTCCAAATACCCAGCAGCTGTTTCCCAAATAACTGACTCAAAGGTTTAATATTATAGTAAATTCTGGGCCAGTAGCTCAAGCATATTACTAACTAGCTCCTACACTTAAATTATCCCGTAATTCTTATCTCTGTTTGGCCACATGGCTTGGTACCTTTTCTCAGTCCAGCATTCTCATCTTGCTTCTTCTATATCTGGCTGGTGACTGCTTCTCTGCCTTTCCTCTTCCCACAATCCTCCTAGTCTAGTCACCCCGCCTATACTTCCTGCCTGGCTACTATCCAATCAGCATTTTATTAAACCAATACAAGTGACAAATCTTTACAAGTTTACAAGAGCATTATCCCACAGCAGTGTGTGCCTCCAAACTCAGGCAAAAGTTTGTCCAATGGGCAAGGGTGATGCAAAACACACACTGCCAGCTCTCTATGCTGATGGCTGTTAGTGTTTAAAATTTTTAATAATATTTATTGCAAATTTTTATAGTTATATGAAACTAAAGTCCAAGAAAAGCAAGAGTTGAAAAGTATTCGGCTCTGAAATGAGGTGGGAGAGAACCTGTTAGGTTTCAATTCTGGGACAAATAGCTGAGGTGCCTATTTAACATATCAAAGTGAACACTGACCACCAGGTTCTCCCCGCACCCCCCAGTTCCTGTTACAGCGTCCCATTGGCTGGCATACTCCTCTTCCTACCTTGAACTTTCCAGCCCAGGGCATTGGGCTGCTCTTCCTTATATAATCCAACCATTTGGCTCCCTTCTCTCTTTGTATTTTTGGCCTCCGGCTGCTGCACCTGGTTCCCCTCTTTCCCCTCTCTCCTCTCTCTGTTCCCTCCCCCAGCTTCTTATATGGCACAGCTCAGTCTGATCATGTCCACCCTGAGCTCTCCTAGATGTCCTGCCTTCTGGCTATGCCCTCTCACATATCTACAATAAACCTTCTCCTCCTCTTCCTCATTCCTAAGAGTAGTCATAGTTCCTTTCCTTTTTCTTCCTTCCTTCTTTTCTTTCTTTCTTTCTTCTCATTCAGAACCAACAGTTTGACCATATGGATTGGAAACTGGAGGCACTGGTATATACAGTCAGACTGTGATGTGGGACACTTTGGGCCCCATCAGACCCTTCCCTCCAGCCTTGTATTCTAAGTTCAACCCATCTTCCTTAATAGCCAGAATCCACTTCTGTTTCCTAGCAACCTCCAAGCCCAGGCCATGAGCCACCTGTCTAAGACATGTTCTTCTCCTTGGACAGAATGAACAAGCATTTCCTGACCACACTCATATCTGTGTGTCTGTCCCTCCCACTGTACTATTCTAGGCATCTTACATTAACAGGTATCCAAGAAATATTAATAAAACATGGCAATATTGAGTTTAAAGGTTGTTATACTTGTAAGTAAGTTGTTAATTTATATGTTTGGATGTTTTGTCTGCATGTATGTATGCATACCATGTTCATCAGTGCCTGAAGAGGTCATAGTATCCCTGGGAAGCAGAATTATAGATGGTTGTGAACCACCATGTAGATGCTGAGAACTGAACCCAGCTCCTCTGCAAGAGCAGCCATTGCTCTTAGCTGTTGAACCATCTCTCCAGGTCATTTCCCTACCCCTTACCTCCCTCACCCCCTATCCCACCCACCCCACCACCCCCTGTCACACACACAGAGGGTTTTTTGTTTTAAGACAAGGTCTTACTCTATAGCTTTGGCCTGCCTGGAACTTGATATTTAGACCAGGTTGGCCTTGAACTCATAGAAATCTGCCTATTTCTGCCTTTGGAATGCTGTGATTAAAGGTGTACACTACCATGCCCAATACATTGTAAATGAAGTGTTGAAGGAGTAGTAGCCTCAGGACCTGGGTATTTAAAAAGCAATCTCTCTCTCTCTTCCTTTTCCTCTCTTCCTTTTCATTCTTTCTTTGAGAGAGGGCTTTGTCTTGTAGCCCAGGTAGCTCCAGTCTTACCACCCTTATTGTAGCAGCCTGCTGCTACTTGGGTCAGCGATTTAGGCTTAGGCCTGGGGATTGAAAAGACACTTGGGTCATTCGTCCAAATAGAATGGCATTTTATTGAATCCCTATCTCAGCTTACGTACCTGGGGTGGAAGCACAGTGGGAGTTTCCCAGGCATATGACAAAATACTGACTTCCGGTAAAAAGCCCAGCTTCCTGAACCAATCCCTACAGGCAGGAAAGCCAAAACATACTGGACAATGGGAGATACAGGATATGCAGCTAACTATCCACACATTATGTCCTTCAAGGCTCAGAGTGCAGTTGAAGGTCAGAGCAGGGGCCTACACCTTACTACCAAAATTACAGCTGTCTGACCTAACTCTACCTATAAATTTGCTTTTCTGTAAACTCTATTCTTTTCTCTGCAGGTGAGAGCAAATAGTTTTTAGTGGATTTTTTTTCTTTTTCTTTCTCTTTCCCCTGTGACATGCAGGGATGAAAGGGTCTCCTGGCACTGTCTGCTACCTCAGTCCACCCAGCTGGATGCTGAACCATTTCTTGTTCTGTACAGGGTCTCTGAACTTCTCAGTTTGAAAAACACATTCCAGTGCCCTGGTGTGCCCCGCTGTTCAAATGTTCAAATAGATGTCCACACTCTGCACTGTGCTGCCTCTGGGATCGCCAGGGGGACTTTCCCCAAAGCCATCTCTGTTTTTCATTATTTCCCATCTCTACCCTGGGCCAAGACACAGAGCACAGCAACCCACCTGCTAATGGTTCCTATCCCTGCATCCTTTATAGCCTGGGGTTTCCTCCTCTTTCCAAAGTCTGCAGGTAATCATTACTTTTAATGACTACCAATTTGTCTCAAATCACTCGTGAGGCAGATCTCTGACCACATCTTGATTGCACTAACTGAAGTGGGAGGATCTGCCCACTGTGGGCGGCACCATTCGCTGAGTAGAGGATTCTGGATTGTGTAAGAGAAGAAGAGCTGAGCACTAGCATGTGTACATTAATTCCCCGCTCTCTGTTCTTGACTGTGGATGTGATTAGTTACTTCAGGCTCCTGCTGCCACGCTTTCTCACAATGATGGACTGACTGTACTGAGAGCCAAATAAACCCTTTCTCCCCAGGTTCCTTTTGTCCGAGAAACAAAATTAAGACACTGTGCGTTTCCTATCTAAAGACTTAGAATGTCCTTTGTCCCTCAAAGGAAGAATGGACAAGGAAGAAGAGACTCCGGTTAAGCAGAGTCTTTATTATTTCAAGAGCAATAGGTGCCGGTGAAGTAGACCTCTTAGTACAGAAAAGAGAACTGGAAAAATAAATTTGGACATCAAATATATGTGGGTTTTGACCCATATTCTTTGTCTTTACACATGTTAAAGTGGAAGGAGGAAAATCAATCCAGTAAATTTTTTAAATTAAGCATTTTGCTAATTACCCCCAGGGAATAGACAGGGCATTTGCAATTTAGTTTAAGAGCCTTTCGTAGTCTGCTCCCAGCCTTCCTAGACTACACATTCCTGTCACAGCCTTCCTAGACTACATATTCCTTTAGGCTAAGCTTTTGCTGGATTTTTCCTCAGGCAAAATACCTACAAGATCTCACCCTTCTTCACCTCAGCTGATTAAGTCATCCTTAAAGATCAGATTTCTGTAAAAGTCTCCTGTAGCCTGTGGCACTGAGGTTGCTCTTTCTCTCAGCAGCTACGCCGATCTGAGGGCAGGAACTGAACCCATCCCACAATACACCCAGCAGTCTTAGGTTTGTAGGAGATACTCAGTGCACATCTGTAGACTGAGTGAAGGGAGTGTGTGTGTGTGTACGTGTGTTGGGGGGGGGAGTGAGGGAGAGAATTTGTAGGTGACTAAACAATGATCCTGAGCAGTCAACTATAGTAATAAATGTTGAGTGCTGCTGTCTAAGGACTTTGCTTTCATGCTATCATTTACAAAGAAAAGTATTAGGGATTGTTACCTGTGTAGGAATACTTACTTACCTTAACAACAATTAAATAACAACTGCTACTTGAAAAGACGTCTTGATTCCTAGAGCCAAGACTCATGATTTTCCCTTTGGAAAACTTGTGACAAGTTGTGGTGTTGCTAAAATACCCCATGTACAAATGGAGGCAGCGGGCTTGGAGCGGGAGAAGGGCACTCTAGAAGCAGAGACTGAAGTCAAAAGCATCACTGAAATTTAAGTCCTGGACTAGAGAGATGGCTCAATTGGTAAAGTGCTTTCTTTGAAAACACAAGGATTTGAGTTTGACCTTCAGGAACCATCTACAAATGAGCTCAGGGATGTGTCTTGTGCTATATTCCAGCACAGGGTCATCAGAAACTCAGACACAGGTGGATCTGGCCAGTGTAGCATAGTTGGTGAGGTGCAAACCAGTGAGAGGTCTCATCTAAAAAAGAAAAAAGAGGGGGCTGGAGAGATGGCTCAGTGGTTAAGAGCACTGTCTGCTCTTCCAGAGGACCCGGGTTTGATTCCCAGCACCCACATGGCAGCTAACAACTGTCTGTAGTTCCAGGTCCAGGCAAAACACCAAGGCAAATAAATAAATAAAGTTTTTTTTAAAAAAAAAGAAAAAAGAAAGAAGAATAGACGATGATTAAAGAACATCTTAGATTGTTCTCTCTTTCTCTCTCTCTCTCTCTGGAACTGTAGGCACTGAGTAAAAATTCCAATGCCAGGGTGGGCTACTCCTGAGTTATTGGTCAGGGATTCCCCTCACCCTTCCTGATACAGGCTGCTGGTTGCATGCTCCAGCTGGTAGTTAAGTCCTCTGCTGAAGACACTGTATACTTTGGTTGTAGTATAGAAATTAGGCTGGTTGGGATCAGAAACGCCTTGGACTGACTCCTTAGATCCCACTCCCCCTAGAGGAACACCTGACTCAGTCTTGAGGTTGCAGGGAGAAAACTGGATCTGCCTGGAGTGGAGGCTGAACTAAGCAATATTGGGACAGTGGGACCTTGGGACCGCCTGTCACCTGCCCAGGGAGGGGATGGGGAGTTGTGGAGAAGAGAGAATGACCTGATGTGGTGGGAGGGGGAAGGGACCTTGAATAAGGAAATACAAGGATAGAAAGTGTGACTTCTTTGTTCATAATAATAAAAGAAAAAGAAAGAAATTAGGCTGGGACTGAGTTAGAAGCCACCTACCCACTGGCTGTCATTCATAGTGCTTAAGAGCACAGAGCATCTGCTGGAGAATTGTTTTCACTGGTCCTGCCAAGCTATGAGCCTGTGTATTAAGACGAGCAGCATGCCAGGCAAGATATGCACACTGATGCAATAGTGGCACAGATGTTATGGGTGCAGTCAACTATTTTCCAATGGACTTAGTGGCTGATCCACAGGAAAGAATCTGTGTTTGGTACATAAGTGGAAACAAAAGCCTGTGTCCATAGATAGGTCCTGGTAGGGAAATGGCTAGTGTGGTTAGTGTGGTTCTGTTGACTGGATTCTATGTGCCTGTTAAAAAAAATAACAATATAATAACAATATATTACTGCTGCTGTCAGTCTTCTGAACCAGAGGGTCTATTTTTATCTACACCAGCTAGAAGGGCAATGACAGACCATACAAAGAATGCCATTCAAGCCCGGGCTGGTGAACCAATTACTGTTTTGGGGGTTAAACAAGAGCACAAGAAGGGTTAGGCAATCCATGAGAGCTGTATCACCTGACATTATCCTCCCCATGGTTCAGAAGGCTGGCGGGCAGCGAGGATGGCAGATGAGGAGGAAGACCCCACTTTTGAGGAGAAAAAATAAAGACATTGGAGGAGGAGCAGAAGGTGGGCAGGGGAGAAGAAAGAGACTTTTCTCTAAAGAATTGTAGTGTATGATGTATGGTTTGGGGATGACCGGAATCCTTACACTGGATCAGTGGATATTCTTGAAGATCTTGTCACTGAGTTCATGACTGAAATGAACAATGTCAATGTCGATTGGAAGACAGGGTTGAGTGCAATTGAAGATATTGTCTTCCTGATTCGAAGGGACCCACGGAAGTTTGCTAGAGTTACAGACTTACTATGAACAAAGAATTGGAACGGGCTGGGAAAGGATCTTGACACCGTTTATAAGATTGTATGTGGAAACCACACACTCTAGCTTGTTTACAGTAATATGATAGTACATCATGATATCTAGACATGCAATGAGAGGTCTTCCATTCAGGCTTCATAACCAGAGCTTCCGTTGCCTGCCTTCCTCTAGATGCACTTGAACTCTCCACTGGGCTTTAAAGACTAAAAGTATCCCAACCATGCAGTTCCACCTGAACAGGGTGGACTTGTGTATTCTAGGCTGTACACCATGGCTGCAGAATATGCAGTCTAAATGTCCTTTTGACTTTACTAAATGTGTTTTATGTATTTCAAGTTTTTACAACAGTGGCGGGAGAAATTATTAAAGAGAATGAACTGGTTTGTGTTTCTTTTAAGGAACTAAGCTCTTGTAAAAATGTTTATCTGTTTTAAGAGATCATTTGTTTTAATATTCTTTTTTATCTTTATTATTTTTCAAGATTTATTATGTATACTGTATACAGAAGAGGGTAGCAGATGTCATCATAGATGGTTGCTAGCCACCATGTGGTTGCTAGGAATTGAAGTCAGGACCTCTGGGAGAACAGTCAGTGCTCTTAACCTCTGAGCCAGTGTTGAGATACTGTTTCTCTATGTTTTAGAGCTGCTGGGCAGCTTGAACACCAGGTCACTTTCAATCCTAGAAATTGAAATTAAGGTGTCACCTGGTGTCCAAGTTAGAGCATCCAATATTTCTATTGCTGTGATAAAACAACATGCCCAATGTCAACTTGGGGACAAAGGGCTTATTTTATAATATATCACTGAGGGAAGTCAGGGCAGGAACCTGGAGGCAGGAGCTGATGCAGAGGCCATGGAGGGGTGCTGCTTACTGGCTTGAACCTCATGGCTTACTCAGACTGCTTTCTTTATAATTTATTTTCATTTAATGTGCATTAATGTTTTGCCTACATGTATGTCAGTGTGAGGGTGTCAGATCCCCTGGAACTGGAATTACAGACAGTTGTTAGCTGCCATGTGGTTGCTGGGAATTGAACCTGGGTCCTCTGGAAGAGCAGTTCAGTGCTCTTAACCGCTGAACCATCTCTCCAGCCCCTCAAGCCGCTTTCTTATACCAAGCAGGACCACTTGCTCAGAAGGGCACCGCCCACAGTGAGCTCGACCCATCACATCAATCATTAACGAAGAAAACGGCCCAAGAGCCTGTCCTCAGGCAAGTCTGATGGGGGCAAGTTCTCATCTGAGGTCTCCTTCGCCCAGGTAATTCTAGTTTGTGTGAATTTGACATAAAGCTAGGTCCACACCTGGGTTGTCAACTAGCCCGGGTGACTCCATCTTGTCCTAGCGAAGCTTCTTGTGTTTCACCCAGCCTCAGCCAACCACATCCTGAAGAGCAGAACATTCTCATGCAGCGCACTTTGGAAAGTCCATTGTTGTACACCATAAAATGAATTGTTTTAATCAACCTTCCTGAGACTTTTGAAACATCTGCTTCTAGCCTGCCTCTGGTATGGCGTAATTGTGGGCTTTGGCTTCAGAAACCCTGCCTTTCCTTTCCCCTGGGGTCAAGGGTTCTTTCTAGCATCAGACAGCTCTGGACCACTGGCAAATAAAGAACTCATAACCTGATTTTAATTTTTTATAAGATTTATTATGTATAGGACACCAGCAAGATGGCGGTGGCGGCTGGTATGGTGCAGAGACCCTTGTGGCAGATTTGCACTGCAGCATTGCAGGTGACAGTTCATGAAGCTATTAATCAAAGTATGGATGAAGAACTAGAAAGAGATGAAAAGGTATTTCCGCTTGGGGGAGAAGTTGCCCAGTATGATGGTGCATACAAGGTTAGCATAGGCCTATGGATGAAGTATGGTGACAAGAAGATTATAGACACTTCCATATCAGAGATGGGCGTTGCTGGAATTGCTGTTGGTGCAGCTATGGCTGGGTTGCGGCCCATCTGTGAATTTATGACCTTCAACTTCTCTATGCAAGCCACTGACCAGGTTATAAACTCAGCTGCTAAGACTTACTACATGTCTGCCGGCCTTCAGCCCATGCCCATAGTATTCAGGGGTCCCAATGGTGCCTCAGCAGGTATAGCTGCTCAGCACTCACAATGCTTTGCTGCATGGTGTGAGCATTGCCCAGGTTTAAAAGTGGTCAGCCCCTGGAATTCCGAGGATGCAAAAGGTCTTATTAAATCAGCCATTCGTGTTGATAATCCAGTGGTAATACTAGAAAATGAACTGATGTATGAGGTTGCATTTGAACTTCATACAGAAGCTCAGTCAAAAGATTTTCTGATTCCTATTGGAAAAGCCAAAATTGAAAGACAAGGACCCACATCACTGTAGTTGCCCATTCAAGACTAGTGGGCCACCGCCTAGAAGCTGCAGCTGGATTGTCTAAGGAGGGAATTGAATGTGAGGTGATAAATTTGTGTACCATCAGACCAATGGACATTGAAGCCATAGAAGTCAATGTAATGAAGATAAATCACCTCGTAACTGTGGAAGGAGGCTGGCCACAATTTGGAGTGGGAGCTGAGATTCATGCCAGAATCCTGGAAGACCCTGCATATCCTTGATGTTCCTGCTGTTCATGTCACTGGTGCTGATGGCCCTATGCCTCATGCAAAGATCCTAGAAGACAACTCCATACCTCAGGTCAAAGATATCATATTTGCAATACAGAAGACATTGAATGTCTAATTTGGATATTGAATACCAAGTCATTGAAATTTATTTAAAATACTTGTTAGGACTTCATCTAATGTATACTGAGAAACTTTGCTAGTCATGAAGTTATGCTAAAACAGCAGCAGGTGTCTTTACTGGTAAAAAGTTTAAATGTGGGGGCTGGAGAGATGGCTCAGTGGTTAAGAGCACCGTCTGCTCTTCCAGAGGACCCGGGTTCGATTCCCAGCACCCACATGGCAGCTAACAACTGTCTGTAGTTCCAGTTCCAGGCAAACACCAAGGCAAATAAATAAATAAAGTTAAAAAAAAAGAAGAAGTTTAAATGTGCTTATAAGCAGGAAAACTCTACTCTCCGCCTTAGATGCTATACTTTGTCTGTTACTGTTAGTCTAGTCTTTGAATGAGATTAATATAAATATTTACCATCTTTCACTATAAGAGGCAAGAATGTTGCAGGGTCCTGATGAAAAATATACTCTCAGAAGATAACTTAGATGTTTAAAATGCATATTACCTACACTTGCTGTTAAATTGCTTGATAAGGAATAAAAGGGATTCCTACCTAAAAAAAAAAAGATTTATTATGTATATAGTGTTCTGCCTACATGTGTGCCTGTAGGCCAGAAGAGGGCACCAGATCTCATTCCAGATGGTTGTGAGCCACCATGTGGGTGCTGGGAATTGAACTCAGGACCTCTGGAAGAGCAGCCAGTGCCCTTAACCATCTGTCTGGCCTAGCAATGGCTGGGACTCTAGTCCTATTCTCTGTCCTTCGAATGCTACCTTCAGGTGTCTTCTTTATCAGCAAGAAATCGATGACACTACCAAGAGAGGCCAGGGAAAGAAGGAAGCGAATTTGAGGTCCCATGGGAGAGGAGCCACAAAGGAGACACTTGAGTCCAGGCAGGACAGGATCACCGAATCAAAGGGAATGAGATGGCAACGGGTGGATCCAATGCTTGAGGAATGTCAAGGAGAATGGAGATGGAGCGATAATGTCAGTGTTTTGGAAATGAGTAGTCTAGTTGTCTATGACCTCTTGAAGGTTTCAAGAGATGGGGGGGGGGATGAAACGGGCGTGCAGGGGGCGAGGCTGAGGAAATGGAGGAGTGAGTGACTCCATTTTTCATTCAGAAATGTTTGGCAAGGAAAAGGAAGAAAGAACAGAATGGTAGCTGGAGGGCACAGCAGGACCCAGCAAAGGTTTTTCCAAGGGGGAAGGCAGGAGGGCTGGGCATGTCTGGAATACATCGGATTTCAAGGCTAGCCTCTATTTCCAGATGTGCAGTAGTCAGTGATGAATTCAACGTCTCCATCTGTCAGCGCAGCCAGAGTCTCTCTCACAAGATTTCCATGTTTATCAACATATGTTACTAATTTTGTTTGCATTGTCGTGGGCAGTGACACTTGGATTTAACTGCATCCTACCACATGGCAACATTGACTTCATAGGGGCTAAGAGCTCAGATTTGAAAGCATAAGGACCAAGTGGAAACCTCCCGCCAGTTAAGATACTGTAACTTCACCTTCCTCATCAGGAGCCCGGGGGTGATGCCTACTACAGCTTCCTGCCAATGGAAGGGGATGGATTCAGCCCAGTGCCTGGCACATTCAACAGCTCAGTATACCGCTTTGCTGTTGTGGTCATGGGTGCAGCCATGAGAATGACATATCTTACTGTGTTGACCTTAAAACAGAAGCACAGCCTCATCTTCTTTCGCATGCTTCCTTTCTGTATGGAGAGTGTGCAGTCTCTTCCTGCTAGAATTTTCTTTGGATCAGAGACCACTGGTGCAGATGAGCTACATCCCATACCAGAGCGGACCCTTCCCCCCCTCAGTCCTCTATCAGGACAGTCTGTGTGTGGGAAAAAGAGATCTGAGCTCTTTGCAAACAGACCTGGGAGGGGTTTGGGGAGGAAGAGAACAGAAAGACAGACACCAAATGAAACTCTTTGATCTAAAAAAAAAAAAATGTCCCTACACACACACACACACACACACACACACACACACACTTGGTTTTTCCCTAGCATGAGCCTTCTTTTTGAGGCCTCAGAGACAAAGATGAGAACACTGTTGAGAAGTTTTGCTTTTATAAATATTAAAAATGATGAAATCTGATGGAAATATCTCAGCTCTTTACTCACAAAAGTATACTGGCTAAGGTTCTGGATTATTATTCAGAATTAGATATAGATAGATAGATAGATAGATAGATAGATAGATAGATAGATAGATAGATATAGATGTAGATCCCTTACATACACATTATTCACACACACACAGGCACACACACTCCAGCATGCACACTTATCCCTTAGGATTTAGAAAAGCTACATCCTTGGGGAGACTAGGTAGAAGCTGAGCTAAAGAAAGGGCAGAGTTGCCTCAGAAACCCGACAAATATAAACAAATATCCAGGCCCACTGTGATTTTCTTTCAAGTTTTCTCAGCTCTTCACAAATACCCGGTCCCCTTTGATCAGATTCTTCTGAAGACTAGGGTGGGGGTGGGGGAAAGGATGGAACAGACTTCCTGCTGCTCTGTCCCATTTTATCTCATTAGACCCTCTGCTCATCAGGAGAAGGCCACTTGGCCAGGGGAACCCATATCTCCCTCCTGGAATGTGCTCCCTACAGTACTGCTGTCACAGAAGACTGATGGCCTCTCTGGAGTGTGAAGATAAACAGGTTTCTCCTGTCTACAGAGCTTGTTCCCAGTGCCACCCATCCACTCCTGCTCTGGAAGGACCCTCCCTGTGTTACAAATATGCCCCAAATATGATATTCTTGCACAGGGACTTTCTCTAGGCTGCCATGTAATGTCATTCTAGCACCCTTGAAATGATTAATACAATGCAGGCTCTTAAGAGGACACAACCCCAAGACAAGACAAAATGACTCCAAGATGGATCAGCAAACAGAAAAGCACATAGTCATTCTCTGATGTTACAATGGCCACAGATGTCTGGATCTGCCACCACATCTGCATGCATACACACACAGAAACACACAGACACACACACACACACACACACACACACACATACAAACATACACATTCACACACAGAGAGATGAAAATATACACACACTCAGAGACACACACACAGAGAAATATGCACATGCACACACATAGATAGAAACATACCCAGACACGCATACATATGCACGTAAACAGACACACACTCATCTTGCCAGACATCCCTGCTAATATCTGATTCCAGCCTCTTGCACTAGGCGCTCCATCCTCTTCCTCACTCACACAAGGGCATCTTCTGGATTTATTTGTTCCTGTGATTCAGTGATGACCCAGAAGGATCATTTCTGCGCTGGCATCACAGCTCAATGCAGACACAGCTGTGGGAGGTAGCAGTGGGTTCCTGAGAGACGCCAGGCTCCTGATCTCAAAAACTCTTCCTTTTCAGTGCAGATCTGATGCTCTCTTAGGATGGTGACAGTTTCCTACTAGTGTGATGTGCAGCCTGGATTTGGCTTTGCAAAACGAAGGTCCTCACATAAATCAAAGAAAAAGACATGGTTCTCTAATGGAGCCGCACAAGTAAACATCACAGCCTGGAGGGCTGATACAGGGCAGAGCACAGCCTCCAGGCCAGGTAGGAATTTTAAACTGATAACCTCAAAATAGCCAACTGGGTTGATAATCCCCCTGGCGGCAGGTGACAAAGCCCTTGTAGACAGGGCTCCCTTACCAGGCTCCCTAATGGTTAGCAGTGCACTCCTGGTGTCTCCATTCTCCTGCTCTAGACAAACCTTATGGGCTCTGTGGGTTCTCTTCTGGCGCCAACAACCGCAGGAAAGCACTCTGGAGGCAGAAGGAAGGAGCCGGTGGAAAAGCAGCTTCCAATCCCATCCCTGGTTTCCAAGCAAAGCGATGACACTAAAAAAGGCAAAGAAGGGTTGGTCCTCCCTTCACAGGGTCCCTGGAGCTGGCATCCTCTTTCTTGGGCCCTCTAGAAAGGGACTGATTTCTAAGTGAGCCCCTAAGGAAGAAGTTTGGACTTCACCCCTCAGCAAAAGCCGGAGGGAGGGGAGGAAGCAGACTCATTTCTGCATTCCTCCAGCACTTTGACTCACGTGGGCTTCATTCCCTAGCTTCAGCTGGGATTTGTGAGGCTCTTACATGAAGCCTTCTCTGTCCCTCCCATTTTCTTCTTGGATTCCTGACTAGCTAAACTTTGTGATTTGTCTGTATCTTTGTCTCCCTTTGACCTCAGGGCCCTTGACATGCAGGGGGTGTGATGTCTAAACTGTTTGGTACTCCCTACCAGGGATGCTGTGGATGCTGGATGAATAATCATGATAAATAAATAATATAATGAATAGTAATAGTGAATGGATGGACCACTCCCTGGACATCTCTCCAAAGCATCCTGCATTATTCTAGAATGCTTTCATCCTCTCCAGTTAACATTCGATGGGCGATACTAAAGAGGTATCTTTTGTGTGTGTGCATGTACACACACATGCATATGTGCACTCAAGTGTCATGGTGCGTATGTGGAGGTCCAAGGACAACCACAAGTGTCAGTCCTCACCATCTACCTCTTTCTAGACAGGATCTCTGTTTGCTGCTGCATACAGCACACTAGCTGATGGGTGAACCTCCATGGATTCTCTAGTCTCTGTTTCCATGCTGAGATTACAGCTATGTCCTACTGGGTCTGGCTTTACTCAGTTTCTGGGGATCTGAACTCACTGAACCCCCTTCCCAGCCCCAACATGGAAAGGACCTAGGGTACCTGGTCTGATAGAGAACAGTAAAATGAAAGCAGCATTTGGAATGATGACTGTGTGCCAGGACCACCCTGAGCACCTCACGCTTCTCATTTTTGTGTTTGAAACAGGGTCTCCTGTAAGCCCAGGTTAGCCTAGAATGTAGCTGAGGATGACCTTGAACACGTGATCCCCTGCTTCTACTTCCCAAATGCTGTTATTGCAATCATGTTTGCCAACCCTAGGGTTGATTGTTCCTTTTTTTTTTCTTTTATTTTTTTAGATTTAAATTTTTCTGTAAGTGGCTATGTGTGTGGGTACCCATGGAGCCCAGAAGAAGAAATCAGTCCCTCTGAGGCTTTATTTACAGGTGGTTGTGAGTTACCCAATATGAGTGCTGAGAACTGAGCTCAGGTCCTCTTCAAGAACAGTACTCTGACCCCATCATGTCGTGTGTGTGTGTGTGTGTGTGTGTGTGTGTGTGTGTGTGTGTGTGTGAAACAAAACTGGGGAAATTGGAACCCCATGCTTAGTGAACATTAGGCAGACACTCTCACAACTGAGCTGCATTCCTAGCCCCTTGATGGCATGCCTCCCCCCCCCCACACACCAAGACAGGGCTTCTCCATATAATAGCCTCGGCAGTCCTGGAACTTGCTTTGTAGACCATGCCAGCCAGCCTCGAACACACAGAGACCCACCTGCTTCTGCCTCCTGATTGCTGGGACTACAGGCGTGTGCCACCACTGCCCGGCCTCCATGGCATTCTTGATATATGGTTGTTGTTTGGTTTGTTCGTTTAGTTCGTTTTGGGTTTTTTTTTTTTTTTTTTTTTTTTTTTTTTTTTTTTTTTTTTTTTTTTTTTTTTTTTTTTTGCGATATAGTTTCTCTCTGGAGCCTTGACTGTCCAGAAACTCATTCTGTAGACCAGGCTGTCCTTAAACTCTGAGTCATGACTCTATCTACCTCCTGAGTGCTGGGATTAGAGAATATTTTTCAATCTAGAATGAGTGAATGGGTTGTGTTCTCATCCTAGGTCCAAGGATGTCCTGTGTCTTGATCCATTTGTTTTATTATAACAAAGTGCTAAGACCAAGGGAGTACACAGAAAGAAGTTAATTTTCTAAAGGCTCTGGTGTGAAGGCATAGATTTACAGTCACAAAACTTTATTTCAGGGAAAGACCTGTTAGTACCTGAGGGCAGGGCTCAGGTCTAAGAAGAATCTAGAAAAAAATCTCAGGAATGTGCCTGACAGGCAGAAGATCCAAAACTAGGGTTCTCTTGGAAAGTTTAACCAATAATTTTCAAGAATTACTCTACCTCATACCCCTTTACCCAATCCTGAAATGCCAAGACATGTAACACCCCATTTACTTTTTTCTTTAAAAACCCTCTTAACAGGGGCTGGAGTGATGGCTCAATGGTTAAGAACACTGACTGTTCTTCCGGAGGACCTGAGTTTGATTCCCAGCACCCACATGGCAGCTGACAACTGTCTGTAATCCCAAAATCTGACACAGTTATACATATACGCAAAACACCAATTCACATAAAAAAATAAATATTATAAAAATCCCCTCTTACCTTTGAACTCAGGGCCGAATTCCTTCTCGGAGGCGGAACATAGGGTTTTGGCCGGGGTTCAAATCTGCTGTCCAAAAGAATAAACTGGCTCTCATGTGTTTGCATCAGAATCCAGCTCCCTGGTGGTCTTTGGGTGTCTCAGGACACAGATACAACACTGGATTCTGGGAAACACAAGACTGGCATCTCAGTTTCAGGTGGGGCCTATTCCCTGCATTCAGGATGCTGCCTTGCAGGGACAGAAGGCAGAAGGCAAATAGGAGGCAGCTGCGGCTTCACAGGACAGTGGTACAAAACTACTATGTTCTGCCCATTTCTAAGGGCCTTAATCCCTGCCAGGAAGGGAATCACCCTCAAAGCAATCATTTCCTGTTGTGATTTGAATCTGAAATAGCTCCCATTGGCTTGTATGTTTAAACACTTAATGGTGGTGCTGTTTGGGAAAGTTGTGGAACCTTTAGGAAGTGAGGCCTAGCTGGAGAAGTAGGTCTTTAGGGGTAGGCCCTGAGGTTTTATAGCCTGGCTTCCCTTTCTGTCTGCTTTCTGCCTCCCAACTGCAGATGTGGAGTGACCAGCTGCCTCATGCCCCTGCCTCCGTGCCTTCCCTACCATGATAAACTGTCTTTACTCAAACCGAAAGCCAAAATAAACACTTCCTCATCGAAAACGCTTTTTTGGCATAACAATGAGAATGTACTAATACTCATCCCAAAGACACACTAAAGTCAATATGAATTGTGGGGACGCAGACCATGAATCCCTATTTAGCTATAACTGAGCCTAGTCTTTTATAAAAAGTCAGACAAACCTGAGTGGTAGTGGCACACACTTTAAATCCCTGCAGGAGGCAGAGACTAGCCTGGTCTATATAGTGAGTTACGGTCATAGCCAGGACTATGTAGAGAAAGCCTGTCTCAAACAAAACAAAAAGTCAGACCAAGATTTGGCAAGGGCCTAGCTTGCATCAGGCTTAACTGATCGATGTTTGAGATAAAAGGCCAAAGATCTTGCTGTTGGAACCTAAGAGAAATTTGCTTCAGGCAAGCCTGGGACAGACTGCGAATGTTGAAGGCAAACTTTGTTATTTTTCTGATCACCCAGGTCCATTGCAGGAACCTTAGGAGTGGACTCTGTGGTGGTACTTCAGCACAGAGGAGGCCAACAGCAGCAGACTTACCCATGACAGGCATGCAGGGCTTCAGTTTGCTAGGAAGAGCCAGGAGGTGGCAGGTGTGCAGTAGGCCCTGGCCTTATCCTAAGCTCAGCTATGGATACACTGCATGGATAGGCTTTGCCTTAGCAACATCTGACACCTGTTCTGATAACATTCTGGAACTATTTTCTGTGGCAAAGCAATAGCATGAATTTTTGACATCTAGAAAAATATCAGAAAATAGAGCTGGAGAGATGGCTCAATGGATAAGAGCTTGCTGCATAATCCTGAGGACCTGAGTTCAAATCCCCACCCACATAAAAAGCCAAGCACAGAGATACACATGTAATCCCAGTGCTGTTGAGCAGGAAACAAGAGGATCCTTGGGGCTTGATGGACAGCTAGTCTAGCCAATCAGCGAGCACTAGTGCAGAATATTATTTTAAGGTGTGTTACTTTTGTTTATGCTCTGGAACATTGGTTTAATGGTATAAAGATGTGTTGCTTTTGTTTATGCTTCATTTTTTTAACTCTGTGAAGCTGTGTTATTTGCCTGTCTAAAACACCTGATAGTCTAATATAGCACTGAACAGCAGGCTGGAGAGATGGCTCAGAGGTTACAAGCACTGGTTGCTCTTCCAAAGATCCTGAATTCAATTCTCAGCAACCACATGGTGGCTCACAACCATGTGTAACGAAAATCTGTCTGGTGCTCTTTTCTGGCATACATGCAGGCAGAACACTATGTATATAATAAATAAATAAATCTTTAAAAAAAAAAAAAAAGAGCTGAATGGCCAATAGAAAGGCAGGAGAAAGGATAGGCAGGGCTGACAGGCAGCGAGAATAGATAGGAGAGATCTAAGAGGAGAGGAAAAAGCCAGAGAAGGAGGAGGACTGCAGGGGCCAGCCACCCAGCTACACAGCCAGCCACAGAGTAAGAAACAAAGAAAAGTATTTAGGAATGGGAAAGGAAAAACCCAGAGGCAAAAGGTAGACCGGGTAATTTAAGTTAAGGAAAACTGGCAAGAAACAAGCCAAGCTAAGGCCAGGCATTTATAAGTAAAAATAAGTCTCCGTGTGTGTGACTTGTTTGGAAAGCTGAGTGGCAGGCTCCCCTAAAAGAGCAAAGAGTAAACAACAATGACCCTTTGACTTTTGAAAGGCTTTGCCCCCAAAAAATAAGGTAGGAGGGCTGGAGAGATGGCTCAATGGTTAAGGGCATTAGTTGCTCTTCCAAAGGATCTGGATTGGATTCCCAGAGCCCACATGGTGGCTCACAAGTCCCAGGAAATCTGACTTTGAGAGGATTGCACACATGTGTTGCACAGAAATGCATACAGGAAAAACATGTACACAAAATAATACAATAATTAAAAAATAAAGTGGAATGTGATTGAGAAAGACACCCAATTTTGACCTCTATTCTTCACACCTAAACATGCTTATTTCTATTTGTGTGTGTGTGTGTGTGTGTGTGTGTGTGTGTGCGCGCACAACACACATAATATATTAGTTTACTTTCTGTTGTTGTGATAAAACACTGACCAAAAACAACCTGGGCAAAAAAGGGTTGATTTCCTCTTATAGCTCCCTGGTCCCAGCCCGACATCAATAAATAGATCAGGAACTGAAGCAAAGGACATGGAAGGTCGCTGCTTACTGGTTTGTGCCTTGTGACTTGCTCAGTTTGCTTTTTTGTACAGCTCAGGAGCCACCTGCCCTGGGACGGTACCACTCACAGTGGACTGGACTCTCTCATGTCAATTATGAATCAAGAAAATCCCTCCCCCCATACACACACTTGCCTATGGGCTGATCTTATGAGGCATTACTCAGTGGAGGTCTCTCTTTTAGTTTATGTCAAGTTAGCAAAACTAACCAGTGCACATGAGAAGGAAATCTGTGGAAATGCACCAGTTTCATCTTACTCTAGGACAGCAGATGTCTCATTCGAGAGACCCTGTGGCCACTGGCCATCAGACACTGCTGAGTGACCCTCATTCTCTTCTCAGTATGACGTCAGACCCCCACTGTGCCCCAGCCCAGTCCAAGCTAGACCTGGTATTTGGGTTTCTGTAGAAATGACTGTCAGTGTCTGGTTCAGTCAGGGGTCCCTTGCTAGATGCTAGGAGTAAGCGCCCTGCTCTCTGGCCACACACAGGCCCAGTCAAGTTCGGAGGTGACAAAAATACACAGAGGCTAGTAATGTGGTATCCACTGTGACTGCAGAGAGCAGCCGTCTGACTGTGGAGAGTAGAAAGAAAGCAGACAGGACCTGAACAGTGAGACTGCAGTTACATTAGCTTCTTGGAGGACTTCAGTGCCAGGAACCATCGCTGGGCCAAACACTGGGCTTCTCACTCCACATACTCCTTCTTCTTCAGGCTGCAGAAGAGCGATGAGCAACCCCCCTCTTTACCTCTCCGCCATGTACAGCCTCAGATACAGCAGAATCCTGGCCACAGAGGCTGAGCAATGGCCAAGAGACTGACATGATTTCTCTTCAGTAGTGCTGAGCTTTACATTTAGAGGGGCTTGTCACAGTCAGAGACAGTTGGGACTCAAAAGCCAGGTTTATTGATGTGATAAGTTATCTACTGTTACTCACCTGCTTGGACCCACTGGGGCTGTAAGGAGGGCAGCACCCACAGTTTGCCGTGTGTAGACTAGACAGATGTTGGGGTGTGTCTGCAGCTATACCACACACTAGACAGACACATCAAAACAATCCAGAATGTCTGCTTACCTTTCCCCATCTCCTGCCCTCCAGCCTCTCCTCTTCTTAACAAGGTTTCACTATATAATCTAGACCGGCCTCAGATAATCTCCTGCCTCAGCCCTCCAACGTGCTGAGATTACAGGTGTACACATGCCTTGCTATTACCTGCTCCTTTCTTCAAAAAAACTGTTATTTTAATAATAATAATAGATGTTTTGCCTGCCTGCATGTTTGTTCACCATGTGCATGCACTACCTACAGAGGCCAGAAGAGGGCATCATATCCCCTAGAACTGGAGTTAAGATGGTTGGTTGTAAATAACCCTAACCCTAACCCTAACCCTAACCCTAACCCTAACCGATGAGTGGCTGGTGCTCTTTAGCCCTCTCTCCAGCCCCTTCTACCTGCTTCTTAACGCCACCTCTCATTACCGCAGCCCCAGGATTTGCCCTTGGCCCCTCACAGTTCTAGAACACATAGCTGCTATTCAATGAATATTATTTTACTAGGTATTATTCTTTGAAAGGTTGCACATGATGGTTTTATTTCTGAGGGTTTTTTCCCCCCAATCTTTGAATGACTACCAGCTGTCCCAGAGAGACTGCAAGCAAGATCTCTGTAATCAGGGTTACCCACTAATCACCCTGTAGTACCCAGGCTAGCACACTGTAGGGCTTTTCTAAGCATACTGGGAATGAAAGAGCCTATTCTAAAACTCCCAATAGCAGGGTCTCCATGGTTACCCAGGGCATCCCCTCTTCCATCTTTAGTTTTTGTAGCTGGTCCACTATGTGGCCCTGTGCTAGGTCCTGAGGGACAGGAGGATGAGCGGAGCCTGGCTCTTGCCTTCAGACATGGGTATAAAGAACCCTAACATAAAGCAGGAAGGAGTCACTCGCTCAAGAACCAGAGACAAGACCTAGCAAGCATTTCAGAGGAGGAAGAATTGCGTCCAGCTGCTGAGGTCAGACCAGCCTCCCTCTGGGACACTCACTGTCTTCTGCCACTCACCCCCATCGAGGAGGAGTGACCTCCCAACACTTCAAAGGACTCTGGAACTAAGCAGATAACAGAGCAACTGGAGAGTACCTCCCTGTCTGCTCCGTGGGATACTTCAGCATTTACTGTGTGTAGGAAACAGGATCTGTGTGTGTGTGTGTGTGTGTGTGTGTGTGTGTGAGAGAGAGAGAGAGAGAGAGAGAGAGAGAGTGTCTCTGTGTCTCTTTCTCTCTCTGTATGTATATTTGTATGTTTGACTGTTTCTCTCTCTCTCTCTCTCTCCAGCTTGTCTGAGATCTTTCTCTTGTTGCTTTCTTCTGTGTACCCAGGGCTAACCAGCCTGCACGGGCGATGTGGGGGTTACAGCCACTGTTCCCAGTTCTTACCTGCATCAGAGCATCTAAACTCATGTTATCAGGCTTCTGTACCGTCTTCCCAGTCTGGTTGAATAAACTCCCATTGTGTCTATATACCACATTTTTACCATCTGGCTGACAGATACCTGGGATGCTTCTATAACATGGGTATTGTAAATAGTTCAGCAACAAGCATGGGTGTCCTGGTGTCTGTGTGGCATAGACTTGGCTTCCTTTGTGTACTCTCTCAGGAATCAGGAGTGGTAAAGTTGGAACATAGGGTAGTTCCACTTTGTGTTTTGAGAAACAGCCATACTGATTTTCCAGAGTGGTTTCAGTCTTTATATTTTTATGCTCCCATTGAAGTGTCTAAGGGTCCCTCTTTCCCCACATTCAGGCAAACATTTGTTGCTATTATCTTGGTTTATTAATACAGGGTTTCTCTGTGTAACAGCACTGTCCTGGGACTAGCTTTATGGAACCAGTCTAACCTTGAACTCAGAGGTCTGCCTGCCTCTGCCTCCTGAGTGCTGGGATTAAAGACATGGGCCACCACCACCTGGCACATAAGATTTTTAATTTTATATGTTTGAGTGCTTTCCTGTATGTGCACCTCATGTGGACAGTGTCCACACAGACCAAAAGAGGGTATCTGATCCCCTAGAACTGAGTTGTAGACAGCTGTGAGTCATGGGAAACTGGGAATTGAATCCAGACTCTTTGCAAGAACAAGTGATCTTAAATATTAGGCCAAGCTGAAGCCCTTTAAATTGATTTTTTTTCCCCACAGATGAGAGATGCCATTTAACTCTTCTACACATGAACATCAACTTGCCAGCATCATCCGTTAAAGAAGAGTCTTTCCCAATGCATGTTTTTGGCTCCTCTGCCGAGATTAGGAAGCTAAGCCTGTACAGACTTTCTTGCTCCTGTATCATGTTCCTTTGGAATCTGTGTCTTTGTGTTAGTGCCACCCTGTCTTTGTTAGCACCGCTTTTGTAGTATATTTTCTTTCTACTTATTGACTTATACATGTATTTTATGTATATGAGTGTTCTGTCTTCATGTACACCAGAAGAAAGAATCTAATCCCATTACAGATGGTTGTGAGCCACCACGTGGGTGCTGGGAATTGAACTCAGGACCCCTGAGCCATCTTTCCAGCCACTGTAGCAGATTTTTCAAATATGGTATAGCTATGGCTCCAGCTTTGTTCTTTCTGCTAAGGAGTTCTTTGGTGATTTGAAGTCTTTTAGGTAGCCACGTAAGTTTTAGAATTGCTCTTTTCTCCTAATTATGTGAAGAATGTCATAATTTTGATGACAACTTCATTGAGTCTGTAAATTGCTTCTGATAAGTCACCTTCACAGCATCGATTCTGCCCATCCCTGAGTGAGGGAGAGCTTTCCATTGTCTGTCTCTTCAATTCCTTTCTTCAGTGCTTTCAAATTTTTAACGCAGACGTCTTTTGCCTCATTGGTTCATTTTCCTTTCTTTTTTATATTTCAAGACAGGGTTTTTCTGTGTAACAGCCCTAGCTGTTCTGGAACTTTAGACCAGCTGGCCACAAACTCACAGATATCCACCTGCTTCTGCCTCACAAGGCCTGGGATCAAAGGTGTATGCTACCACCAACCAGCCATTTTATTTCTTATATATTCATTTTTGTTTGAGGAACTGTGAATGTTTTATCTTGTTTGAGACATGGTCTCACTTTGCACCCATGATTGGCCTGGGACTCACTATATAGACCAGGCTAGCCAACTGCCTCTGCCTCCTGAATGCTGAGATTAAAGGTGTACACCACCACACCAGCTTTCTGATTTTTTTTCTCAGCAAGTTATTGACACACAGGAAATCTATTTGGCTTTGTATATTGACTTTGTGCCCATTGCTTTGTTGAATGTGTCAAATTTATGAGATTTCTGGTGGGGTTTGATAATAATGTCACCTATGCATCTGGATAATTTGATTTCTTCCTTTCCTGTGTATATCCCTCTTGTGATAAATATGACTTCAAACACTATAATAAGTTTGAATAAAAGTAAAAATAAGAAGAATGGAGCATCCTTGTTTTGTTCCTGATTTTTAGAGAAAATGCTTTAAATTTTTCACCATTTTCTACCAAGCTTCACCATTGATAACCATTAGTATGTTGAGATATCCTCTGTTTTAAAATATTTTATTCTTTAAAAACTCCATACATCTATGTTTGATCATATCCATCTAGATACCTCCTTCAACATGACCTAGTCCACTCACCCTATGCCCCTCCCAACTTCCTGTCCAGCTAGTGCAGCTCATATGCACATAGGTGGGTACCATTCACCAGGGGCTACATCTCCAGAGAGTGACTCTCTCTGCCTTGGCAGCCATCAAATGCCAATGGTTATTCAGCTAGTGTCAGGGCCTCAGAAGTCCCTTCCCGATTCATGCTGGGTTTTTATCTGGCAAGTTCTCTTGGGGGTAATTACAGCTGCAGTGAGCTCATGTGTACAACAGCCATGTCATGTACAGTTTCTTTAAAGTTTTTATTGTGAAGGGATACTTTAGTTTGCAGCTATTAAGATGATTATGCTGTTTTCATTGTGTTTTTCAAGGCGGGATGTTTCAGTGACTCCTGGGTTGCTATGACAACTGAAGAAACATCTTAGGATGTAGTTGATCCTGGTAGAAAAGGCCTGGTAAAAATTCACTGTAAGAGGAGCATGTGGTAGGCTCCTGACTTCATGGTTGACCAATAGGGGGAAGGGGAGGAAGGTATAATCACCAAAAGCCCACCCATAATGTCCCACTCCCGTCACTGAGACCATGACTCTGTGGAGGGCATTTCAGACGCAAACCGTAAAGCAAGATAAAAGGGACTGGAGTGCGGTTTGCGGGTAGAGAGAAGAGAATTTTAAAAAATGACAGGGGACAGGGGCTGGGGACTTGGCTCAGCATTTGCCAGGTGTGGTGGCACACACCTCTAATCCCAGCACTCAGGAAACAGAGGCAAGTGGATCTCTGTGAGTTTGAGACCAGTTCAAGGAACTACAGAGTTTGGATGTTCCTGGAAAGCCAAAGTTACACACAAAAAAAATCCTGTCTCAAAAAAATAAAGCAACAGCAACAAAAGATGAGTGTCTGCAGTTGCAGATCACCCAGCACCCACATGGGCAGCTTGCAGACATATGTAACTGTCTCCAAGGGACTGAATGTGCTTTTCTGGCCTCTGTGGGTACCTGCATATACATGTATATAGCACACATAAACTCATGCAGGCTCACACACACATACACACACACCAATAAATTAATCTTTTAAAATTTCAGGGAGAACAAGAACTAAAAGTGTAAAATCCAAAGGAGACACATAAAATGCTTAAGCCACACCAGCAACGGGCTAAACACACCTTTTCAAAACTCAGGTACAGCTAGTGATGAGAAAATGGAGGGACAAGGCCCCCCGGCAGTGAGGCAGAAAAGATGTGATGTGTGGACCTGACACAGAAGCCACACTCTTGAGCAGGACCTGTGTGAGGGCAATGTGGCCAGCTTGGGAGGGCTCCCATCATCTTCAGGGATGCTCTGAGTCCGTCTGCAGCGATGTTCTTGTGCAGATCTGAGATTCTTCTACTTGCTTCCTCGACACAGGCCCCATGACAGCTCACCCTTGAGAGCTCTTGGTTTCTCAGGCCCACTTCCAAAACCTGCTTTCCAAGCACTTCCCTCTAGGTACATGGGTACACCTTCTCTTCTCCACCCCAGGTGGGGCCTTCTGGACTTAACCCGGTGCCCAGCAGGAAGAAAGCAGTGTTATAGAATGAGGGCAGTTTTGCATCTTTATTCACTTGTGCCATATGGCATACAAAAAGAAGATGGTCTCAGATTTCAATTCTCTTTCCATCATACGGAGAGCAGTGTAACTCAGAGCAAGGCACACATGCCCTCTGACTGCATCCATAGTTAAGAAGTGGGATGCTGGGGGCTGGAGGGATGGCTCAGAGGTTAAGAGCACTGGCTGCTCTTCCAGAGGTCCTGAGTTCAATTCCCAGCAACCACATGGTGGCTCACAACCATCTGTAATGATATTTGGTACCCTCTTCTGGCCTTCATGCATATAAGCAGAACACTGTATACATAAAAATAAATAAATATTTTTTTTAAAGTCAAATGATAGTGGTCCATGCCTTTAATCCCAGCATTAATCCCAGGCAGATCTCTGTGACTTCTGAGTCTACAAAGTGAGTTCCAAGACAGCCAGAGCTACAACAGAGAACCTCTGTTTCAAAATAAAAAAAAAAAAGAAACTATCATGAGATTTGACAGTAATTCTTTACTCTCAAAAACTAATGCAGCTTTTGTGTGTGTGTGTGTGTGTGTGTGTGTGTGTGTGTGTGTAGGTGTACCCACACAAACACATTCGGAGGCTGATATCTTTCTCTTTGCTCTTCACCTTATTTTTTGAGACAGGGTCCCTCACTGGATTTGGAGATAGTTGTTTTGACTACACTAATTGGCAGCTTTTCTGTGGGTGCTGGGGATCAGAACTCAGCTCCTCATGGCCTCAAGAAGGCCCTTTATCTGAGTCATCTCAGTCCCTAAACAGAAACATCTTAAAAGTTCTGCTGAGGCTGCTGCCAGAGAACAAAGTTTTGACAACCAAACATTGACCAGGTCACAATGCACAGAATAATCTGATTTTCCAGCCTGATGACCAGCAAGTGCCAATACTCACATTCAAAGAAAGGAAGTACTCTTGAAACAAACATCAAATGATACCTTTGTATTTTCTACTGGAAATCTTAAAATTATTTCCTTTTTATGAAAGATGAGCTAGATGCTGTATTTGAATCAATGTCAGGAATCCAGAGTCACTCCCTCATCTCCTTGTCTCTTCCCTCTGGCCTCTCCCCTCCCTCCCACTTCCTCCTTTCCTGTGTGTGTGAGAGAGGGGGGTCACTTGTGTGGACTTGTATATGTTGTATTGTTTCTCAGGAGCCATCACCTTGTTTTTGGAAACAGGTTCTCTCGCTGTGCTGGAACTTACCGAGTGGGCTGGCTGGTTGACCAGTGAGCCCCAGGGTCCCTCTGTCTCTACCTTCCCAGTAACAGGGCTTACAGCCGGTGCCACCATGACTGACTGGGGTATTAACTCAGGTCCTCTGCTGACTCAGCCGTCCCCCAACCACTACCCCCCAACACACACTTCTCCCCCTCCCCATTCTTCTGAGTTTTTGTTTTTTAACATGTGAAAGGAAAAAAAAAATCAAAGCCTAGAATACTGTTGGGGAATTTTCACTTCAAGTTCACTTTATGTCTTCTGGACTAGCTGCTGGCTTAATGTCTTTTTTTTTTTCTGTCCCAATCCCTCTTCACAATACGGGCCCAGCTAACAGTAACCCGAGACAACTAGAAAACCACATTTTCTGGGCCTCTCTAGCTTGGCTGCTGCCAAAACTCTGAAGTTGCAAAATTGCATCCATGCTCCCCCGGCAGCAATTAGGTGATTGCCAACCCCAGCGGCCATTTGTACCTTCTGAACAGCATGCAAATGGCCGATTGTGGGTGCGATTCAATAGCACAGTCTCATCCACAATTCTTTCCCGGTCTAGAAGCCAGATGAGATTATGTTGATGTACTTGAAGAAAGCCAAGGAGCAGACAATGCGGCCACACCCTGGAAGCATGAGCATCATTATTTTTAAGATTAATCTGTTGGCAGCTGGCGAGTAGGTGAGTTTGCTGAAGCCTTTGAAAAGGGGCTTCACAAATGGCCAGCGCACAGTTCTGCTGGAATCATGAGTCGGTGGCGCCACCTTCTGGCAGAAATGACCTCAAGCGAAGCTGAGGAAAACAGACATTTTGTTGGAGGCTCTAGAAGATTGTGAGCACGGAGAAATCACAGGATTGGTTTTTGATCTGGTCCAATCTTCTCATTTCACGGGAAAGCGAACGAAAGCCTGGAGCCGGGGGCTAACGGGTGTCATGGTAGAGCAGAAATGAGGCCTTTCATACACACACAGGTCACATGCTACCGAGTCTCAACCTAGGCAGGCTCCAGAGTGTCTGCGAAAACGCTGCCGCTCTATCAGCTTCTGTCTCCCGAGCTCCTGAATGGACACAGGCCCGTTCTTTGGCTAGAGGGCTGTGGAGGGGCCTGCAGGAAGCAGTGGCATGGTCTCCTAAGAAGGCAAGGGGCCCCTGAGGAGTCAGTCAGTAAACATTGGCCAGACACCTTGCTCTCTTAAGATTTTTCACAAAGGCCAGACCAGTGTCTCATTTGGAAAAAAACAGCTCCTGTGTTGTTCAACACAGTGGGAACTGAAGAGACTTATTAAATATAATAGATTGGGCTAGCGAGACAGCTCAGAGACGAAGGGTGCTTGACTCCGAGTGTGGTGATCTCAACTCAATCCCTATGAAGTACACGAGACTGCAGACTCCTGAGAGTTACCTCCAGTCCCCACACAGGTCACGGCACACAGAGAGAAAGAAATAGAATACATACAGACATACACACATATTAGGTTATCTGCAAAGGGCATATGGACATCGCTTTTTCATCCATTCCTCTCTTTCATGCACAAACATATGCCCTGCATACAATTATCTCTTCAGTTCCTCATTGACCTTGAATAGCTTTAGATATCTCACTCATCTCAGAGATTGCCTATCTTTAATATATAGTTAAAGTTATTTCTTTGTCGGCTCAGTTGGTCAGACAGCTACAGTTGCAGATCTTAACAGTCACTTCTTGACTTACACCGGTGTGCTCCTAATGGGCACAAGGGCCTGGTTTGTCCCTGGGTCTTCAGGAAATACTGTAATGTCTGCAACTATTGGGTAATTCTGTATTGGCTGTGTCCTGCCTTCCATCTCATCTATAAAACAAGGGATGTGAGTCTGTTTACTTCAGTGGCCCTCTTGGCATCTGAGTGCCTACGCTGGTCTCTCTGTGGAGAGCAGAAGCATTATTCAGTCACATCTGTGCCTCATTGACATGCTAATCTTTTCCGTCCTAGAAATTTCATAATAGCTACAGATTACTTGGCAGAATCTTTCCTGCCTGAGCTGAAGAATCATTTCTGTATCTTTTCTTTCCTGCCTTCCCCTCACCTTTCCTCAGGCCTCTCAGTGCAGACTGGGCCACTTCCCCACCTCAGGACTGCTTCAGGCTCTGTGGGGTCATTTGTGTAGTGATGCCTGCCTGGCCTGCACTGTGACAGCCCCAACAAGTCACATCAGGATTTTGTTTCTTGTTCATGGATGTGCAGGTGTGTTTATGAGTGGTGAGGGAGGCATGGGAGCATGGGAACCTCAGTTGCCATTCCTCAGGTGACTCATCTTTTGAGATAAGGCTTCCGGAACTTTCATATAGGCTGGACTGTGTGGCCTGTGAGCCCCCAGAATCCATTTATCTCTTCCTCTCAGCACTGATTTACAACTGCATGCCACCACACTTGGTGTTTTTTTAATGTGGATTCTGGGGATTGTCCTTGGGTCCTTGTATTTGCAAGGCACTGAGTCATCTCCTCAGACCCCAGTCAGTGGGGAATTTTGAACACTGAAGAGGACACTGTAAAAATCCAGATCAATGCCAAGATTATGATAGCCCCTCTTTCTATATAATAATTATTTTTACAACCAACATTAATATATTGTTATGGGCTGGAGAGATGACTCAGAGGTTAAGAGCACAGACTGTTCTTCCAGAGGTCCTGAGTTCAATTCCCAGCAACCACATGGTGGCTCACAACCATCTATGATAACATCTGATATCCTCTTCTGTATACTGTATACAAAATAAGCAAATCTTTAAAATATATATATATATATTGTTATTTACAGCAAGCCAGAGCTAGACTGTGTGAGACACGCTTTTCTCTAGACACTCCCAGCTGTCTAGAACATATATCATTTATGCAAACACTTCATTTATCACAAGGGGAATTGCACAGAATCTTTGAGCATATAATTCTTCTCCCATAAGAAGCATATGTCATTCTGATAAGAAGATGTTCCCTAGTGAAGTAAACAACAGCCGCCTGCCTATGTGTTCAGCTCACACTATTCCTGATGTTTTTTTTCTCAGTCTGTAAAGAACAACAGCCATGTTGAAGCTTCAACTCTGAGTCTAGGCTAGTATGGCTGGATGCTGTCCTACAGTCCTCAGTCCCTGGTAGGTAGTAGGGACAGCAAGTGCTTTGCTGTGGCCACCACGGGGGAATAATCATAAGAAAGAAAAGACAAAAATATTTTAATTGCCTTGTAACTCTCCTTAGCTGTGAAATGAGACAGCCTTTACAGCTGCCCCCCCCCCCCCCAGAGAGACTAAACACTGGCCGGGCCTATTTTGAATGGCGAGCCATAAAGTGCCAGCAGTTAGCAAGAGGCAAATCTGTAATCAGGGCTATTTATAGCACTAGCCCCACAGGCTCAGGGGCCAGAGCTCCTGAAACTGAGCAGCTGTCAGCAGCTGCCTTTGCTTGGAGCTGAAGGCCCAGAATCCAGCAGAAGCTTAGGTTAGAGGGGCCTAGGTCTGTGGGACACACACACACACTCTCACACACACTCACACACACACACACACTCACACTCTCACACACACTCACACACACACACACACACACACACACACACACACACACACACACACACACACACACACACACACACACACACACACACACACACACACACACACACACACACACACACACACACACACACACACACACACACACACACACACACGTCCCAGCATGTCTGTGGTACTACAGTCACACACACACACACAGTCACACATACACACTCTCTCTCACACACACACATACACAGTCACACATACACACTCTCACACACACACAGTCACACATACACACTCTCTCTCTCTCACACACACACAGAGGAATAAATCTTTTGAGAACATTAAAGTAAAAAAAAAATAAGAAGGGCTGGACATTAAAATAATTGCTGAGGCTGGGTGTGGTGGAGTAGCACCTTTACTCCCAGCACTCAGGAGGCAGAGGTAGGCTGATCTCTGTGAGTTCAAGGCCAGCCTAGTCTACAAAGTGAGTTCCAGGCCGGCCAGGGCTACACAGAGAAACCTAACCCGGAAACAACAAAGATACTGAAAGAGAAATTCAGTCGAAAGAAAGGAAACCTCCCAGATGGTAAAACTAAGAAACATGAAAGTCGGGTGTGGTGGCCCAGGCCTTCAATCTCAGCATTTGTGGGAGGAGGCAGAGGCAAGTGGGTCTTTGTGAGGCCAGTTCAATCTATATAACAAGGTCCAGGATAACTTTTTGAGACGCTGTCTCAGAAAACCAAGGTAAAATACATAAATAAAAAACATACAAAAGTGAGACAAAGGACCAATTAAGCCCAAGGTTAGAATGGCAAGTTCCAGAAAGAACCACAAATAGGCAGAAGAAGAAGAAGAAACTATGAAAGGAAAAACAATTCTAAAATTAAATAGCATCATGGTAACAATGACATAACAGCTAACAGGACCCACAGTCCTAAGGGTGACATTTGCTTGACTAGTCTCTGAGAGGTTCCAGGTTCAACCCCTGCAATTCACACTTACACACAAAATGCCTTGCCCAATAAAACTAGAAAATGGAGCTGGTGTGGTGGGCCATGCCTTCAATTCCAGCACTCAGGAGTCCAAACAAGCAGAGGTCTGTGACTTGGAAGCCAGCTAGACTCTACATAGTGAGTTCCAGGTCAGCCAGGACTACATAGTAAGTAGTAGAGATACATATATCTCTAAATAAGTAGATTCATACACGTATCATGAACCCACACAAAACTGAAAATAAATGTTGTAAGTGGTTAAAAGGAGAATAAAGTTACATATCTAAACAGATGTGCCTTTGGGTGATGGTCACAACCATTAATGGTATAACACAATAGGACGGATGACAAAGGCTATGAGGATAAATGATTATTAACTAGAAATCTCTACCCAACACACTACCACCTGAACATGGGGATGAAACCAAGATGCTCTCAAGACTTAACCTGTATGCAATCTGTGTTTTAGAAATTTATCCTAAGATGTGTTCTAGAAAACCAAGGAAGTGGACTGGAGAGATGCTCAATGATTAAGAGCACTGGCTTTTCATCCAGAGGATCTGAGTTCAATTCCCAGCACCCACATGGTGTCTCATAACCATGAGATCTGGTGCCCTCTTCTGGCCTGCAGGCATACATGCAAATAGTGCACTCACATAATAAATAAAATATTTGAAAAAAAGAAATAAAAAGAAAAACAAGGAAGCAAATTGCAAAAGGACCCATGACTGGGTGTAGAAGAGTGTCAGGGTCCCAGAGGAACTGTGAGAAGTCCACCCAGACAAAAATGCTAGGAAACAGGTCTACAGGGAACTTAGACACTTCACTGGACATTGCAAAGAGTTTGAAAATAAATGGAAACATGATAAAGACAATTGGTGTAATAAATGTATAAGAAAGCTAATAAAAAATTCCAGAAGAGGGCCCAGTGAAATGCTCAGCAGGTAAAAGCACATGACCCAGGTTTGATTATCAGATTCTGTGGTGGAGAGCCTGACTCCTGAAGTCTATCCTCTGGCTTACACACTATTTGAGGCAGAAGCAAATATTGTATTTTTGAAATGTATTTCTCTAGTGCTTATATCTGATGCCCTGGACCTGGAGTTACTGATGGCTTGAGACACCAGAGGGTGTGAGTGCTGGGATGGTGAGAAGCAGGTGCGAGCATCTCCTTCCACTGTTTAGGTCCCCAGGATTGAATTCACCCATTAGACTGGGCAGCAGGGGCCTTTACGCACTGAACTATCTTGCTGGCCATCATAAATACTGATTTGTAGCTGTCGGATTTATTCAAAAAGCAATGCAAGAAATTCTATATTCTGCTTTTGGATCCAAATGTTAGCATTTTGAATCTTGCAAAGACAGAAGCAAAAGTCAGATGAACAGTTAGGAAGAGGAGAGGGAACCAGCTAAAAGATAAAATATGGGGGTTATTAAAAATTCAGTAAAAGGAATGGCACCATAGTATTGAGGTATTAAACATTTTCAACTTTATTTCTCTGTCTCTGTCTCTGTCTCTCTCTCTCCCTCTCTCTCTCTCTCTATGTTAGTCTGCTTGTCTGTATGTATGCCATGTACATTCAGTGCTTGCTAGAATCAGAAGAGACCCTCAGATCCTGTGACTGTAGTTATAGATGACTGTGGTTGCCAGAGGCTGTGGGTGTGCTGGGATCTGAACTTCAGTCAACTTTTCTTGTTTCGTTTTCCCAAGGTTTCTTTGTGTGGCCCTGGCTGCCCTGAAACTCCATCTGTAGACCAAGCTGGCCTCGGAACTCAGAGATCTGCCTGCCTCTGCCTCCCAAGTGCAGAGATTAAAGGCATACACCACCACTGCCTGGTCATCCATCATTTATTTGTTTGTTTGTTTCTCAAGACAGATTTTCTCTGTGTTAGCACTGTGGCTGTCCTGGAACTCACTCTGTAGACCATGCTGGCCTCGAACTTAGAGATCCACCTGATTCTGCTTCCCTAAAGCTGAGATCATAGGAGTGAGCCACCACTGCCTGGTCCATCATGCTTTTAATAATAAATTAGCACCACATTTTGATGTGGGATTCACCTAGTCACATCTAGTAGATTTTCTTTACCTGGATTTCCCCAAATATCTGCTTCTCTTATGTGAACTTTAATATCAATTTGTCTTTTTAAAGATTGCTGGTGGAGCTGGAGAGATGGCTCAGCGGTTAAGAGCACTGACTGTTCTTCCGGAGGACCTGAATTCGATTTCCAGCATCCACATGGCAGCTAACAACTGTCTGTAATTCCAAGATCTGACACCTTTACACAGTTATACATGCAGGCAAAACACCAATTCACAGAAAATAAAAATAAATAAATATTAAAGGTTGCTGATATCACATTAAATTTAAAAAATATTTATTAATTTTTAAATTTGTGTTTGTGTGCCTGCACAAATGAGTACAGGTGCTC
Organism: Sigmodon hispidus; assembly: GCA_004025045.1. Classification (NCBI taxonomy): domain Eukaryota; kingdom Metazoa; phylum Chordata; class Mammalia; order Rodentia; family Cricetidae; genus Sigmodon; species Sigmodon hispidus. The sequence continues at coordinate 348,801 of PVIH01000146.1, forward strand.
ATGGAGACCAAAAGAGGGCATTCGATCCCCTAGATCTGGAGTTATAATGATTTTTTTTTTTTCCCTACAAGAATAGGAGTGTCTTCTATTTGTTCAAGAATACTTCTAAGTTTTCCAGGAGTGTCAAATTACATTTTAGAATATACTTGTTTTCAACTAATTTTGAGGCTGTGTTGAGCTTTTAGGAATGTGATATCCAACAAGATGGAGACAACATATGTCACATTGTCTGTGGAGAAAAAAAATCTGCATCTTAAACAGAATTCTGCCTTACATACTAAGTGATGTTTTCAAAGCCCACAGTGAGGCTGGCCGACTCCTTTGATGAGCTTTTTATCAATGTCAGCTGCAGAGGGAGGCTGTGGGCAACCAGGAAATGCCAGGGGCACAGGGTTGTTTTCTTTTTTGGATCTGCCTCTCCGTGCTCTGCAGGAAGCCAGACCTTACCACCTAAACCATAAAATTTCTTGAGAAACAAACAGCTTCTCTCTTCTTGAGGGGAGAAGGCTGATGTAACCCACAGTCAATAATCTGAGCCAGACTTTCAGAATAGAGAGCAGGAGGAAGAGTGTAGAGATGTGTGGCTGAGCCAGGCACCAGCTGTGCTGCAGAGAATTGTGTATAAATGTACACACACAGGTATGAACATACAGAACACATGCCCACACGTGTGTACACACATATGTGTAGAGGAACAATACATAGACATATGCATAACACAGTACATGCACATATATATGCATGCAAACAAGTACATACATGCATACATGTGTATTTCATGAAGTTCACAAACACATACACACCCAGAACGGAAGGACAGAAATGGCAGGAAAAAAATTGATCTGTGCACAGAGAAGGAAGAAACCAAAGGGACTGAGTGAAGTCTCTCCCTTATTAGAGAATCATCACCAACCTGTAAATCAACATTTGGGTTCCCGAGGCCACAGCATCCCAAAACACTAGGTTTCTGCTGTCATGTTTAACTGTGGTGTGTGTCATAGTTTTAGGGGCATTAAAGCTATATAAAATGCAAATCCAATAAGGTCTAGCTGTCCTTAGTTTATTTGTACTCTTCCCTGTGGGGGAGAGGAAGGAGATCTGACTGAAGCTCCAGATAGAAGGGTGGTCTCCGGCCTCACCTACAGGTCAGGCATGGGAGATTAAGGTGCCTGTGTTAGGCCTCTACAGAGCTTGGAATCTGTCTAAAGTCTGAGTCCGGAGACCACCCAAAGAGACTGACCTCACTTCTAGACCTGCTTCTTATTTACTCAGTGGGTGAGCTCCTGGCTTACCTTCCTAACTCTCAGATGAGAACAAGGCTATGTGCTTTTACCAACTTCCCTGGCATTCAATGGAATCAGACAGGAAAAGGGAAAACGTGTTAAAGAGAATTAAAAGCACCATCTAAAAGTCAGAGTGATTCGTGAGTTGTGTGCTAATACTTGCCAGTGCTATTCTCCAGGAAGAACAGCCTACAGTTAGATCGCTCACAAATGAGGTCATGAGGTTTGAAACTACCCACTCACTTGGTGACTGAGTCACCACCCAAGTGCATCTGAGTGTCACTGTGCGCATGCACACAGCCAATTTAAAGGGCTAAAGGACTGGATCCCACCCGTTGCAAACACTTCTTCCAAGCCCCATAACCTGGCAACCAGGCTTCAAAATGAGGTGGTCCCCACACATCTGGCAGGGCACTCTGAGGCTGAGTCAAAGGAAAATAGTCATTGTCGCCCTGGCAGAGCTTCTAGAGCCTCCAAGAAACAACATTTCTTATATTCAATTAGGTAACCGACATAATTTCAAACCTCACATTTATGGCTGCCCCTTCTGGTGGGTTAGAGCATTTGTTCTCTGCTCCTGTGCCCACAAACACAAAGCATCTCTTAGGTAATTTAATATTCAGGAGCATTTTGTGGTGTAGAATTGCAAAATAGTTCTCCTACTCAGAAGCCCTAAGGGAGAGCGTAGGCAGATGATGCAGTCCAGTGGTCTGTGCTGTGTGGAGAATCTCTGTCCTGGCCCAAGACAGGCTCAGGAGCCAAATCAAAAGTGGCTGAGGTAGAGTGTGGCTCCTGCAGGTCTTGGGGTCTCTTTCTCAACTTAGGGAAAGTGTCTCTTTCCTAAGTAACCAGTGGTTGAATATGGGTACATTTGGGGCCAGGAATTTTTTTTCCTTTGGCTTATTTCTTTCCCCCCCTTCCTGATAGGGTCTCATGTAGTCCAAACTGGCATAAATTCACCATGGAACTGAAGATGACCTCGAACTCCTGATCTTCCTCCCCCCTACCTCCAGAGTGTCGGAATTAGAGGAGTGTATCACCACACTCAGTTTATGTAGTTCTGGGGATGGAAGACAGGGAGGGCCTGGTGCATTCTCAGTGAACTCTCTACCGAGCTACATCCTCAGCCTTGGCGCATACTTCAGTGTGGAAATAAAAGGCTTTCTATTCGGGTCAGTTGACAGCATGTAGGTGGGACTGTGCACCCTAACTCTCAGATCTCACCCTTCTGAGGCCTCTGCTCTGCATGATTACTGTAACTCATTTCCCGGTTCTGCTCCCTCTTCCAAAAGACTTCCTCAAGGCTCTGAGAGCATCTCATTGTTCTGCGGGGCCACTTGGCCTGGCTGATTTCTTCATTTACCCAATCACCTCATGGAGGTAATAGGGCTGTGTCCATGTACCCTCCCCAAGCCCTCTGGAGGTGTAAGGTGGGCTCCCCACAGCAGAGGTCTCCTAGCCCCAATGCTAATGTGAGGAGGAACCAGCTGCCTTTATCTGGGAGACTCAGGCCGGGGGCTGGGTGGGGTGGGGTGGGGGACTCAGGCCTGGGGCAGGGAGCTCAGACACCCTCAGAGGGGAACTCAGTAGCACAGATGACACTAGGAACCTTAGCCGTCAGTGCATCAGACTGCCCCAGTGTGCACAGCGGACGTCTCAGCAGCCTAACAGGGAATTCTGACTTCATACCTGCTGTTCCTAGATAATGGAAGAGTCACCTAAAAGGTGAACAAATTGCCCACACGCGTTAGCCCTCACCAAGGCCCTCACCCGTGGGACACCGATCGGCTGCTCCCACAATCCTCTATTTTTCCCCAAGATAATCTCTGCTCTTCCCCCGGCTGGGAGTAACTTGCAATTATCTGCGAGGCAGCCCTGTTTTCCTTCACAGGCCACACGCACAGCTGAAAAGCAGTGAGCTGTTCCAGTTCAAAGCCTCCAGCTGGACCCAGCTCCCAGCTAGTGCCCCATCTGTACTCCATTAGCCGGCCTGGTCTGGTCGCATCTCGTTATTATCCCCAGACCCAGAAAAACAAACAGATGTCTCTCCCATAGCCTCTGTCTTCCCTGCATGTCAAGAGGCTTGCTCCCAGGTGACCCCTGCCACCCCAGTCCCTGGGAGCTCCTGCCTCAGACAAACCATCTCACTCCCATTCACCTCCCCACTGTGTTGTTCACGGCTGCTGAGAACCACCTCAGCTCAGCATCTCTCTCTCTGAAGCCAAGGACAGTCTTCACCTTTCCATGCTCCTGTGTCTGAACGCCAGGATTGTGGCAGGTGTGTGCCAGCACACACCAGTACTAAGGACGGAACCGGGGGTGCCTGCGTGAGAGGCAAGCACACCATCACCTGGGCCACACCCTCAGCCCTAGAACGATTCTCCTCATACCCCTATTTCTCCCAGCGTGCACTCTGGCAGATGTTGGCATGAGCTGAGGGTTTAAACTCTTCCCAACTGAAGTTTGAATAGAAATGGCCCCTATAGGCTCAGACTTAGTTAACGGGAAGTGGAACCATTTGGAAAGATTGGAAAGATTAGGAGGAGCTCTGGCCCTCCTGGGGGAAGCACGTCACTGTGGTGGGCTTTGAGGTTTTAAAAGCTCATGCCAGGCCCAGTCTCAGTCTCTCTCCATCTCTCTCTCCCTTCTCTGATTGCAGATCAGGTTGAGGTTCTTAGCTCATTACCAGTTGCATATGGATTACATATTGAAATGGTGTATTGTATACACTGGATTCAATAAACATTACAAATGACTTCTCATTCTATTTTTTTTTACTTGCTTGAATGTGGCTATTAGAAAGTTTAAAATTACACATTGCATACATGCCCATTAGTTAGGGCTGCAGTTTGGGGTCCCCCACACAGGTCTCAGTATAGCTTCCAAAGTCTGTGTTATTTCTCTTTTCTTTCTAAGAAGGTCACTAACCTTTGCAATGTCTACATGAATGATTAAAGGTGTTTTTCTATTGGTTTTGAGACAGGGTCTTATTAGCTCAGGCTGCCCTAGAACTCCCTATATAGTTGAAGGTGAGCTTGAACTCCTGATCTTTCAGCATTTCCCTCCCAGGAGCTGGGCATACATATGTGCACCATCATAGCTGCTTTCTGACTAGAGGTTCTGACACTAAGCCTCCAAACTTCTTTCTACACTGGCCCCATAGTGTAGAATGGAGGAAGCAAGTAAACAGAGCTCCTGGGCAACCATAGATGATTCTAAAATCCCAGTAGTGACTGTCTCTAGAATTTTTTTTTCTCTTCTCACAATTCTTTTGAAGAGGTAGATGAGGTTAAAAAGTCTCTGAATCCTCCTGTTAAAAACCCCCACCCAAAACCCAAACAAACAAACAAACCTCACACCAGCAACATCTAATCATAAGCACTTCCCCATTAGAAGCAGCAGCAACATTAAGGAAGCAAACCCAGCTGGTGGTTAGCCATTCATCACTGAGAACTTGGTTATCCCATCAGAGGCTAAACATAAGGTACCTCACTGTTATCAGCCAGGAAGAATATTTATGCTGCTCTTGGACTGGTGCCCAGGGCCAGAGTATTAACAAAGTCTTTCGTCTGGGCTGTGCTTTCTAGTCTAGCATCAGTGAAAACCCTATTTGTTTAAATGGAGATTAACTGTGTTTGCTGCACTTACTGTCTCTTAGTAATTTGAGTGACTATTCTTGATTTTTTTTTTTTCCCCTGTGCAAAATGCCACTTGTTTTGGGACTGGAGAGATGGCTCAGTGGTTAAGAGCACTTACTGCTCTTGTGAAGGACCCAGGTTTGGTTCCTAGAACCCAACTAAGGCAGCTCATAGCCATCTGTAACTTCAGTTCCAGCAGATCCGATGCCCTCTTCTGGCCTCTGTGGGCACTGCACACAGGTGGTGCACATACAAAAACTCACGCATACACACACTCACACACATACACACACATTTAAAAGATTCTTGTTAAAGTGAAACCATTTTCAGGAACACAGAAGACTTGCCTTGATAATTATTTTCCACAGAACTTAAATTATGGTCTAAGTATGGGACTGGATGGTGCTGCTGTACCTATAGTTGTGTATTTCGTTTTTGGCTAACTGGGCTAGTAAGAAAATGTCTGTTCCAGAGCCACTTGATTGCAGAGAGGGAAGCCCACTGTTGCCTGATGTGGGACGTCTTTCTGTATGCTGTGAATATGCTGTATTACCATTTGTTAATAAAGAAGTTGTTTTGGCCTATGACAAGACAGCTTAAAGGCAGGCCAGAAATTCAAGCAGAGATAAAGAAGTGCGGAATCAGGAGAAGCTTCAAGCTGCCACCCAGGAAGCACAAAGTAGTGGAACACAGGTAAAGCCACGGGATACATGGCAATGCAATGGATGAATAGAAATGGTTAGAGTTAAGTTGTAAGAGCTAGATGGTAATGATTCTGAGCCATAGACCAAACAGTTTATAATTAATATACCCCTCTGAGTAATTATCTTATAAGCAGCTGCAGGACCGTGGGTGGGAGAGCTTTGTCCAGATCGAGGGGCCCTGACGGGCCAGAAAACTTCTGGCTACATTGACCGTCCCCCTGTGTTCTCCTCCCTTCTGGTCTGTTTTGCTTTGGACCCACCAACCAATCCTGCCAGGAACACCAACCTTCAATAAAAGGACCAGCTCTGACCTTTCATTTCTCTAAGGACCAAGGAAACACATAAGGGTTAGGTAAGTTTACCTTCAGGTCAATTTGCCCTCCATGGTATTGAGGTAAGCTTCAGGATGCTTACCTGAAGGAGGGACATGAGTATGCAGTCCCACAGGTCCGTGTTCGAGTCAGTTTCCGAAGCCTTGTGTTGACAACAGATGGAATATCCCAGCCAGGGTTCCTTTTGCTGTGATGAGACATATAACCAAAGGCAACTTGGGGAATGTTTATTTGGCTTATTCTTCCTCATCATTGTTCATCACTGAAGGAAGTCAGGACAGGAACTCAAGCAGGGCAGGAACCTGGAAGCAGAAGCTGATGCAGAGGCCATGGAGGGGTACTGCTTACTGGCTTGCTCAGTCTACTTTCTTATAGAACCTAGGAGCACAAGCCAAGAGGTCTACCCACTTACAATGGAATGGCCCCTCCTCTATTACTCACTAATAAAGAAAATGCTCTACAGGCTTGTCTAGAGCCTAATCTTATGGAGGTATTTTATCAGTCATGGCTCCTTCTTCTCCAGTAACTCTAGCTTGTGTCAAGTTAACATAAAACTAGCTAGCACACTGCATATTACAAAATTAGACACTCAAGTAGCTTGTTTGCTCTTTAAATTTCGGATTGTGAGCTTTGCCTTTAATGGACGAGCTATCTCTCCAGTTTGACCACGGGGGTTTTTAAGTAGAATCTCTAGTCCTTTCCTTCCTATCTTTTGAATTGTGGGGAGGTAGATTTTCTAGAACGGTCTAGAAAAGCATCCCAGTCAGGCACCCCTGGTGTATGTGAATCTTACTTCCAATCATGCTATGCTGATGGATTGATTAGCTGATCTGCAAATGGGCGATGACCAGGTGGGCCACTTCTGGTCAAGTAAGCCCTGACTGAGGGGCAATTTTTCCTCCTGTGGCAGACAGCAAAGCAGAGGCCAGAAACTTGAGATTTGAACAGAAGAGGGATGGACCAGCGATGAGGGATGCAGCTAAGTGTCCCACCCCAAGCTAACTGCACCAACAAGAGAAGGAATCCAGACTTGAGGTCTTTAAGAATTGGACTCTGATCCCCCCCCAAAGGGATCCTGGAGAAGCCTGGCTAGTTGGCAGCTGGGTTTTGATGCCAGCAGAATCCACGGAAACTTCTGAACTACAGAGCTGTGAGGTCATGGCGTGCCAGGTGTTTGGATGCTGGTTTGTAGCAGCCTGTGCAGGAGAAGAGCAGCATATCCAGGAATTTGTTCCTTTTCCTTTTTCTTCCCACTGTTTACTTATTTGTAGAATATTTGTGGCATGGTGTCTTCACACATACTGATTATTTAACAATGATAATATGGCCGAGTTATTATGCTGATATCATCAGGTACAGCTGAGAAGAAAAAAAAAATCCTGCTCTCTTCTTGGGAAAACAAAAATGCAATAGGTTGTAAAAATGGATTTCAACTACCATTGATCAAGTGGTTAAGAGAACTGGCTGCTTTTCCAGAGGACCCAGGTTTGATTCCCAGCATTCAAGCAATGGCTCACAACCATCTGTAACTCCAACTCCAGGTGATCCAATGCCATCCTCTGACCTCCAAACATACACCATCATGTATATGCACATAAACACACACATATCTTTAAAATCTTTTTAAAAATCATTAATTGCAACACTTTTTTTTGAGATGGGAGGTTATTTATAGGAGCATGGTCAATGTATCAGTGCCTACACCACTCAAGAGAAAGACACCCCCTCCCCAGCAATGAGTAACCAAGAGTCTCCCAGGGAACTGTTGCACAAATCCTAATTGGTCTTGTGATAAAAGCCAGGAGCCAGATATTGGGGAAAAGCTGAAAGATCAGAGAGATGGAGAAACAAACCACAGTCACTTCTCACCACTCTGAAAAGCCAAAAGGGGAAGATCATGTTTCCACAAGCCCTCAGACTGAGGAGGGGAAGTGAAGGACTGAACTTTCTCCTCCGGCCTTATATTCCTTTTTCTGCCCAGCCATATCACTTCCTGTCTTAACCTTCCTTGTGCTGGGATTAAAGGTATGCATACTTCCCCAAAACAGAGAGAGAACAGAGGCATGGGATCCCAAGTGCTAGAATTAAAGGTATGTACCACCATTGCCTAGCTGTTTCTCTTTTGGACTGGATTAATTTTGTGTAGTCCAGGCTGGCCTTGGACTCACAGAGATCCAGATGGATAACTGTCTCCTGTGTGTCACCCCTGCCTGACCTCTATGGCTAACTCTGACTGGCTCTGTCCTTGGATCTTCAGGCAATCTTTATTAGATACACAATATGTCACCACAGAGAACCATTCTCAGTGATTCCTAAGAACACTTGCTTTTGCAGGGATTCAGTTCTCAGCACCCAATCTGGCAGCTCACAACTGTAGAACTCTCTGGCACCAGGAAATTTGATGCCTTCTTCTGATCCCTAACGGCACCTGCTCTCAGGTGTGTTATACAGACCTGCAGAGAAGTGTGAAAATCCTGTCCCTAACCTGCTCAACTGTTTCCAAAAATTATATAAATAGTCTTTAATTGGGTTATTGGTACTGGTGTATACCAATGCTAATGTGGACCACTGAGCCTTGATGTGATAGAAAAGTGGAAATACAGTGAGTGTTCCAGGAAACACAAGCACAGGGGACTTCAGTGATCAGGAGCAGCTGCCTGAGTGAGGCCTGATAGAATTTTCCAAGTCCCTAAACTCCCTAGACAGGGTTTTTGGGTGTAGCTTTGGAGCTTGTCCTGGACTCTGTGGACCAGGCTGGCCACAAACTCAAGAAATCTGCCTGCTTCTGCCTCCTGACTGTTGGGATTAAAGGCATGGGCCACCACCTGGCTTCAAAGACTGTTTTTTTAATGAGCAAAGAGAGTGAATCTGTAAATCTGAGTCAATCTGTGAGAGCATTCAAGGGCCCAGGCTTCAACATTTGTACTGGGTCTAAAGGAAGGAGAGGCTGGTTACTGAAAAATGTAGCTAGGGTGGCTCCCTATTTTGTCTGATAGATTAGGTCATATATTCACTTTTCCCACTGTGGAGTCCCATGCACCTGATTCTGGGTTTATGCACAGGCATAGAAGGGCATTCTCCCTGAAGTTTACTAGAAGACATAGTTTTGACTACTGCATATGCACTCCAAACACAGCCCAAGCCAGACCAGCCCTTCTAATCTTCATACTTTGGTATGCTGGATATTTTCCTGGATACTGACTAAATCTGTTACCAGTAACAAGGAAACTTACAATTCTGTTCAGAGAAGAGAGAATGTGCAGCCCAAGGCAGATTAGGCTCCAAAGGGGTCCTGGGGTCGCTAAGTCCATGGTTTGGAGAGGGGTTTGCTGAATTCATTATTAGAGAGATCTGTATAACCCCAAACCAAACAGGGAGCCCTAAGCTAAATTGCTTCCTTTCTATGTTTCCCAGCCTGGAGGTCACAGGCAGCTCTGTGAAGTGGAGGTAGGCTGTCCATCACAGAGTTCGGAACCAAAGATGTTCACACACATATCAAGTCCATGATGAGAACCTGAAGACATTCTTCAGTAAATGAGCCACGGCTTTGTCTTTAAAATTAGAATAGAACTTTATTTGTGGAATTGAGATTTTGAAAATGATTTTATAGTTTATGCAATAGATTTTGATACATTAATCTGGATATACATTTACCATATAAGAAAAAAATTTAAAAACAATGTCAAATAGCTTATCATCAAAACCAATTGTGTTTACCATGATACTCATGAGGAATAACTTGGGCGTTATAAATAAAAAGCTGAAACAAATAGCATTTGGGTTTGCATCTGTAATGCAATTTTGTGTTTCATTTGTTGGGGGGATTAGAGAAAACAAAGGCTGAAATACTTTTCTAGAAAAGTATAAAGCCTCTGCTTCAAGAAAGCGACTCCACAGCTCCCTAGCAGTAGGATGTAATCCTCATGCAGATTGGCATGAGGGGCCATGGTGCTCTACCCAGGCTCCCTCCAGACCATTGGTCCACACCAGGTGGGGGGGAGAGCGCCTGGATTCCTTAACACCAGCTTCTAGTGAAGTCACTGGACCATGCAAAGGGATATTGGCCTCATGAAAAGAAAGCTTGTGTTTCCTAAGCTCTGCTGTTGATGACTTCTTGGAGGTGGCACTGAACAACCGTGTATGTGAATAACTCTATTCACAAGACAGTTTCACCCTTAGTTCCACACAATGGGGCCATTCTGGATAATACACTGGCCCATATTAGTGTTACTCTGCCACTGTAGAGAAAGTGAATTCTGATGCTACGACCCATACATGAATACATATATATGACAGCATGCATTTGGGATTAGCAATGTCCTCAACTACTCTAAATCAATTTAGTTTCAGAAGAACACACTGGGAGGAGATGCAGCCTAGGGGCTTGACTTGGACTCTGGTGGCTGGCAGGAAATCATCTCTCTTTAGGGAGGACTGCCTGATCTTTCAGCATTCCAGAACTTACCATAGCCTCAAAAGACAAAAGGGTGGGCACAGCTGTTCATAGATGACATATAAAGATACTAGAGCACAGCGGTGCAGATTTACAGGTATGACCAATGATAAAATCAAGACTGAACAGGTGGTCATACCTGGCTGACTCAGTAAAGACACTTGGGAAGCATGCACTGGTGTTGGGGTTACTTTCCCTGACCCACATAATGATGTGGCCTATGGAAAGTGTTTTTGTTACTGTTATTCAAATCCTTACCATGGGCTGATAGTCACTTGTCTTGTTAGAGCCAACAAGCTAAAACCAATGGCCCTAATATATTTCTGACGGCTCCCACAGGGCATTTATATGCACCCCAGAAAGCTTCTAACACACGTTTACATTAATTTGTACATACCACATTGAAAAGCAGGCTGTTTTATATATATAATGAGCATTTCTGCATAATCACACCAATGTAAGGATGAAGAAAAGGAGTCTTGGCGTATATGCTCTCTGCAGGTGGATTGGGACCTCGCCTCCCTTTCCTTCTGCCTTGGATGCTCGCTCCAACTTTCCACTGTTTATAAAGTCACCTACAGATTTCTAGGTTCCTCAAGGATAAAGAGGGAGCTGGATTTTTACTGCTGATCATGTTATCTCAGCCCTGGTACACAGCCTGCACTCATTCATGCATGGGGTATCTTTCTGTACTTCAATGTGGTTTCAGTGGGATTCCATCTGTAGCATTTGCCTCAAGGGTTTTGACTTAATAAAACATAATTTCCATAGTAAACAGTATTTTTTAGAAAGCATAAGAAACCTGGTAACAAATTTATACAAATTATGCATTGAACTACTTCTTTGGTTATTTTAAACAAATTTTTTATACTAATGTGATACTAAAAATATAAAAATGCAACTACAGAATTTGCTTAATCTGTAAACATAATGAACTCCGTAAACACGTATGTTCTACGTGACTGTGCAAGCGTGAAGAGTGGCTGGTAAGGGCAAGTCATACACGTAACTCGGTTCTTCACGGCATGCTTAGAAACACTGCTTTGTGGAGCTTCTCTGTTTGAAGGAAGTTTAAGCACACTAACTAACACATAATAATTGTAGCCTGTGACCAAGCCTTGGGGATGCACAGGCAAGAGGGAGCGCTAACACTTCTACACACTGCAAATAAAAGCTTGCTCCACGTGTCTTTGAATCGCCTGTAGACTCAAGCTGCATGCTAACAAATGTGAAATACATACTGAGTGAAGAGTAACTTTTTTTTTTTTTTTTTTTTTTTGCAAGTGACTTAAGTGACTAAAAACATAGGTGACACATTTTCCAAAGTTGTTCCAAAGATCTAGGTAATAAGGTATACTAGGCAAGTTCTACAGAATAAGTAGCGACAAGGAGCACTAAGTGTCGCGGTTTACTCAATATTAAAGACGTTCTTTGTCCAAATTTCATCTCAAAAAAGCATCAAATTTTTCCCACCAGATACTCATGACACTATTTCACAGTTGGAATCTCAGTAGTTTCAGAAAGATATGCCTAGCAAGATAAGAGATGGTCAGAATGCAGGCACATAGGACACAAATGCCCTGTCGAGTGAACTTGAATGACAGGACAAAGTAGCTGGACAAATGAACACTTTAGCATGGTGGTGGCTGAACTGAGGATAAACTAACTGTTCTGGTCTCTCTATCTTTTAGAAGTACTCTGGAAAATGCTAAGATGCAATTTTGCTTTTGCTTAAAAATTATGGTGGTGAAGACACCACAGCTTGTTCCTTGTAATCTAATCGACCCCATCAAAGCCCTGAGTGTTTTCAATCGCCATCTGAAGCTTATCCCAGAGCTCTTCAAATGACTCATAGGGTGGCAGGTCCAGGCGATTAAAGCTGAAAGGATGGAGAGGATATGGTTAGAACTGACAGGGATGCAGGAAATGTCACTATGGTAACCACAGTACCATTGCTACTTGTCAGGAATATGTTACATCATTGCTATCAGAGGTCACAATAGGCAGGGAGGCGCTCCAAACACCCTATGCAATCTTGTCCTCAACCCCCCCCCCACCTTGCCAGATAAGTGGATTCCTTGACTGTGATAGACCCCAAGATGGAGTTTGTTTGTCTCTTCCTTTTCTCTAAGGCAGGCACACACCCACCCCAAGAGGGCACGGCAGAGGCTGCTCCTAGGCCAGCAGGGAAGGGAACTCTGCCCCTTTAAGCGTGAAACAGTCACTCACCAGGTGTGCGCTCTTGGTAGCTTATCAGGGGTGCCCCACTGTTCAACTGTGAAGGACTGTGGTCCATTTGAGCCTATGGGAAAGATGAGTCTGTGGTTTAATAATTTATTTCACCCACAAAACCTTAGATATTGCAAAACACACTTTTCCTACATGTAGAGCTTGCACACACAGAAGAAGCCTGCCCTACTGCTTGGATTCACAGGCAAGTCATAAAACAAACCGCCTGTCATCCCTCTGCCCCACCGTGGTATCCCTGGTGACAACACACCTACTCATTTTCCAACCCTGACCCAGCTGCATCTCCAATTAGTAGTTTCTTCACAGGTACACAAAGGAAGTGACGACCCTGCTTTTGATTCCCACTGAGAAGGTTTTTTTCCTCCTGATTTTATAAACATCACTGTAATACTGGTTTGTTGTTTCTAGTGATGAAATCAAGCCTCATGCACACTATGAAAGCACTTGACTACTGAGTCACGGTCTCTGATCCTAAGTTTTAAAAAGTTTTAAATTATATTTAGTCATTATTATTATTTTCTGTGTGTGTAGAGGCCAGTGAACAACTTGTGTCCACTGCAGGGTCTGTTGTTCAAGCCCGGGTCTCTCAGTCCAGATTGCCAAGTACTGGCATTATAGGTGTGAGCACATACCCAACTCAGGAGGCTTTCTGAGCGCATGCATACTTGTATAGAGCCAGGGTTCTCAACGTTCTGAACGCTGCAAGCCTCATATACTCCAATCATAAAATTATTTTGTTGCTAGTTCATAACTGTAATTTTGCTACTGTTATGAAGTGTAATGAAAATATTTGATGTGCAGGATATCTGATATGCAAACCCAAAGGGGTTGAGACTGACAAGTTGAGAACCATTGGTATAGAGCATTTTATGTACATGTTATCCTATTATATGACCTATAATTGTTCTTATTATGGACATTTTAGAAACTGTCTTTTTTTCCTTTCAGAATTTCCACTTAGCTCTCTCTAATCCTCAACACCAACCGCCAAGCATCCTGACCTATGACTTTCCATTCTTCTCCTTACACCTCATAATCACTTCCAAATGTGCGTGTACAGTAGCCAGAAGCAGTAAGAATATTTAATATTCTCAGCAGTAAGTTCTCAGAGACATAACTTTTCATATTTCACCCATCACGACCAGATACACAGCTAAATGTTTCAGTATTAGGGTTGGAAATTGCTCTTTTGAAGGAGCCAAGTTAGGAACCAAGTTAGGTTCCCAGCATTCACACAGGGCGGCTCACAACCCCCTGTAATTCCAGCTTTGGGGAACATGACACTCTTTTGGCCTCCATGGGCACCAGGCAAGCACATGGTGCACAGACTTACATAAAGGGAACACACCATTACACATAGAATAAAATGAAAAATTAAGAGAGGGATCGGTGTGTGGAGTCCTGCCATTCCCCACAAGAATAAAGAACCTATGGAGAGCCTCTGCCCCATAGCTCACATCAAACCACCAAAGGAAAAATAAGATTCCATGACCAAAACAGCTTTGAAAAACCTGTTTTTTTGTTTTTGATAAGTTCTTCCTTATTTGTAGAGTATGTTTCAAGTCCTCTGTAGACACCTGAAATAGTGGGTAGTATTGAACCCTGTATTTGCTGGTGTTACACACACACACCTCACACTGAGAAATAACAAAGTAGCAAGAATGAACCAAGAGAACACTGTAACAGCAAACACTAACCAGAGGCCCAACTGTGCTCTCTGCTCTTTTGTTTTCTGAGAATTTAGTTTTTCAAAATTAAGCAAAACATCGTGAAAATGGTACAAGCATGAAGACTTATGAGCCATGAAAATGATAGTCACTGTCTGCATTTTAGAGAGATCTATACAGAATCCTTACCATAGAGTTCAGCAAATCCGTTCATGGGCACACGGGATGTGCCAGTAACAAACTGAAGCAGGCGTATTCTTTTTTCTGAATCCATCATTAAAACAGCCTGAAAAACAAAAAGACTTCTATTAGACAAGAGTACTAGAAATAACAGATAAATTAATCTGAAAAAAAAAGCTATTAGAATTTAGAGAATTAATAATTACTATAAAATTCAGTTCTTGTTCTCAAAAGCCTTATTGCTAAGACTTTTCTCTTGGGGCTAAAAAAATGGCTCAGTAGTAGAGAATGTTACTGATTTTTTTTAAAAAAGATTTATTTATTTATTATGTATACAGTATACACAAGAGGGTACCAGATGTCATCAAAGATGGTTGTGAGCCACCATGTGGTTGCTGGGAATTCAACTCTGGAAGAACAGTCAGTGCTCTTAACCTCTGAGCCATCTCTTCAACCCTGAGAATGTTACTGCTTTTTGCAGAAGACCTGGAATCAGTTCCCAGCACCCACATGTTGGCTCACAACTGTCTGTAACTGCAGCCCCAGGAAAATCTGGTGTCCTATTCTAGACTCTGCAGGTACTGCATATATGTGATGTACATAAACTCATGCAAACACACACAATTTAAAAAAAAAAAAAAAACGGGGCTGGAGAGATGGCTCAGTGGTTAGGAGCACCGTCTGCTCTTCCAGAGGACCCGGGTTCGATTCCCAGCACCCACATGGCAGCTAACAACTGTCTGTAGTTCCAGTTCCAGGCAAACACCAAGGCAAATAAATAAAAAAAAAAAAAAAAAAAAAAAGTTAAAAAAAAAAACACCTTTAACATTTATTGGTATTACTGAATGGCATATGTGTAAAAGAATTTACAGAAGCCATATTGCATGTTATTACAAGCACTGAGAAAAATCCTCACTTTGGTGGAAAGCCAATGTGTCTACTTTAGCTTGTTTACTGCAATTCTGAATGCTTTTCCTACTTGCCTCTGAATATCTGGGACAGTGGAATCAAACTTAAAGGCACATCATACAAAATCAAAAGTACACCTGCTTGGCTAGTGTGCTTTTCGGGGCCACCCTGTGCCATGCACTCTAACACAGAATAGATTACCTTCCAGAACCACTGGATGACCTGGTGGTTCAAGCTGTAGCCATTTTTGTACTTTGTATGTTCTCTCCAGTCGCTCACATCCACATCTCCCAGACCACACATGAGGAGCTGCAAGCAAAACATGTCATCAGCACCTCAGACAGGAGAAACCGGGGGCAAAGCTCTGGGCTTTTGTTCATTGTGTTTTTCTGAGACAGGTTATCACTATGTAGCTCTGGCTGTTCTGGAACTCATTAGATAGATCAGGCTGGCCTCAAACTCACAGAGATCTGTCTGTCTCCCCATCAAGTGCTGGGGTCAAAGACACCCAGAAAAAACTCTATTTTAACAAAATATCTCTTTCTTGATCTTTTCATTCCATCTATTTATTTATTTACTTATGCATGGTGGTGTGTGTGTGTGTATACCTTGTTGTGAGTGTGAGAATCGGAGGAGAACTGCTGGGGCTGGTCTCCTCTGCAGGGATCAAACTCAGGCTGGGAGGCTTGGTAACAGTCCTGGCTGTTTTGGAACCCACTTTGTAGACCACACTGGCCTTAAAATCACTGAGTTGTGCCTGCCTCTGCCTCTGCCTCACAAGGGCTGGGATTAAAGACATGCACCACTGCCATCCAGGTTTCAGTTCTCCTTTTAAAGAAATGGTTGCCTGGAGTCCCAGATCAGCTTTCAACTAGTAACGTAGCCGAGATGATCTTGCTTCCACCTCTCAAGAGCTGGATAGTAGGTGTGCAGCAGCGTACCTGGATTGTGCTGTGCAGAGGATAGAGCCCAGGGCCTCAGGCGTGCTAAGAAAAACTCTCCTTCTGGCCCGTCTCCTCTGCATAAACTCTACCACTCCAGCAACTGAGCTACATCCTTCCCCACTTTCCTCTTCCTCCTGTGCCTGTCCTCCCCGTGTTGCCAAACACTGACCTCAGAACCTGGAGCTCTTACCACTGAACTACATTCTCAGCCACACACAGAAACATTTCTTACCTCTAGTTCATTTTCATCGAATATCTTGATGAGATCCTGTGGTATCAGTTCAAAAAATCCCTGGAAAAGGAAAAGTGACCAAAGCTGGTTAGCAGGCTCAGTTCCTAGGCCTGAGCATCTTGTAGCAGGAAGCACTCTCACGTCTACAGATGACCCCACATACTCACCAGCACTCCACTGGGATCCCAATAAGAACAGCCTTAGTCTGTTCTGTCTTTATCTCTCAAAGTGGCTGCATTAAAACATCCCATTACTTGTCACCCCATCAGCCCTTCTGAACGGTACTGGGAAGGAGGACTGAGGCCGATGGAAGCCGAACCCTGACCCTGGGCAAGCCCACTGCAGGTGGGCGGGCAGGGCAGGGAGGAGGAGGCCTCTGTGGGCCTCATCACCTGCTGCTTCCTCAGCGTGCTCTTCCTAACTATCCTTCACCGGCTGTCCAAGCCACATCTGCCTTAAAAACACCTCTCTTCTTCCTTCCACAGCCAAGTATATACATACAGTCTGTAAAGCCAATTCTAATCATTCACACCCGGACTGTCCCTGCACCACACAGCCACCTACATTGCTGCAAAAGCACAGAGGTCAACTTTGTGTCTAGTAAACACTTCGTATTTCTTTCCTCTTTCATTTTGTCTGCCTCTAAAAAATTACAATTGTGTGTATATGTCTGCATATCTGTATGTTACATTATTTTAAAAACATAACATGAGGCTGTGTGTGTGTGGAGGAGTGTCCCTGTTTCCAGTTAACAAGGCTGAAATTACCCATAGGCTGCCACGCCCACCCAGCACTGACTTGGCTTCTGGATCAGAACTCCGGTCTCCACACTTGGGTAAGCACTTTGAGGGTTCAACATCTCCCCAGTCTTCTCAGTGTTTGTTGTTCAGAATGACTGTATTTTAATAGTTTATCTACTCTAGTCATTGTTAATTTAAATATACACCTAAGGGGGCGGGAGCGATAGCTCAGTGGTCAAAAGTACACACTGCTCTTGCAGAGGACCTGATTTTGATTCCTAACACCATGTTCAATGTCTCACAACTGCCTCTAACTCTAGCTCCAGGGGATCCTTTACTGGCCTCCACAGGCATGCATGTGCACATTATTTTAAAAACATAAATTAAACTAAAACACACTGAGAATGTCTTTACAGAGTCCACCACATCTTATTTGTCTCAGTGCAATGAGGTCCAATACTTGAAAGTTATGGGTGGCTCTTTAAAATTATAGGAAGGCAAGCGGAAGAACTCACGTACCTCTTTAAAAGCAGCCATTTGCTTCTGGATTCGGTTCACAAAGCGCCATTGTATCACAAGGCTAAAGAAAAAAAAATAAAACAAAATATTTTTTTTCCCTACACACAAACCAAGAAACAATTTTAAGACATGTTTATTACAGTTAGGAACAAACAGATGAGCTGAAATCATAGTAGAGCTGAAGAGAAACAAGGTGTATTTTTTATTTTTATTTTTCTAAAGAAAATTGAGATTCTGGTCATGGAGGAAGAAAGTATAAGTTAAGAAAAATCTTCTCAAAAAGAAGGAAAAAAAGTGCAGAATTGTTTCTAGAAAAATACTTAGAAATAAAGTACTCACTAAATATACTCCTTCTTGTTCTTATTGGTGACCACAATCTCCGATCCGCCAGTTTTCAGTTCATGTTGATGTGTCTGAATTAAACACGATATGTTGTTTTAGTGAAGAAAATAAAAAAAAGTATACATGAGTTACACCAGAAGCCTGGTATTTTAAATTAAATCCATTCAAAAGCTACAAGCTAAGAAAACTTAAACATTAATTCTGCTCAAATAAATAGAGAATGAGTCAAACGTCAAAGCAAGCACTAATACTGGCTGAGAGACAGCTTTTACTGCAAAGACCCCAAATGTCAGAGCAGAGCAGAGGTGTCTTCATGTGTCCCGATGCCCAAACTTCAGTGACAACACTGGTTCTGAGAATAATCTGAGGCTACACACCTGACCGAAGAGCTCTTCATCAATGATAAATCTCAGGTCCAGCTCTGTCGGGTCATTTTCAAGAATCCAACGCAGTGAACTGTAATATTCACTATCCTAGAAGGGAAGTTAATTAATTAATTGGAACTGCCTGGTAACTGACCTCAGAACCTTATTCGTCCCAGGCAGTGCTCTACCTTAGAGCTGCACAGAAAAACTGCACTTAAAAACCTGTATATAGGGGGCTGGAGAGATGGCTCAGCGGTTAAGAGCACCGTCTGCTCTTCCAGAGGACCCGGGTTCAATTCCCAGCAACCACATGGCAGCTAACAACTGTCTGTAGTTCCAGTTCCAGGCAAACACCAAGGCAAATAAATAAATAAAATAAAGTTTAAAAAAAAAAAAAAAAAACCTGTATATAGAAAGATACCTGACCATGTACAGCAACTACACTGTGGAGCTGGGGAGACAGCAGTCAGCAAAGTGCTTCACAAGCCTGACTGTGAATCCCTTTTCCCATGGAAAAGCTGGGTACAGGATGTACACCTGAGACCCTAGCCCTAGGCAGGCAGAGGCAGGAGGATCCCAGGCGCTCAATGATCAGTAGGCCAGGCCAAGTCAGTGAGCTCCAGGTTCAGTGAGAGACACTGTCTCAAAGAATAAAATGAAGCGAAATGGAAAAAGACACTGAAATCAGCCTCTGCCCCCCACAAGTGCAAACCATATACACACATACACAGAGTAAGTGAGCTCACAAACACTCACAATACACAAGGATCTGGTTAACTGGGCAAAAGATAAAATGCTACTTGCACATCTTTTCTACTGACATCTATACACATTTCAAAGAGAGGATAGAGCTAGCTGTACAAGTGAAAACATGCTGGGTGGTGACATAGTGCACATGTCTCTGTGCAGGCCATGGTTGTAGGGATTTTATTGTCTAGTCACTGGGTTAAGTCAAACATTTTCCAAATAAACCTAACTTTCTTGAATGTCCAGACACCTCCATCCTAGGATCGTGAGACTGTGCTTGAAATGTAGAAGTTCACTGCTGACTCACACTAAAGAAAGTTTAAAATTAATGTAAAATCTTAACTAATTCTTACAATAACTATTTTTCCAAAGAGCCAGGCTGGGGCTGGGGCTGGGGCTGTGACTCGGAGCACTTCCTAGCATGCGCAAAGCCCTAGGTTTGATCCCTAGAGAAGCACAAGCCAGGTATGGTTGGTCAGTCACACAGCACCTGTAACCCTAGTGTATGCTCCATGAGACCCAGCCTCAAATAACAAAAACACAACAAAGAATCAGCTAGAACCTGGAGAGATGGTCAGGGGTTAAGAGCTCTGGGCACTCTTGTAGAGGATGGAGGTTAAATTTCCAGCACCTCAACTGCAGCTCACAATCACCGGTTATTCCAGTTTCAGGGGACCCAGCATCCTTTTCTATCCTGAGGGCACCAGGCATGCATATTCAGTTTGTACCTATACAGTATATCAAGAGGGGATGACAATGTACTGACCACTTTTAGCAGGGACAAGACTATCCTTTGGTTTTTGTTTCTTTACAGGAGCCTACCACAAGATCCTGCCTTTGCAATGGCAGCTTTAAACATTCGCCATTCATCACAAACAAATATAACTCAAAACATGATGTAAAAGATACATAGCTATTGTACAGCACAAAGAACCTAGCAGAGGTCTGGGACGATGTCTCAGTGAGTAAAGGCCTGGGGACCACATGACAGAATGCGAAGTGACCCCTGCAAACTGTACTTCCACAAAGTCCGGGCCAGAAATGTAATGCTAAGTCCTTGGACCTCCACTGCAGTTCCAAGGTACAAGCAATGCTGTCTTCCCCCAAATAAATAAATGTAATAAATTAACACATATAAATTAAAAGATTGACAGCAAGTTGGTTATGGAGATGGCTCAGTAGGTAAGCCTGAGTTCAATCCCTGGATCTCCATGATGAAGGGGAGAACTCACTCACTTTATATGTGGGTACCTAAAGGCACACATAAACAAAAAAAATGTAGATGTAAAAGATAAACATAAAATGATTCACCAGAAGGTGTAACTAATATTTGCAATGCATGAGAAATCTAAGATACATTGATAGACACAGGCATAGGAATAGTCAGTATGTGGTAGACATAGGTAAAAAATAAGAAAGAAGCCCATCACAGAAAAAAGTGGACAATGGAAATGTAAGTATACACTGTGCAGTTCTTTCACATACAAAACGTTCACTTGTATATTTTGTGTGTAAATGACTGTGTATGGTGTGTGTTTGAGTCTTACGCATGTATGGAGGGTGTGTGTGTGTGTGTGTGTGTGTATGTGTGTGTGTGTGTGTGTGTGTGTAGTATGTATCCCCTCAGCACATGTTGAGTGTCCCACTCTGCTGCCATTTTCCACTTTAGCACAGAGACAATCTCTGGCTGACAATAGAACTGAGCTCCTAGGCAGCAAACAGTAGGAATCCTCCAGCCTCAGCCTCCCACAGTGCTGAGGTGACAGACATCCACAGAGCCACACCTAGCTTTTTAAGTGGTGAGAAGACATAAACTAAGGTCCTGAGCCTGCCCAACAGATGCTCTTACCCATGGGGCCATCTCAGCCCCCACTGACATTTTCAAACATTCAGATTTATTAATTTCTGTTTTAAAAACAAGTTATCTGGGCTGTGTGAGTACCTCAATGGTACAGCTCCAACTCCCTGGCTTCAATGCCCAGCACTGTACAAACAACCCAAGCCCCCATTTTCCAAGTCTATTACGTTGTACATCTTCCAGTGCATTAGAGACCTACCACAGATTCCATGTCATGCAGGGTTATCATTTTCTGAAGCATCATCTTGTAAAAGGGGCGGATGAAAAAGCCTTGTAAGAAACAAAATATATTCAAGATGATTATCAATTAAAAATAAATAAAAAACCCCACATATAAAAATTTGGTATTTGATGCTGACCATCCAGCAGCTTGCCATGATAAACTGCCATTCCAGCCACACGACCGATGAACTTGAAGTACGAGAGGTGATCTTCGTTACACAAGCCGGAGTTTGGATTTATCTGGAGGGTGTAATTATCCCTGGAAAGACAAACCACATATATGTGATCCTCTTGATATTTCTTTTTTCCAAAGATTCATTTATTAGGTACACAGTATACAGTAGAGGGCACCACGCGGTCACTGGGAATGGAACTCAGGACCTCTGGAAGAACAGTCAGCATTCCCAACCTTTGAGCCATCTCTCCAGCCCCTCTTGATATTTCTTTCTTTCTTTAAAATATTTTTATTTTATGTAAATTGGTGTTTTGCCTGCATGTATAACTGTGCAAGGGTGTCAGATCTTGGAATTACAGACAGTTGTCAGCTGCCATGTGGATGCTGGGAATTGAACTCAGATCCTCCAGAAGAACAGTCAGTGATCTTAACTGCTGAGCCATCTCTCCAGCCCCGGCTCTTAATATTCCATAGAAAAAAAATTTAGCTAGGCAAGTGACTATGAAAATTTCCCCTTTTTTGGTTAATTTCCTCAACTAAAACCAGCAGATCTGATAATGGTCTTAAGAATAGGTAAATGAATAGGAGACAGGTATCCATTTTTATGTTCAAAAGAAAAAGAAAAACCTGAGACTTGGTATAACATAGCCGGACTCTTGAGGACGGGACTCTTGAGGACGGGCTGTTGTACAACAATTTCCTCTGAACTGAATTCAGATACTTCCCCCTGGAGGATGGTGAGGCTCACAAGACTCAGGAGCTAAAGGGCCAGCTCCAAGCTGAAGAGCACTTGCTGCTCTTATACAAGAGCAAGGCTTTGGATTTCCAGAACCCACATGGCAGCTCACAACCATTTGGAATTCCAGTTCCAGGGATCTGATGCCCTCCTCTGACTTGTGAGGATATAGGCCTACATGCAGTCAAACACTATATATTTTAAATGAGATGAAAAACAAAGAAAGACCCAGGAAGCTATTACAAAGCCCTCTCCTGGGTTAGGGAAAGCAGCAGTTACTATGGGAAGAATGTTGACTGACTGAG
Source organism: Sigmodon hispidus (assembly GCA_004025045.1). Classification (NCBI taxonomy): domain Eukaryota; kingdom Metazoa; phylum Chordata; class Mammalia; order Rodentia; family Cricetidae; genus Sigmodon; species Sigmodon hispidus. The sequence goes on from PVIH01000146.1 coordinate 371,402, forward strand.
CTACCTAATGTCATCCAGAGAGCTCCAGAGACAAAGGTAGGGTGGGCTCTCTGTTACCCAGCTGCCTTCGAGTCATCCCTGCTTCAGGAAGAATCCTGCTCCTGTCTTCTGAAAGTAATCTAAATAATTTCATTGGTTTGCCAAGTTGGGCTTTGGTAGAATTCTAACTTGCTCTGACCTCAGCCCCCTATCTGGGGCAAACAGGGGTTTGTTCATTTTTCCAAGGAAATGTTTCCTGACATATGCTAAGTAAAATAATGCATATACTGAGGCCAAATGCTGTTATTGTGTACCTAATGTAAGTAGACTAGTCATATTCAGAGAATAATGAACTGGTGGCCGCCAGGAGGTAGTATAGACTTATTTCAGGAGATGAGAAAGGTACAGAGTTCAATGATGCAGAATGAACTTGAAATGCCAGAAAAGTGTGTGCTTACAGAGGGCTAGGGAGGAAGCTCTGTGGAGGAGGGCCTGCCAATCATATGCAATCCACAGTACACACAAACATATACAAAGTTAAAATAAGAGTTTTTATGTTATATACATTGTAACACAATTTTTAAAACATCATCTCTGTTATATCAGCTACAGTCTCCCCATGACACTAATTGTGAAGCTCATGCTTTCTAACACGAAGCCTAATTTTTGAGGCTGTGGCTACAGTCTAGGCCGGGCAACACAGTGAGGCACAAGAAAGGAACTTACGTAGCAGAATACTCAAAGAGCCCGTAGTAAGGGTTAAACATTTCCTTGGAAATGAGGAAGAACCATTCCCGAGCAACTCCTCCATAGTCCAGCCCCTTTTCACCGTCAAACTCAATCCAGAGTCGAGCCTTGAGGACGTCTGCTCTCTTCACACCCATAATTTTCCGGTAAGAATCCTCCAGAATATTTGCACGGCGAAGTTTCATTTCAAATTTGTTTGGAATGTCATTCTGCAGAGCCAGGGAGAGAGACATGGTTAATATGAGTCCAAGTGTTTCCACACTCCACTCTGACCACAGCTCTTTTCGTTTAAGGAAAACCTTCAGGAAAACCTTATGTGGGCTCACTGACCTTTCCCTCCCTGTTCAAGAAACAGGATCCATTCTTGTCAACCAGGTTCCCAAGTACTTCCTGTGTAACTCAGGCTAGCCTAGAACTCAAGGCTTTCTAGCCCCAGCAGCCCAGCTCTTCCTGAACTTACAGGCCCGTGTCCTCACATCTAGCCTGTATGCATGCTTTTTAACATTCTTGTACAGAACACAGCCCCCATCGGTTCTGGTTTTTATGTCTAAAGGAGCTACATCTGGTGAGAACAAAGAGCATTTTATTTTGCCAGTGGTGAACTCCAAGCTGTTACAGGTAAGGTCCCTCTGCCTGACGTCAACGCTTACCTGCTTACCACCGGCCACTCAACGCCTGCCTGTCCTTACTCCCGGCTGAGGAGCTGTACATAGGATGGGTTCATTCATCACTTTCAAATCAACACTATAATAAGCTACTGTCTGCGTTTTAACCTGAAGAAACTAAAGACAACAGAAGCCAAAAACGTCTGCCTTCCCAGCCTCTGCTCATACTGTAAGACTCTTGCTCCCTCATCTCGGTCGGGTACGTCCGGGCTGCAGAGGCAATGCAGGGTAACTAGGCCTCAGAGCCCACTGTAAACACCATGCAGTCTCTGACTGTTTCACCCTCAGTGCTTTGTGTGTAATTGTCAAGGGAAGGGAAGTTCTCAGTCTTCTGTCAGCTCAAGGAAAAACAGACTCGTTCTTAGGAGAGCACATCACTCTGCTAGAGTATTTAGGGAAAACAGAAAGTTCCCCCCAGAACTTAGTATACACAAGCTCACAGAAGCAACAGAAGCATCAAATCTATCTCCATGGCTGCTCATATAAGTTAAATAGTGCAAGGATTGGAGACAGGTGGTTTTTAAAGACTAATCAGAGGGCTGAAGAGATGCTCAGCAGTTAAGGGCACTGGCTGCTCATCCAGAGAACCTGGGTTCAATTCTCAGCAACCACATGGCAGCTCACAACTGTTATTCCTAAATCTGATACCCTCACACAGACATACATGTAGGCAAAACACTAATGCATATAAAAATAAATTTTTTTATATTATATTTAAAAAAAACAAAGACTAAGCTGAGCACTGGTGGTGCACGGCTTCAATCCCACCACTTGGAAGGCAGAGGCAGGCAGATCTCTGTGAGTTCAAGGCCAGCCTGATCTACAAATTGAGTTCTAAGATGAGCTAGCTCCAAATCCACAAAGAGTAACCTTGTCTGGAAAAAAACAAAAAACAAACTAAAAGACTAATAACCAGCCAACTGGTGAATATAAGTGCCCTGCTCTGGGAAAGCCCCCATAAAGGGACCAGGGATGAGGAAAGGGAACAAAATTCCGATGTCAGACATGCTTCCTGAAGGACTGTACAGTATAATGTGGGAAGAGGTAAGTAAGTTCAAATATGGTCAAGTCCAAAATTAGAGGAGCTGCCCAAGAATCGCTGTCTGTGGGAATGGATAAGACTGAGCTCTTGGCACGGGTTCCAGGCCGGACTGTTTCAAAACACCAGTGACTTATTTATTTATATTTAAAATTTTTGGGTATTGTGTGCGGGAGTATGCACAAGCCAGAGGTCAAATATTCAATGTCTTTCTCAACTGCTCTCCATTTTATTTATTTATTTGTTTTTCTTTTGAGACATGTTCTCACAATGTACCCTGGCTAGCTTGGAATTCTCTATGAAGACAAGGTTGGCTTCAAACTTACAGAGATTCATTCACCTGCTTCTTCTTCCCAAGTCTGGGGATTAAAGGCATTCAAAGTTCCCATTTTTCAAAAATGTTTTTGTCTTTTTTTTTTTTGCCAGGTGGTGGTGGCACATGCCTTTACTTCCAGCACTCTGGAGGCAGAGGTAGGCATGTCTCTGTGAGTTTGAGGCCAGCCTAGTTTACAGAGTGAGTTCCAGGACAGCCACAACTGTTTCACAGAGAAACCCTATCCCCAAAAGACCAAAACCAAACAAACAAAATGTTTTTTTGAGTCACAGTTTCTGTTTAGCCTTGACTCGTTTCGAACTCTCTATGTAGATAGACCAGGATAGCCTCAAACTCAAGAGATCCACCTGCCACTCCTAAGTGCCCAGCAAGACTTGTAATTTAAGGATACCACCAAAATTCTGGAGTATTTAAAAGTCCCTTTCTATTTAAATAACTATTGGGAAATATACATACACCAAAAAATGTAGTATTTTATTTATTTTGTTAAATTTGTGATTAAACTCATTATCTAATCCACCATTTTGAATGACTTGAAGTCACCAGATTGGACCCCTAGGATGAACAACTCAACATTGCCAAGTACTGGCTATGATCCTAAACTGCAGGGAAAGGAAGAAGGGATTTGCACATCGAGGCATTTAAAATGTTATGAGTTTAATTCTAAACATACTTGCCTCCTCAGATAACTGCACTCACATGCACCACCCCCCAATTAAACATTTAATTTTTTTGCTGTTTTGTTTGAGACAAAGTCTTACTATGTAGACCAGGCTGGCCTTGAACTCAGAGATCTGCCTGCCTCTGCTTCCTGGGTGCTAGGATTAAAGGCTTGTTTTACCATGTCCACCCTTTAAAAATAATAATCTTTTAAAAATCACGAGGCTAGAGCTGGAGAGATGGCCCAGCAGTTAAGAGCACCGACTGCTCTTCCAGAGGATCCAGGTTCAATTCCCAGCACCCAAATGTCAGCTCACAACTGTCTGTAACTCTAAGTTCTGACACCCTCACAAAGACACATACATGTAAGAAAAACACAAATGCACTTAAAATAAAACAAAACAAATTTTAAAAAAGAAAGAAGAGAAGGGAAGAAATATGGATCAATTGATCATGGGGCTAGATAACTTAATGATTAAGAGCACTCACTGCTCTTGTACAAGACCCAGATTGAAAGCCACAGGGCAGCTCGACCATCTTAATTACAGTTTCAGAGAACCAGCACCCTCTTCTGGCCTCCAAAAGCACCAGACCAGGCACACAGGTGGCATGTGTCCATGCATGTAGGCAAAACATTCATACACACAATAAATAAATTATCTTTCAAAAACTTCTTTAAAACATATACATTCCCTTTCCCTATGAGAAAGTAAGCACTCAGTCCTCAAACACAACAGTATATATTGCTCACCACACTGTTCCCACCCCTTATAGAAAGAATGGCCACCCTGAGTAGCTGTCACGCATCACCAACCTGCTTCTTCAGCTTTCTGCGGAAGAACTCGTACTTCCTCTTGTAATCCCTGGAGTAGGGCACTGCCTTTAGTTGAAAAATTTGGAAAAATAGAGTTTAGGTAGGTTTTATTCTGGAAGAGTATTAGCTCCCCCTGGATATCTTATGAAATATACATAAATAATTATTTAGGAATGTTGCATTTGAAGAAAAACAAACCGACAACAATATATTTTTAAAAATTTCTCTTTAAGATAAAACTGCATTGCATTCAGCAGTCACAAAGGCTGCAATTTTGTTTCATACTTTTTTTTTTTTAAAGATTTATTTATTTATTTATTTAATGTATGTGAGTGCTCTCTGCATGTATGCCTGAACACCAGATTCTCAGGGCATCCTGATCTCTCATGTGGTTGCTGAGAATTGAACTCAGGACCTCTAGAAGAGCAGCCTCAAGCCATCTCTCCAGCCCCCATTTTTGTTTTTTTTTTTAAAGACAGAGTCTCTCTATGTATCAGTGGTTATCCTCAAACTCCCTAAGTAGACCAGGTTAGCCTCAGCTCAGAGATCCACCTGCTTTGGCCTACTGAGTGCTGAGATTAAAGGTGTGTTCCACCACTGCCCAGCTCACACAATATTCTTAAAATGGTACATGCCAGAGGCAAAATAAGTCTTTCAGACAGAGAAAATTTAGAAACAAAAATTACTACTTTTGAAAAGGCTTTGCAAGTGTTTTCCCTATTAAAGAAACCATTTGAAAAATGCATTTTTTTCTTGAACTCCAAGGAGTTTTCTTTCTTACTCATTATTTTAAAATAATACTCACTGAGGTACCAGACACTAATCTAAAAAAAACTGCATTCCATTTTTATCAATTTTGTGAATTAACAAACAAAATCTGAAGAAAAAAAATGAAAAAGTAGTTAAATAAGACAGTGATTTTCCTATACTTAACCAGACTCAAGGTAATTATAATCATGGTACGGTGTAAAATTTTTAAAAAATATAGTTCAAATAGTAGGCCTTTGCAACAACTGACTAAACATCAGAGAGCTGTCCTTAACTCTGTGAGGGGCCTCTCTGGTTTGTATTTATTTTTGATTGACAGATGTCAGTGCTAAACAGCTTACTGCTTTAGCCTCTGACTGGGTCTCCTGCCCAAGTTTGTGGTGAGCAGTAAAAATGGCTTCACGTCATCTTTTCCAAGAAAAGAGTAGGCAGGTTGAGGAGGCCAGCAAAGGCCGTCCCTTTGGGTCCCACCCCTGACCTAGAGCATGGGATGGGAGGAACTCACTGGTCCAGCTGTTACCACGTTCTGCATGCGAGGATCTTCCCACTGGGTCTTCTTAGTGTCTAAGAGGGGGAGAAAAAAAAAGAGATGTTCTCTTCCTCATGTCTACAACCAAGTACTACAAATAACTGCAATAGAGAAATCACGTGACACGTACTGTGATTTATATAGAAGACTCTTCCATCTGTGTGGGTCCTTTCTTCCCATCCTGGCTGTAATGAAACATTTATTACAATTATTTTAGCACCAGGCCTTGGATGTATAAGTTATTAAAACAAAACAACAAAACCCCAGCATTGGCTATATGTCTAATTTGTACATTCATTTTTCTGCCGAAGAAATTAATAGTTGAATTATAGTTAGATAACTCCTATATTTGAAGGTACAAAATATCTGAGTAGTCAAATTAGCTGAGCAGTAGAACTTACAGGTAAAGGTCCCAGGTCATTGGACGAGTCAACTGGTGTCTTTGATTTCAGATGACCAGGAATTTTCGATTTTGGATCATCCTTTATTTGTAACAAATAAAACAACACACATTTTAAAAATAATGACAGCCACTGTGCTATATCTGTTGACAGATATTTAAAATACACTCTTGGGAGTTGGATAGACAGCTCAGTACATTTGCCCTGAAAGAGTGAGGACTGAAGTGTGGATCTGCTGAACTACCTAAATGCCAGGTTGCACCACGGCCCATTGTCATTCTAGGCTTAGATGGAGGACAGGGGACCCCATGGCGAGCTAGGTAGACCAGTGGCACAGACAAGCTGTGAGCTTCAGTGACAGAGCCTGCCCCATTGAATTACTACAACAATGAAGAATAATTTCTGGCATAAACCTCAGGCCTGCACATGCCTTCACAGTGACACATAGACACACACACAGAGACACACAGACATATATGCACACAAGAGCAAACATGCTCAAAGGCTTATAAACACATGCATGCACACACATATACTTAAAAAAATAAAATAACGCAATAAATTAATGATCTCAGATAGCCCAGACTGGCATTGGAGTCCTTTGATCTAAGCCTTACCAGTGCTAGGAATACAGGCAGGCACATACCTTCTCACCCCACTTATCTTTAAATCTTTTGCTTGTGACTAATTTCTCCTTTTAAAAGATATTGCTGTGAGGCTATCCTACTTGGGGGGGGGGTGCGGTCAGCACTGATCTCATTCACTTGGAACCACTTCACCCGAACGAGAGACCACCATCCAGTCTGTACAGAACCTTGTGTCAGATGGTGGCATTATACTGAACTACATCTGGGCTGGCTCAGCAGGCTAAGGTGCCTGCTACCAACCCTGACTACTTGAGCTCAATACCTGGGACACACATGGAAGAAGAGAACAGACTTGTGTAAGCTGCCCTCTGCCTCCACATACATGTTGTGGCACATATGTAAATATGCAGGATAAATAAATGCATGAGTATAATCAAACAAATGAACAAATAAATAGGACCACATGTTGTGGTATCTATTTGGGTATTCTTGATTTATTATTTTTTTGAAAGACAAAAAGTTAGCCTAAAAAAAAAAGTAACTAATATCAATTCACATTTTAAAAAAGAGAACAAAGTTCAATTTACTTAGATTAATTAATTTATAATTACTTTAATATTATACAAGTCAAGTTATTAAGCACTTTTAGATTTGTTTAAGCTATTTTAACCTTCTAAAATAGCTACTAAGTCTCAAGGGTTATATTCAAAGAACTTTTTTGTTGGTGATAAGCTAAACACCAAAAAACTTTAACATTTAAACTAAAAATATCAGGACTCAGAAATTAAAGAGCACTGGCTGTTCCTTCAGAGAACCAGGGTGTGTCTCCCAGAACCCATGTGGTGGCTCACAACCATCTGTAACTCTAACTCTAGGGGATCTGACACCCTCCATGGGTGCACAGATATACATGTAGGCAGTCATACATGTAAAATAATGTAAATAAATTTTACCAACAACAACAAGATATCTGTCCTGCCTAGCTTCACAGTCTTTCAAATAGTACACATGAAATAGAAATTTGAAAGTGCTGTGAAAATAGAAAGTCTCATTTAAAGGTAAAAATTATTACTAAAAGTCTTTCTAAGTCTTTATGATCAGTGAGCCAAAAACTAGAAACAGGAAACAACAAGATTTTAAGAACGCATGTTCATAAAATCTACTATAATCTAAAAAAGAAGCATAAATGTACTTTGAACACAAATAATATTGTTAAGACTCCCTGGAGCTGGGTGCGGCTCGGCTAAAAGGCATTTGCCTATTGTGCCCAACTCCTGGCCTCCATCCCAGTAGAAGCAGGGCCTTGTGGGTGGGCTTCGGAGATGGAGGCAGGAAGATGGGGAGTTCAAGTTCAGGTTCAGTTGGGGCAGCCTGGACTACATAAGATCCTACCTCACAAACCAAAACCAAAAACCCACCGCCATCTAAGTTTCTCATTTCACTCAGGGCCTGTTAGGAAAAGCAGGACCATACTAGCCCATGTGACAGATACAGAAGCAATTGTTGCTCTAGATTGTAAGTGAGGAGCGTGGAAGTGACCCAGGTGGTGGTCTTGGTGTTGTGGTCAATAAAGAAAAGCTGCCTAGGGGCTGGAGAGATGGCTCAGCGGTTAAGAGCACCCTCTGCTCTTCCAGAGGACCCGGGTTCAATTCCTAGCACCCACATGGCAGCTAACAACTGTCTGTAGTTCCAGTTCCAGGCAAACACCAAGGCAAATAAATAAATAAAATAAAAGTGGAAAAAAAAAAAAAAAGCTGCCTATTTGGTGCATGACATACTTCCCAACCTTTAGGAAGGAATTCTTCCTTAGGAGCAGATGGTGGACTCGCCTGTTGAGTGGGGTTACTGGTGTGGAGCTATGGCTGCAGGCCTGCACAACTCTGGCTTGATGGCAGCTGACTAGTCTCTGCTGAGGCCTAGCATATTAATTAAGCCATACTGTAAAACTATAGAGAACTCACAAATAAATAATATAATTTAAACAGCTAGCTTACTTAACCAGTGAAGAGAAGGCATACTTGTAAATCAGTCTTAAACATTTGAGGCTAAATCTTTTTTTTTTTTTTTTTTTTTAAGATCTCAGCCTGGATTTCTTTTCTTTTTTCTTTTTTTTTTTTTTAAACTTTATTTATTTACTTATTTATTTGCCTTGGTGTTTGCCTGGAACTGGAACTACAGACAGTTGTTAGCTGCCATGTGGGTGCTGGGAATTGAACCCGGGTCCTCTGGAAGAGCAGACGGTGCTCTTAACCGCTGAGCCATCCCTCCAGCCCCCGAGGCTAAATCTTAAGGTTTTATTTTTATTATGTGGAGGCAGTGTGTGTATTTGTATATGGATATGATGAGTACAGGGGGCTGAAGAGAGGCTAGAGGTGTCCGATTCCCTAGCACTAGCTAGAGTCATAGACAATGGTGAGCGCTTGATGTGGGTGCTGCAACTGAACCTGACTGAGTCCTCTGGAAGAGCAGCAGGTGTTCTTAAATCATTGAGCCTCTCCAGGCCCAAATCACTAACATTTTACTCTTTTATTGTTCCTGAATTTAAAATAAAGCTTTCTATCAAATTGTTTTTATAGTAATTTTTCAGCAAGTTAACACATAATAAGATGATTGTTAACTGCAGAGCTACAAGAGGGAACAGTGTCAAGAGCAGAAAGCTAGCCTTGCCCGCTAAGATTCATGGTAGAACACCCCAGCACAGAAACAGCTTCAGTGAGTTGGCTGATGGGCAAAGGCACTTCCTGCCAAGCCTGGGACCTGAGTTTGACTCCCCAGAACCCACATGGCAGAAGGAGAGAACCAACTTCTTCAAGTTGTCCTCTGACCTCCACAGACACACACCCACACATACTGTGGGGCCCACCTTCCATCAATAACAAACGTAAAAACAAAAAAAAATTCAGAGAAAGAATGGTGATAAGACAGAATAAACATATTATCAGTCTGCTACAAGGAGGAGACAATTTAAAACTTCTTTTAAATTTTTATTTATTTTATATGTGTATTTTGCATGTATGTATGGCAATGTACGAAGCACACGCAGTGTCCATGGAGGTGGAAAGAAGACACCAAGTCCTCTAGAACTGAAGTTATGAATAGTTATGAGCCACCATGAAGGTGCTGGACATTGAACCTGGGTCCTCTGCAAGAGCAACAAGTTCTTTAAAGCACTCAAACAATTCTTCAGCTCCACAATTATAAATTTCTTTCAAAGATAGCAATCACCAAGACTACCCATTAGCAAACTATCTGAACAAGGGCCCAAGAAGATGGCACCATAGGTAAGGTGTTTGCTATGGGTGTGAAGATTGGGGTTCAGACCCACAGCACACACAAAAAAAGCTAGGTGGGCATGATGGCCACCCATGATCCAGTGTCTTAGACACAGATCAGATCCAGACAAAACTCAAAATTCACCAAAAGAGCACAACTCAGTAAAGAAAATGGAGAGCAACTGAGGAATATATATATGGTGTCACCATTAGGCCTCCACACACACATACACTCTTGAACAATCACACACAAAACACAGCACATGAGTGAGTACACACACTCCCATACACCCATACCCAAGTTTCCCCGCTCCCGAGCCACACACACAAAGGGAACACACAATCACTGAAAGTACAGCATCAGTGGACTAGAGCATTCCTCTGTTCTAGTCCTGACTAGATTTGCTTCAGGTAATAACATCTTGGAGTCCCCAGAAGACACTAGACGTGTGCAGTCCCAGCTCAGCCGGGAAGCTGAAGAGTGCACAGTACCTGCATGGTGGGCTTGGACCACGTGGTTGTTTTAGAATTGTGGTCTACGTAGTATGACCGTCCTCTTTCATCTTGTTTCTCCTCCCAACCTGGTGGCAATCCAGATGAAGTAGGCAGAAGCTAACACGAAACACAAAGCCCTGTGTTACCTGGACAGAGCTCCTGGCCTCTCCTCACCGCTAGCGCTCTCAAACAACCCTTATTTTATTCTCAACGGAAACCACTCATCACAAGAGAAAATGGGCAGATGATATATTTTAAATTTAGAACAATGGAATCGTTTTAAACCGTATTTTTTAATGTATTTTCTTTATTTGCATTGGTACTTTGCCTACATGTATGTCTGTGTGAGGGTGCCCATCCTTGGAGTTAGAGACAGTTGTGAGCTGCCATGTGGGTGCTGGGAATTGAACCTGGGTCCTCTGAAGAGCAGTCAGAGCTCTTACCCACTGAGCCATCTCTCCAGCCCCCATATTTTTTTTTTAAAGATAAAAAACCATCAATTTATTTGGGAAGAAAGAAAACAGAAAATGAACACAATAAGACATATCAACACTAAAAGCCATACACTTAGGGACACGCACACACACAAATGGTGACATTATTGCTAATGCTGGTCCACTTTGCAGATGGTAAATTGAGACTTTGGAAATGACTCCTAGGTCACTGCTTCTAAGAAAAGCAGCTGAGGTCTTAACCTAAGCACACTAACTCCAGAAATGATATTTAAGTGCAGGGGGCAGAAGCAGGAGAACCTGTGAGTCTGAGGCCAGTCTGATCTTCCAGACCAGGCACTGAGATCTTGTCTCTGCTCACACATGCACTGCTCTAATAGAGACCAGACAAGACAGGATGTGGATCCCAAAACAGGACAACAGGGCAACCCAACCCTTGGGGCTTCTATGATTTGTTGCCATGTCGACCAGGTGAGTGGCCCTTATCCTAGGCACAAGATGGAAGGAAATCTGTTCTGGGATAATCTTTTCATACACTGTAAAAATGTGTCTCTGTCTAAGGAACATTTTAATTGGTCTAATAAAAGGCTGAATAGCCAATAGCTCAGACAAGAGAGGATAGGATAGGCAGGACTTCGAGGAAGAAAGAGAAACTTAAAAAGAATCCAGGCACACAGAAGGTGCTAGTGAGATGTAGAACAAGTTGAACTTACAGAATGAAAGAGAGGTAAAAGCCATGTGGCAGAACATAGGCCAATAGAAATGACTGATTTAAGTTATAAGAGCTATTTGGGAACAAGCCTAACCTAAAGGCCGAGCTTTCATAATTAATAAGTCTCTATGTTATTTGTGGGCTCAAGTCCTAAAAGAAAGTTTGACTGCAGGGATCTTATTCAGTGGGGAAGCATCGTTCTAAGACACATAAGCCATTTTTGAGCCCATGATTCTGGAGCCTCAGCATCCCGGAGCTGGAACCCCATGAACACACAAGTCTCACTTCACACAGCTGATATACAGACGGCCATTCAAAAGCATGACGACTGGTGGGAAAGTGATGACATACTCTCAAGAGGGGACATGAAATGTGTACACAGAAGAAGGAGAATTAGGATTTTGAGGAGCTAGGCTGTTGGAAGAAGGCACCCAGGCGCTAAGGCAGCAGATCACAGGTAAGGGGAAGGGAGGGCTGAAAAGGAAAAAGCCTAAGTTAATTCTATCTGAAAAAACAAGTGAGGCTAAGGATAAAGCTGAGGTGGTAGTACGCCTGTCTATCTAGCATGCAGACGTTTGATCCCCAGCACAGCCTAAGTCAGGCATGGCGGCTTAGGCGTGTAATTCTAGTACTAGGGAAATGGAGGCAGGAGGAACAGGCATTCAAAGCAAGCCCAAGACATGAGATCCTGTTACAAACAAAACAAAAGCAGTGAGGGGAGTCAGAGAGGAGACAGGTGAGAGAATCACTGTTAAGTAGCAGGGGTCTCTGCTGACTGGGGACTGAGACCAACGGGGAAGGGGTGCCAGGAAATGAAAACTCCACTGGACACACACTGGACTGACTGAGTGATAAAGGTCTCTGAGAAAACAACTACAAAGGGCAGAGATGACTCTCGGGTGCCATGTTGATGCACAGCAGGTGCTGTGTGGGGTAGCAGTGGCCTCTTACCTCCCAGCAGCACAGAGACCCATCTGAGAAGCCCAATCCCACCCACCTCATCAACTGAGAGCATGATTTACATGACAGACAGTTTTCTGAGGTTTTCTCAGTCCTCTGCAGGGCAGTCACTCACACTCAGTGATGTGATATGCAGTAATTAAAAGATGAATGACTTTTCTATCTTTCATTCATGGCTGAGAAAAGAGGAGAAAACTTACCACAGGAAGTGCAGGCTGTTCCTCAAAGATACAGGCTGGCGAGCTGCCTCTTCTGCTGGAATGATTCTTGAGGGAAGGAAACAAGTACAGCTTTTTAGGTTTTCCCTCAGAGCACAGAGAGGGAGTAAGGGTGAAGAATATGGAGTAGGAGAGACCATGCTGGGGAGGATGTGGCTGCTAAGAAGACAGGTGAAGAACCACAGGGGAAGCTCTCTCTCGCTCTCTCTACCCTCTTCCCCTGGTCCCTCTGCTGTCCACAGCAGGACCTGGATTTCCCTGTGAATCCATTCCTTCATCCTAGCCAGTCTCTCTAACTAGGGCTCTAACAGTCCTGATGGTTAGTGTGGTTCTTGTTCTCCCTAAATCAAATTCTCACCATATGTCACCCTAATTAATCCACAGGACAAGGACTTCCTGCTGCAGCCGAGGGGCTAGAATGAGTCCCCTGTTTCTCTGGCTGAGGGCTTCAACAGAACTTCAGCTACCACAGGGATGTACAACACCAAACACAGTGCTTCCTTCCGCCCCAGGCCCGCCTCTTCCTCACCTCCAGTCACTTCCGCCTCACAGCCCACTACTGAGCATTCCACTTCAATGACTTATTTCCTGGAAATCCCATATTCTCTCTTACGTCTTCCTTTAATAAACAAGCTCTTACCATTAACTAAAATATCTTATTTTTGTTATTAAATAACATTAAAACTATAATTATAAATACACATGCATTAAATCAGAATATCCCAAACTATACTGTCTATGGTTAAACAATCTAAGTTCATCACAACAGAACACCATGGATACTTTCAGGACACGTTGTAAAAAAAAAGCCATGCCAGAACCTCAAGACTGTTTTGGTAATTTTAAAAAGAAGTAAACTGGGGGCCGGGGTGATGGCTCAGGGGTTAAGAGCCCTGGCTGCTCTTCCAGAGGTTCTGGGTTTAATTCCCAGCACCCACATGGTGGCTCACAACCATCTGTAATGAGATTTGGTGCCCTCTTCTGGTGTACAGATGTACATGGAAGCAGAATGTTGTATACATAATAAATAAATAAATCTTTAAGAGGTGGTACTCAGAAGTAGAACACATGCTCTATATACATAGGGATGAGTTTGATACTTACATCCCACCACCAACTCACCAACACAAACAGTAACACACTCACAAATAAACCATTTATAATTATGTATAAAGCTGAAGAGATGGCTCAGTAGTTACAAGTGCTTGATGCTCTTCTAGAGGTCCAGATTTTGGAATCCAGTGGCACACAACTACCTGTAAGTCCAGCTTCAATGGATCTGATGATCTCTTCCAGCCTCCATGAGTATGACACTCATGTGTACAAACCCAGATGCAGATACATACAGATGTATAGTATACACATATACATTATTAAAAATAAATCTTCTGTAAAAAATTTAAAAGTATATATGTGTACACATGTATGCTTATGAATGTATATAAAATGTTCAGGACACTATATCCTGAGTCATTAATAGTCATTAAGGGAACATAATTTTGAGTTAAGAAAGAAGAGTCATTTATTGCTTTGTAGACCTCAATATTGTCTCAGATTTAAACAGAAGATAAGAATACTCTTAACTGGTGACACTTGTATATGGTTTATATTTTACACAGGTTCTGAGCCCCATCCTTGAGGACTCAATGCTTACATGGTAGATACTCTGCTGAGCCTCCAAATCCTTCTTGTAATCTGACAAATTCTTTCCCTAGCACCACCCCCCATCAAATTAATAATTAAATGAACAGGAAACTGAACAGGCAGGTGAAAAAAAAAAGGAAGGAGGCAGGTGAACTGATGGGCATCATACAGGCAGGAAGTACAACTGGATAGTGAAGCTTCTAGAAAAGGTGCTGCAAGTTTGCAAACATTGTCCACTGAGGTTCAACACTGAATGCTAGTTCCTTTAACTGCTCGACTCTGAGATAAGGTGCGAACGTGGCTATGGACAAGTAGGAATGGCTGGATTCCAATGACACCTTATTTATGGCAGCAGGCAGCTAGCTGCAGATTTGGCCTGCAGGGCATAGCGATGAAACCTGCACTAGAATGGAAATCTTGTGAAAGCAGAGGGCTCTGTCCTCTTAATTACAGATGGACTCCCAGTGACAGATTAGTTATGGTGCCTTGCATCTGGCAAGCCCACAGCAAACAGTCACTTACTGCATAAAACAGAAGATAACCAGAGCATCCACAGAGTAATCTCTGCCTTCTACCCAGTCTGCCTAATGATATATTAGAAAAAGTCAGCCAGAGTTTCTCACAGGGGTGGTGTATGCTGGGATGCTTGCTCCTGGACACTGCAGACAGTGAGTGAACCCAGTACCTCTCTTATTTAATTCAGATGGCTCTTATTTACACATGTGTACTGGTGACATCTGTCTCAGAGGAGATGGAGAGATGTCTGTAACTCCAGTTCCTGGGGACCTTCTGGCTGTGGAGGATATCAGGCATGTGTGTGTACCATATACACGCAGTCAGAACACTCATACACATAAAAATAAATGAGAACCAAACCAAACCCCTCATATAATCAAGAGAGACAAGTAGCCTCTGCCATCCAGGAACTGGCCCGGAACACACAGGTAGGGTCACGGCAAACTCAAGATGCCTTCTAAATTGAGTCTGAACATAGGGAAATAAAAGCACTCGCTTAGCCACAAAAAGACAAACAGCTGCCATATCCTCTCGAGTTGTGACCTCTTCTCTGCTGCTCAAGTAATTGTGTTAATCGATGTAGACAAGATACGAGACACCCGAACACACAGTTCTTGCTACTTCCTCACAGCATCCAGGCTAAAGTCCGGTCCTCTCAAACCCTCCTTTACCCAACACGAAGCTAAAATCCACTGTTCTCCCTGACACCTTCTCACTGACCATGTGTGTTCTCTTGCTGGACTGTGCAAACCTGGCTTCTGGTTTCAGTGTTTCCGGTGGGTGTGCCTAAGAATTGTGATTAAGAAACCTTGCGACTACAGTGACCCTTAGGATTATCTCTACTCAGCTCCATACTGTCAGTGAGAGGAAAAGTGAAAAATGACCACACTGTGATGTCCCAACTGTTGTCATTACATGCTATTTAAGATAAAGGTTTACACAGAACATAGCTGCTGAATTGTATTTATGATATGAAATCACAAAGCCATGACAAAATCTAAGACATCTTACTGAGCTGGTGATTGGCTGGCCAGTGGCCGGATTTCCATACACAGCGAGTCTGGTATCTAACTCTTCTGCAAGGCGAGCCTGCACATCTATGTGACCCGATGAAGGTGATTGGAAGGCCTGACCGCTATACACAGCGTTTTCATCATCTCGTATAATTTCCCAATTCTAAAAAGAACAGAATCCACTTGAGCCACATGTACACTCATCCACTGCTTTAAGATGCTGGAAAAAGGAACAAGAGAAGCACTCATACCTCAGGGGACTCCCGGTTGTCAGCACTATCCACCTCCTCCGATATCTGCCGCCTGGTGGTAAATGCCCGCTGTGCTTCCTGCAGCTGAATATTGCCATTCTCAGCATCTGTGAGGTCATCCCTAGGGCAGAAGTGTAAGAAGGAATCACTCCTGCCTCGTCACAGAACCATAACCAAAGAGTCAAAGAGTCTACATGCGGTTACAAAATTCTTTGATTTACTTGTCGACAGCGCACAGGAACTGTGTCTTAACTGTCTCTGCCCACAGCCATCACTTCCCTAACCAGCTCAGTCACTCCATTTCTTACTCTGTGGCTAAACAATGATTGTGACTTTCTGTTCTAAAGAATATTTAATTTTTTTTCCAGCTGACTTTTGACACCAGCCACAGTGAAAGATATACCATATTCCTTAGCAGGTCTACCTGTACAAGACAAGAGGGTTGCTTTATTGAATGTCCTATTTTGCAGGTAGAACGTGTTGCCTCCGTGCCAAATAGTGTGATCACTTTCAAGGGACTTGCACACAGATAACACCAAAATTCTTGGGGAATATCAGATATACATCATCAGGAGGGTAATGGAGCGTTAAATACCCAAAGATTGTAAACAGCCATGTGAGAGCACATGAGAAGAAAGAAGGGTGTTCAGTACTGAAAGCAGTGTGGATATACCCACAGGTTTGAATGGCTTGCTCATTTGTTTTGGAGCTGGGGATTGAACCCAGGGCCTTGAGCTTGCCAAGGGCAAGCACTTTACTAGTGAGCTAAACTTTCTATCTCAAATGAGATCACTGCACAATTTTGTACTAAAAAAAGAAGTCACTAAGGAGCTATGAACACGAACATATCAAGGTCGTTCCGACCTTGTTCTCTGCATGTGGGAGTATTTGTGTCCACAGTCCAAACTGGAGGAGGACCCTTATTAGCAGTTACTCTATGATTTAAGAATAATTTGTATTTTAAAGATTAAGCACTGGCATTGTAGTTCAGTAGCAGAATACTTGCTAGCACCAACAAGACATGTGATCAATCTTCAGCACAAAAAATGCAGCAGAAAATCCAAGTTATATTTAACATCCCATCACAAAAATTTCTATGATATATATATGCATGTACCTGTTGTGCAGACATACATGCAGGCAAAAGACCCATACACATAAAATACATAAGCTCAGGCTGCTCTCAACCTTGCTGTAGTTAAGAATGACCTTGAACTTCTGATCCTCCCACCTCCACTTCTCAAGTGCTGGGAGTATAGGTGTGTACCACCGTAATCCATTTCATGTGATGCTGGAGACAGAACTCAAGGCCTCCTGTGTGGTAGGCAAGTACTCTACCCACTGAGCCATAGCAGCATTCTCAAGTGATTTTTGTGTGTGTATAGGTGTGAGCATATCACGGTACACATGTGGGAGTCAGAAGACAGCTTTTGGGAGTACGTTCCCTCTTTCTACTATGGGGGATCTGGGGATCAAACTTGGGCTGTCAGGCTTGGTGGCAAGTGCCCTTCATACACTACGCCATCTTGTTGGCCCTCAAATAATTTTAAATATTATCAAATCATTAAAAAACAAACAAAAAACCCACCAGCAGAGATAAACAAGTTTTTCAGTGACAGGTATCTTACAATTGAGGAATCCCTGTGCTACTCTGAATATACTTGAGACATGCCAGATACATGCAAAGTATCAGCAAAATATATTCAGATCGGCACATACTCGGGGCTTGGTCTTTTCCACTGTGTTCTTCTAGAGTCATGGTTTACATAGTAGGTCCTTCCAAGGATGTCCTGTCTCTCTTCCCATCCTGGAGGTAGGGGAGCAGGTTCTGGTGGATGCTGCAAATGGGTAGCAGCATCTGGTTGGTCCAAAACAACCCAGCCAGGCTGAAAAACAGAATGGAAGCAATTAGGTTATGCTACATATTTAAAACAACAAAAACAAAACATTATAAATTATAAATAAGGGATTTCACATGATCAATTACAGAAATTATGCAGAAAGAGAACTAGTACATGCTCAACTCTCAAGGACAGAATGTGAATATTTTGTAACCAAGGCTTTCCTGCAAAATGATAAATTTTGTTTGAGAATGCTTTAAAACTTTTCAAAAGGCTTAAATTACAAAACAGAAATAAGGGAGCTGAAGAGATGGCTCAGAGGTTAAGAGCACTGACTGTTCTTCCAGAGGTCCTGAGTTCGATTCCCAACAACCATATGGTGGCTCATAACCATCTACAATGACATCTGGTACCCTCTTCTGTATACTGTATACATAATAAATCTTTTTTTTTTTAATTCTTTTTTTTTTAACTTTATTTATTTTATTTATTTGCCTTGGTGTTTGCCTGGAACTGGAACTACAGACAGTTGTTAGCTGCCATGTGGGTGCTGGGAATCGAACCCGGGTCCTCTGGAAGAGCAGACGGCGCTCTTAACCGCTGAGCCATCTCTCCAGCCCCCATAATAAATCTTTAACATAACAGAAATAAAAAGGACAAACCAACACCTCCCTGTGGATATATATTATACATTTAATAAAAGTTGAATATTGCGGAGAAAGTAGAACCTTAAATACAAAGATAAACAGCTAAGTCAGTCACACACACTGTGACTAGCACAGGGAAAGTCGGGAGTGGTGACCTACACCCTTGATCCCACAACTCCAGAGACAGAATTTCTTCTGTTTCTGTAAGTTCAGGCTACACACCTTTAATTTTAACCTAGAGGGGATAGGGTATATAAGGAATTGTAGAAACCCAGAGAGAACAGAAGCGACTGGGAGAAGCGATTGGCAGAAAGCATTAGGAGCAAGACTGAGAAAGTTGGAAGAAGACAGCTGGGTGAGAATTGACTGTGGTGTTTCCTCTCTCTGATATTTCAGTCTTCCCCCGATACTTGGCTCTGAGTCTCATTTGTGATACTACCCCTCCTCACACAAAAAAATGAGCGAACAACAAAAAACAAACTCCAGACTCTTTAAATAACTGAACAAGGATGCTGACGATGATGCAAGGTACTGAAGAAATGAAAAACCCAACTGAAACCAGCTTGATTCTGGCTGCTCTCTAGGGCACACGGAATAAGCCAGCAAAGGGGCTTGCTGGTCATCATCTCTCCACAGAGGAAGTGTCGTGCTTATGGTGGAAATCAACAAACACCAGAGATATAAAGAGTTATCAACTGAGGTCAAACAGAAACAGGAGTAACTGGGAAACACTCACTACATGGGGGTGTGTGGTGATGGATACATCACTCTAATACTCAGGACTGCAGTTCCTACTTCTCCCCTGGGACAGGCATTGTAGTAAAGGTCATAAAACAGTCAAATAAGGGATTTTAAAAAGGGGATTTGGTTCTGTAAGACTGAAAAAGAGACAAAATGCATAGAGCCCTAAGGTAGATATAGTTAAGAAATTAAGTGAAAAATATAGTAAATATTAATGGCATGCTTTCATATTTAAAAACAGAGCCTGGAGAGACTGTTGAGTAGATAAGCACATTCTGTTCTTGCAAAAGGCCTGAATCCTCATCAGGTAGCTATCAACTGCCTGTAACTCCAGTTCTAGAGTATCTGATATCTTGGGGTTCCACAGGTATGTGCACTCAAGAACCTATAGAACACTGACATACACACCTAATATAAAAATAAAATTAAGGGGCTGGAGAGATGGCTCAGCGGTTAAGAGCACTGACTGCTCTTCCAGAGGACCAGGGTTCAATTCCCAGCACCCACACGACAGCTCACAACTGTCTGTAGTTCCAGGTCCAGGCAAAACACCAAGACAAATAAGTAAACAAATAAATAAGTTAAAAAAAATTAAATTAAAAAAAAATTCTTGCTGGGAGGTGGTGGCATATGCCTTTAAATTCCAGCATTCAGGAGGCAGAGGAAAGTGGATCTCTGAGTTTGAGACCAGCCTGGGCTACAGAATAAGCTCCAGGACAGCCAGAGCTACACAGAAAAACCCTGTCTCAAAACAAAACAAAACAAAACAACCTTCCCCCCAAACACACAAAACAAAACGAAATGACAACAAAAACCTCTTCACAGGGGGCTGGGGAACGTATTTCGGTTAGTAAGGCTTGAGCCTATCATGCATGAAGCTCTGGGTCCTATCCCTAACAACACATACATGAGGCACACTAGAGCATTTCCCCAGGCCAAAAATGTCAAAATTCTGATAAAAATCAACATGTTATAAATTTTTAAAAATAATAAGAGCCAATTCTCAAGTTCAAATAGAAATATCAACAAGGCATAACCAACATCAATCTAAGAAAGAACGGAGGCATGGAGGTGAATCTGTAAGAGAAAACACTCTAGGTAAACATTCTAGGCTGCAGTTGTCAGCACTGAGCTGGGTGGTAAAGACAGCTCAGAACAGACTAGTAAACCCAGAAAGAACAAAGCTCAGAGAAATTCAGCACATGATAAATATATTTTCAATCTGTGGAGAAATAGAACGATTATTTAAGATGATGGGAAAAATTAATTTGGGTCCCTACCAAAATACACTACAGACTGAGTAATATTCAGATGTTTAAAAAGCAAACAGGATGAGTATTTGAACAAATTTGGAGAAATTTAAAGCTATATATTCCAAGAGCAGGAAAATATTAACTATGACAACAAATACAGAAAGCACAAAAGAGAAAAATTATATACTTGACTTGAAAAGCAAGAACATTTATGTGCCCAAGTCCTGCTAAATCAAAGCAAAGCAAGACACACTGAAAAAGTCTTTGGTACTTTGACAGATAAAAATACTGTAACATATACTGGAGTTCCTAGTTTTTGGCCCTAAAGACCCTGTGTTACACAATGCATATGCAGGCAGATGCTGGCTGGGAAGGGAATGCTATACTTTTAGAAGGCTGCTGCAGCTGACAACATGGAGGTCAAGAGGAGATGTGGAGGGTGGGGGCTGAGGAAGGAGAAGGGATGGGGGAAGGGAGACAGGAGATAAGAGAATTACTTGGTGGGGAAAGTCTATCTGGAAAGCTAAAGTTCCTTCTCACGTATTCCTATTTTTTGTTTTACTTCTATATAAGTGATGCCTCATTTTTCTCTCTCTGCTCAAATTCCATTCTCTTCTTTCCCTCTTGCATTTCACTTTTATTTTTTTTCTGTTTTCCTTTCCTGTACATGGTCATTATATGGAGACTTACAGAAGTTGTATAGAGTCAAACTGCATCTGCCAGGCCTTAGTCTCAGAAAGTATGAGCTAAATTTTTCTTACATTCTGGACATTTTTCTATCTATTCATCCATCCATCCATCCATCCATCTAGTGTTTGGGTATGCCTGTTTGTAAGCCTGTGCATGAAATGCATGCAGTTCCCACAGACACCAGAAGAGGGCATTGTGTCCTCTGAACCTGCAGTTACAGATGGTTATGAACTACCATGTGGGTGCTTGGAATTGAACCCAAGTCCCCTAGAAAAGCAGCTAGTGCTCTTAACCACTGAGCCATCTCTATGGCCATGAGATAGCTTTAATGAATGTGGTCAGTGGCTATTTTGCTCTCAGATTAATAAAATTTATCAATAAAAAGGAATTTACTATGGGGAATAAAAAAGACACACAGAAGGACTAGAAAAAGAAAAGGTGATGGGGAGGAGGAAGAAAGCCGAAGGAAAGTGATGAGGGAAGAGGAGGGACATGGAGGAAGACCGGGCAGCGACTGCGCTCAAGGCACATCACACACATGCAGGCCTATGTCCCAATGAAAGCAACCTTCTGCAATTAAGAAACATGAACACGGGCTGGAGAGATGGCTCAGCGGTTAAGAGCACCGTCTGCTCTTCCAGAGGACCCGGGTTCGATTCCCAGCACCCACATGGCAGCTAACAACTGTCTGTAGTTCCAGTTCCTGGCAAACACCAAGGCAAATAAATAAATAAAGTTTAAAAAAAAAGAAAAAAAAAAAAACATGAACAAGAAAGGGTATTTAAAAAGGGACCATCTCTCTGCTGACAGTGACTGTCAGAGGCTGGAGAGATGCCCCGAGTAGTTATGACAGCTTACTGCTCTTTGATTTCTAGCACCCACATTAGGTGACTTAAAAGTGCCTTTAAGCCCAGTTCCAGGAGATGCAATTCCCTCTGGCCTCCACAGGCATCTGAATGCATGTAGTGCATATAACTCAAGCCAGGACATATGATGGGGATGTCTTTCTGTATGCTGTAAATATCATTCATTAATAAAGGACCTGTCTTTGGCTATAGCGGGCATCTTAGAAGTAGGTGGGGAAATCGGAACATAGATAGAGAAGGAGGGCAGTCAAGAGATGGCCACCCAAGAAACAAGATGTAAAAAAAACTAGATAAGCCACAGGCCACGTGACAAGACAGATTAATAAAAATAAATTAAACTAAAATATAAAAACTAGCCAACAAGATGCCTAAGCCACAAACCAAGCAACATATAATTAATAAAAGTGTTTAAGTCATTTTAAAAGGTTAACGGGCAACAGCGCTGGCTACAGGCAAACCCTAGGGCTAGGCTGGGCCAAAAACTTCTTATTACAGACACACAAACACACACACACACACACACCTTTTAAAAATGAATATAAAACTATTTAGTGCTTTATTTCATGAGTGTATGGGGGGAGTGTGTTAGAGAGAAATAGCTTGCATGCCATGTGTTTGGAGATCAGAAGATTCATTTTTGGAGTTGGTTTTCTTCTTAGCCACTGAGGTGCACATGCTGGCTGGCAGACCCTGGGCTTCCAGATAATTGTCGTCTTTCCCAACTTGCTGTAAGAACGCTCTCATGTGAGTTACGAGGATGGAGCTCAATCCTGGGCTGTCAGCACTTTTACCCACTGAGCCACACCCTGGCCCCAGAGTATTTCGTAGAAAATGTATATTTCTCTCTTAAAGATCTACTTTAGTGCTGTCCATGAAAATCCAACAAGAAAAATGAAATGAAAAAGTATAACTTAATTCAGCACTGAATTGAGGTCTTTAAAAAATGAAATGGTTTCAAGTTTGAGAAAGTACAATTGTACCCCAAATATTCCTGGGAAAGATAATGATTTCAGTTTTTGGTAGAATTCCTCTCTAGAATCATGGATTATCTATTTTCTACATAAAATGATTTTCTACCAGTCAAGTAATCCGAATTACTAGTCTCAAAGCCCATATGCAAATACCTACAATTTCACAGAGTCAGAGAAGCCAGAAAGCAAGTACAAAGTGCTTAGACAAACATTTTACCCTAATCTTATAAAATCCATACCACTCTCCCTAAGGCTCAAAGAGCAAGAAAGGAAATGTTCCATGACTACTACTCAGAGCCACACTGTACTCAGAAACGCAAGCCGCCCAGAGGTGTCTCCTTCAGAAATTACAATTGTTTTCTTCAAATAGCAGAATTTTAAATATTTAGTCACAAACTAGATGTCAAAGAACCAGGCAAAAGTTCTCTGGTCTTTGGCTGCCCAGAAGATAAATAAGCATATTTGTGTGTCTGAATTCCTTGGCCTTTTTGTAAATAAACGACACGCTTACATCTCCTAAAATTATAAGGTGGACTCTGAAGGAATTCAAACACTGCGATGGGAGGCCACAGCATGAAGCAAAGCCAGTCTCCACCACAGAAGCAAACCGTGAATGAGGTGCCTGTGATTTGTGTGAGGCAAACCTCAGCCCAGGTTCCTAAGGAATGAAATGATCTTAAATTTTTCAAGTCTCTGGGAAAATGTTTTCTGTCTTCATACTAGACACTCTTCATTTCTGACAGAATTCCACAATGCAAGACACCCTCTGCACCACAATGCCACATACAGACATTTATCCCCACCACAATCTCCTGAAAGCTTAAAATTTGGGCTGGTGAAATGGTTCCAGAGGTAAAGGCATTTGCTGTCAAGTTTTATGATTTAAGTTCAGTTCCAGAGACCTTCATAGGGGGAGGAGAGAATGTGCTTCTGCAAACTGTCCTGTGACTTCTACTAGTATACCATGGAATACATACTCACACAGACAGACAGACAGACAGACAGACAGACAGACAGACAGACAGACAACACACACACACACACACACACACACACAGACAGAGGCATGCAGAGGGAGGGAAGGAGGGAGCAAGGGAGGGAGGGGGAAATAAATGAATGGGCTAGAGAGCTGGTGAGATGGTTCAACTGTGTGTGCACTGGCTGTTCTTTCAGAGTACCTGGGTTTAATTCGCAGCACCTACATGCCACATGGCAGCTCACAGTAATTTATAATTCTAATCCCACAGGATCTAAAATACATGACCTCATTAGCACCAGGCATATACACATAGCATGCAGACATATATGAAAGCTAAACACACCTACACAATAAACAAACAGAATATTAAAAAACAAAAGTGTACATCTGAAAAATTATTATAAAGAAAAATGAAACAAGCAGATTAGAAGAAAGGGTAATCAAACAGGTAGATTCATGTTTAAAAGAGCGTAACAAGCTTCAGTCACCAATTCAGGGGTAATCTGTACTCTACGACTTGAAAGAACCAAAAGCTCTGCTAATCACTTTGTACTCTAGAACTTTTTTTATAAAGGCATCCAGGCTCATGAGGTCCTAGTTTCACAGCACTTATGAGGATCAGAGCAGACCCTCAGCCAGAGACAAGCCTGGTGAAAAAGGCACACACAATAGGTACCCTTTCAAAACAGTCCGCCCTGTACAGATGAACTCTGCCTCTAAGGCGCCCCAGGAAAGAGGTGCTTTGTCTTTCAAACTTAGGAAAGAAGACCTGAAAGGTGACCCCATGGAGCCCTGCTTCCCCACAAAAAAAAAAAAAAAAACAACCTAATAGATCCAGAGGTGAGTGCCTCTCACAGGTCACATGTCTACACGGAGCAGAGCTTGCTCCTGAGGCTCAGTTATCAAAGCCCTCTCCACCCTGATACTCTTCCTTCACATACCCAGATTTATGAGCTCTGGCTAGGCACCCAGCTTGGACTTTTTGTTACTCCTGTCATCCATGAAAATCATGAACTGATATTTATTTGAAATAAACACGACAAGAAAAGTAACAAGAATTACAAATCCTAAGAGTTTCTTTTATAATAATTATATAATAACAGTAATTCTAATACAGTAAGATGTCTATATATTTAGTTTTATAATACAAAATCATTTTCTTATTCGAAAGGAGACAAGGATGTGGTGTTGAAAAATTAAAAATAGTCAATGATATAATTATAACGTACTGATGTTGCATAAATTCTACTTGGTCTTTCTATGAATAAAAACCTGGAACCAGATATTAGAGAAAATGTGTTCATCAGAGAGACAGAGGAGCAAGTCACAGCCACTTCTCACCTCAGCACCTCCTCAGGTAGAAATGGGAAGATCCTGTCTCTATGAATCCTCAGACTGAATGCCTCTTAATCTTCGGCCGGAAGGGAAGGGAAGGGGCAAATTCTGTCTCCTCCTGCCTTATATACCTTTCTCTGGCCAGCCATATCACTTTCTGGTCAAAATTGGGATTAAAGGCATGCATATTTCCCAAGTACTGACAGCAGAGGCATGGGATCCCAAGTGCTGGGATTAAAGGTGTGTGCCCGACTCTTCTGGCCTTCACTCACAGTGATCCAGAGGATCTGTGTCTGCATCCTGAGTGGTAAGATTGAAGGTGTGTGCTAGCACTCTCTGACCTCTATGGCTAACTCTGTGTTTGCCTCTGTCTTCTCATCTTCAGGTAACTTTATTTCTTTAGAGACTACACAATATATCACCACATATTGATAATTACTCCTTTTCCTATTTTCCACCAACAGCAACCACTCTACAGAAGAATCTTCAGAGGAAAGAGCTGCTCAAGGAATATTTGGCCAAAGCAACACCCTGTGAATTTTGGTACATGTGTTACTTTCTCTGAGTAACATTATTTTTCTACTAAATATGGAAGAAGATAACAGAAAATTCCTTTGGAGCATAAGCAACTATTTCTAAAAAATCTCACCTCTAATTCTTCAGCCTGATCTGCATTATCCTCTTCCGAGCCGTTGTTTTTAGGTAAGTATGTCATTTTTAATCTCAGATAACCTTTAACTCTTGATTTGTGACTGTGGAAAAGAAAATAATTATTCACAAAACTTGAATACCAAGAAGAAAGTATTTGTTTGGCGTTTGGGGGGTTAAGAGAACACCTTGCAGGCTCTGAGGGGATCTACTTGGACAGGGGAATAAAGGTCAAGTTTCTGTGAAGACAGAAGACATTCATCATAGAGAATAGGGTGGAGAGAAAGGGAAGGGATGGGGTGAGGAGGAGGTGACAGCGGGATAAAGGTAAAGTGCTCGGGTGGTTAGAGGAAGGATCTGAGAAAACCCAGGCTCTTTAGTTAGGCCCCAAGCCACAGGGCTTGGGAGGAGATCATAACATGGGGAGATGGGGATATGATATGGAATGACACAACATGTTCCAAGGCAGAGCAGAAACCCAGGTAGTAAATAAATGCCATGGTTTTCCTAGATAAGTTCCATCTGTTACTTGGACTCATGATATTAAATCACACATTCTAAATCGATTTTCCTCGGGCTATGTAGCATACAAGACCAAAAGAAGTTTCCTTTACAACTTAAAATTTAAAATTTGGAGGACTAGAGAGATGGTTCAATGGTTAAGAGCACTTTCCAAGAACTCAGGTTCAGTTCCCAGCACTCACACAGCAGCGTAGAGCTGGCTGTAACTCCAGTCCCAGGGACTCTGACACCTTCTTCTGGCCTGTCTGAGCACTGTATTCATATGGGACACACATATATACATTCAGGTAAAACACTTATACACATAAGATTTTAAACATAATATACATAAGTATTTTTAAAAGATCATGTTTGGCCAGGAGGTAGTAGTGGTGCATGTGTTTAATCCCAACACTCAGGAGGCAGAGGCAGGTAATCTCTGTGAGCTTGAAGTCAGCCTGATCTACAGAGTGAGTTCCAGGACAAGCTCCAAAACTATACAAAGAAACCTTGTCTCAATCTCCCACCCCCAAAAGTACATAAATCATGTAACTCAGTTCAAGAAAATGGTATTACAAGTGTGTTATTTGGGTTTTAAATTCTATGCTCTGTTCATGCTATTTTCTCTGAATATGGGAGTCTTCTAAAATATTTTTAAATCAAAATGTAGTTAATTTTCCTAAATTTGCTTTTGTATATATCAAGTTGGACATCTGTTTTACATGAATTATACCTATTTATGTCATAAATAAGTTCTTTCCTACTTTTCTTATCTATTTTATAATTTTATTTGCAATGTGAATTAAGTACTTGAAATTTTTTAAAGATTTTTTTAACTTATATGTATGTACATCTGTGTGTATGTATGTGTGTCCAAGGAAACCAGAGGAGGACATCAGATCTCTTGGGGCTGCAGTGGTTAAGCCATCCAACTTGACCATGGGTCTACTTTTAACTACTGTGCATCTCTTTAGGCCACCTCAGTGTATTTTAAAATCTAAAAAAACTAAAGCTTTTAAAAGAAAAATACGATATTTTTGAATTGCTTATTTATACAGCATTTAAATCCTGAATTTTCAAAAAGGAGGGTAAAGATTTAATGAAGACAGGAAAAACTTATGTGTAGCCAGAGAGACGGCTGGATTGTTCAATTCCCAGCAGCCACATGGCAGCTCACAACAGTCTGCAATTTCATTCTCAAGGGATTCAACACCCTATCCTAGATGCCTTGAGCACTGCATAGAAGTGGTACACAGTCAGATAGACACTCATACACATAAAATAAAGATAAATAAAATCTAAAAAAAAATGTAAGCCTAATATGCTAAAATCTTGTATTTACTGACCTTCTTGGATGAAGAACAAAATCCTTAAATGTATATGGTCTCTCCATTCTTGGGTTTTCGGTCTAAAATGAGAAAGAGAATTGGGTACTTTTAAAGAATACTTATGAACCATAATGAAAGACATAACTGAAGAATTAGAAAGGGCAGTTTGAGCTTTGGCCAGTGCCAGTATTGCAGCCAATGAGATTTACCGGAGGTTCGATTACTGCTCATTGGAGGGAAAAAAAAAAAGAAAAGCAAAGGTAGTTTTAACTTGTTAAGAGAGCTGGTAGCCGCATGGCTTTGCGGGGAGGGGGAGGGGCACAGCAGAGCAGGTGGTAGGTGGGGTGAAGGAGGCAAGGGGCAGTCAGCGAGGAAGAGAACACTGTGGGTAGAACTCCAGCACCAGAGGAACATGATACATGAATAATGTCAGCAGCTTGGTTTGGTTAGAGCAGAGAGAATTCTAGAACAAAAACATAAATATCCTGGGAAGTAAGAGTGGGCCAAATGTATTCCTGAAAGCTTAAGACCACTAAACACTGCACAGAGCCAGGATTCTCGGAAAAAAGCACTGACAGAGGAGCACCATCTTCAGTATCATAAAGTTCATCAGCCTTTTGATGTTTATGAGGCCTCTGCTTCTTTATAGTAACTACCTTCTATGCCTCCAAACGTTATTGACAGGCTGGAGAGATGGCTCAGCGGTTAAGAGCACTGACTGTTTTTCTGGAGCACCTGAGTTCAATTCCCAGCATCCACATGGCAGCTAACAACTGTCTGAATTCCAAGTTCTGACACCCTTACACAGTTATACATGCAGACAAAACACCAATTCACATGAAATAAAAAAATATTTTTTAAAGACTTTATTGACTTATTTATAGGAACATTCTCAGTATGAAGCCAGGCTGGCCTCAAGGTTGTAATCCTCCTGCCTCAACCTCCCAAGTGTTAGGATTACAGGAACAGGCTATCATACATAACATGAAACTCGTTCCTTAATTTTTTTTTTTTTGACATTGTTTTCTTTTTTCAAAATTATTTAGCTTTATTTTATGTGTATTGGTATGAAGGTGTCAGATCTCTGGAACAGGAGTTACAGACACTTGTAAGCT
Source organism: Sigmodon hispidus (assembly GCA_004025045.1). Lineage (NCBI taxonomy): Eukaryota > Metazoa > Chordata > Mammalia > Rodentia > Cricetidae > Sigmodon > Sigmodon hispidus. The sequence goes on from PVIH01000146.1 coordinate 400,373, forward strand.
GCCTGTGGGTGCTGTGAATTGAACCCGGGTCCTCTGGGAGAGAAGCAGTGCTCCTAACCCTGAGCCATCTCTCCAGCCCCCTTGACATTCTTTTCTTTGGTTCTTTTCCACTCTATTTTCTGACTTGCCTTTGATCCATCCATAGTGACTAAGGTTTCCATCTGGTCCTTTATCTTGCTTATTTGGAGAATGAGAATCCTCAACTCCTCTTGTTTCATTTCCCTACACAATTTACTTGTGTACTGCTACTAACTGCTTCTTTATATTTTTTTTCTCCAAATTTATTTTGAAATTAAATATATCCATGGGCTGGAATGATGGCTCAGTGGTTAAGAGCACTGACTGTTCTGGAGGACCTGAGTTTGATTCCCAGCATCCACATGGCAGCTAACAACTGTCTGTAATTCTAAGATCTGACATCCTTACACAATTATACATGCAGGCAAAACACAAATTCACATAATGAATATTTAAAAAAGAAATTAAATATATCCAAAATGTGCACATGTGTACAGAATCCATCAGAAGCTAGAAATGGGCATTGGTTCCCATGGACCTGTGGTTTCTGGTGGTTGTGAGGTTCCAGGCTAGGAATTAAGCCCAGGTCCTTGGTAACAGTCCTGTTAACCTCTGAGCCACCTATCTATGTTGAGAGACACTTGATTTCCAAAGGCTTCCTAAACCTTTTCCACTGCTCTATTTCCAACTCGGTTTCACACTTTCCCGGTAGAGCCTCTTTCTTCCCTGAGAGCCTAGGACCTGCTGCTTTGCTCAGGAGGGTAATTCCAAATCCCTCTCCTTTAAAGTCTGTTTGCATCTTGCTAACCAATCCCAGCAGTTGTTTCTTGTTGGAGCTCATGTAATCTTACAGAAGAGTGAAATAGAAAATTGAGATGAATTTCAGGAGACAGATCATACACTGAAAATTCATGGTGACAGTTATTAAATTAAAAAGCACAAACACAAACCCCCAAGTTATGGACACCTATACTAACCGGTAAAGGATAGAGAGGGACATCCACTTGACCTAGGAAATCATCTCTTGTCTGTAAAAAAAAGGAGAAACAGCATTACTGTTACATTCAATTTCATTATTATATTTTGAAGAGAAACTCATCATCCACACACACAAAAGGGAGCTGTTTAATGCACTGCAGCACTTAGAGAAAGAAAAATGCAAAGTAATGTTATGCAGCATCTGTAATGACCAAGCTACAGTAACCACCAATCCTTCTGCAGAGCATGATTATATACTTAGGCAAAGTACAAAACTCATGAATACAGAACAGAATGGCAGTAGAAGCAGGAAGAGCTACCCTTAAAGAAAGAACAGTGCTTCAGAGATTCAGTCACATGACTGTGGAACACATGGAAGTGTTTAGTCCTAAAACAAACATCTACAGTGTTCTGGTGTGTAGGGTTAGCAGCATTACTGGAAAGGAAGTGAGGGAATCTTAGAAAAATAGATGGTGACTCCCCAAATCTCTCTACAAAGTCTACTAAACCCTCAGTGATCCCTGACCAACCTAGTTAAAAGTACAGGGCTCAAAGGACCAAGCACAAATAACAGGTATGTTCATCCTCAGGGAGGCAGCATTTGTAATCCAGCTAAATTACACTACTAGAGTAAGAGTGAACACTCTTCAAAGAAAAAGACCATGATGCACGCTCTACAGTAAAAGCCATATGCAATGAAACTTACTAGACATGAAGTAAGGGGGAGGAATAGAGCAGAAGATGATTTGAAAAAGTAAAAGTAGGGGCTGGGGAGACGGCTCAGCGATTAAGAGCATTGACTGTTCTTCCAGAGAACCTGAGTTCGATTCCCAGCAACCACATGGCAGCTAACAACTGTCTGTAATTCTGACACCCTTACACCGTTATACATGCAGGCAAAACACCAATTCACATAAAATAAATTTTTTTTTTTTTTTTTTTTTTTAAAAAGAAGGGGCTGGAGAGATGGCTCAGCGGTTAAGAGCACCGTCTGCTCTTCCAGAAGACCCGGGTTAGATTCCCAGCACCCACATGGCAGCTAACAACTGTCTGTAGTTCCAGTTCCAGGCAAACACCAAGGCAAATAAATAACTAAAGTTTAAAAAAAAAGAAAAAGAAAAAGTAAAAGTAGGCAAAGCTTCTCCATGTTTGGAAAAACAGAGTTTAGGTTTCAGTAAACATGATGACCTGATGAGTATGAAGAAGAGATGAATAAGCACATCATCTTTAAAAAGCTCCGGAAAGAAGCCCAATTAAACAAACAACACAGGGAACAAAAGCAAAAATGGACAAAAAAAAAAAAAAAAAAGAAGCTGAAGAGGTGCTTGGTGGTTAAGAGCATTTGCTGCTTCTCCAGAGGACCCAAGTTTGGTTTCTAGCTCCTATACTGGATGGCTTACAACTGCATAACTCCAGCTCTTTGATATCTGACACATTCTTCCAGTCTCCATGGCTACCTGCCCCACAGTACATACCCCCCCACACAATTTATTTTGCAAATCTTTATTTCATTTTATTTTAAGCTATATGGGTATTTATCTTACAAATATATATGTGCATCATGTGCATGCAGTGCCTGGGGATGCCAGAAAAGGGCATGTGATCTCCTGGAACTTGAATTGCAGACAGTTCTAAGTTGCCACAAGGGTGATAGGAATCAAATCTGAATCCTCAGGAAGAGCAGTCAGTGCTCTTAACCATTTGAGCAATCTCTCCAGACCCCATATAACACACAAGTTAAAAAAAATACAAATGTGGCAAGCTTCCCATTAAAAACACTGGAATCAAGGAGACAAAAGAATGCTGCCTATCAAGGGTTCAAAGTACTTAGAATTTTCATTTAGCAAAAAATCTCTCTCAAAACTAAAAGGAAGACAAAGGCTTATAGCGGGTGAAAGGAGATAAGCCTGCCATGAGTAGGTGGGCAGGGCAAGTGGGAGGAAGTAGTCACATGTGAAAGCCACCAGAGACAAGTTTAGGTCCAGAGAGAGAAATAAAGTGCATCAAAAACACTAGCTGTGGTGCTGGAGGTGGCTCAGAGCATTAAAGCATTTGCTCTGCAAGCTTAAGGCCATGAACTCAAATCCCAGAACACAAAAATAGAGATATACTGTGCAGACAGTGGGAGCAGCTGAGGGGAGCCTGCTGAGGTGAGTTTGGTCTGCAGAGCTAATTCCAAGGATAGACAAGAACAGAGTGGCTGAGCAGCTAAGGGAACCCGAGGTTCAATGCCTAGTACACATATAGCAGCTATCTGAAACTCCAAGGATTCCATAGGATCCCGGGCTGTCTCCTGGCCTCCTTGGGCACCAGACACATATGAAGTGCATAGACTTATGTGCAAACAAAATGACATTACATATAAACTAGTTAATTTTTTTTTAAGAGTGTTGCTTTTGCAGAGGTTCCCAGCACCCAGCCTGACTAACCACTAACAATCCTATAACCCCAACTGTAGGGGACCTGCCAGTCACTCCACATCTACACTCCTCCCCACTCACCCCACTCTAGCCCCTATGTACACATGATTGAAAATAACAAATATTTTTTAAAAGATTTATTTATTATATATACAGTGTTCTGCCTGCACGTATGCCTACATACCAGAAGAGGGCTCCAGATCTCATTACAGATGGTTGTAAGCCACCATGTGGTTGCTGGGAATTGAACTCATAACCTCTGGAAAAGCAGACAGTGCTTTTAACCTCTGGGCCATTTCTCCTCCTCAACAGAAGTAATTTTTACAAAAAGCTTGCCATAGAATCCACAAGAAGTTTATCCACTTTCAGTGTGGATGGAAATACACATGTGAGTGTACTTGAGTGAGTGCCTATGGAGGCTGGAGGTTGGTGTCAGCTGTCTTCTTCAATTACTCTCTCCTACCTTATTTTTTGAGTCAGGGGTTCACAATGAATCAGGAGCTGATTTGGCTAGACAGGCAGGCCAACAATTCTGGAGTTCTTTCTGCTTCTGCCCTACTCAGTGCTGGTGTTCCAGGTGCATGACACACTGGTACAGTTTTCTCATACCGATACGCCAGGCACTCTACTGACTGGGCCAACTCCATAGCCCCATGGATCTTCCTTCTTTAAAGCAAATAATCTGAATTGAGGTGTGTGTGTGTGTTTTTTAAGAGCTGTCAGTCTCCTTTTTGAGACAATGCCTTTTATAGGTAGACTAGAGTGCACTGGGTAATGACCCTCAAGCACCCAATGCTGGGATTAGAAGGCTGTACCACTACATCTGGTTCTGAAGATCAAACTCAGAACTTCACGATTTCATAGCAAGCATTTTAATGCCTGAGCCATCTACCCAGCCTGAACTGGTTTTAAATTTGTAAATTTATTATTGTATGTATGTACATATGTGTGTCTGTATGACTGGAAAAGAGTAGACACATGCAAGTGCATGCATGTCACCACACACAGATCAGAACAACCCTATGAACTGGGTTCTAGGACCTGGAGTGGGGTTTCCCAGCTTATGCTGCAAGGGCCTTCACCCTGAGCCACCTCTCTACCTCTAAAGAGTCTCTGAACTTCTATATAAAATGAAACAGTCCCAAAGAACTAGGCTTCCAAAGATCAGAGGACTTTTCCAATCTAACAATCTGGTGGTCTGAGAAGGAGGATATGAACCAGGGGCCTCTTCTGGAAAGTCCAGGCACATGGCTGCTATAAATATAGGACAATCCAAGGTGCTTTTTCCATTTACAAAGGAAAAATAACCGTCTTAAATTTGTTCCTACCAGGGCAAGTGCATCTGTGATCTTCATTACCATGTCCCTGGCCAAGCAATTGTTCCACACCCTGAGTACCAAGTATGTTTCAGTGGCAGTCTTTTCCAACATTTAAGGGGAAAGCAGCTTGCTTCAGAAGCAAACCCACTGAAAAAATGGGCAAGAATTGAGGAAGCAGGTGACTCTGAACAGCACCGTTAGCGGTGGGCACAGTTTGGTTACTAAATAATACTCTTAAGATTTCAATCTCATATTCCCAAAAATACTTTTTAGAACATAAAAAGAGGGAAATCCAAATTAATTTTTAAAACAAATTTCTATTAGAATCATGCTTTTCTCTCTATGTGTGAAACTGTATATGTACATGATATGTGTGTGTGTGTGTGTGTGTGTGTGTGTGTGTGCATGCCAGGGGACATGGTGTTCTGCTATATATATCACTCTCAATCTTATTCTTTTGAGACAAGGTCTCTTGCAGGTCCTAGGCTGATGACGAGTGAAACATGAAAACCCCTGTCTCTGCCCCCCATAATACAAGTGTATGTTTGACCATGCTCAACTTTCTACCTGGGTCCTGGGAAAGGTCCTCAAAAGAACTCTGACTCACACAGCTAGCTCTCCAGCCCCTATGAATGCTTCAGCTACAGGAACTGCAGTAAAAATGAATCGAGAGTGGATACTTTGCTTCAAGAAAAAAGGAATTAGAATTTTCAAAGTTGTAAGTTGAAGTGTCACTGCTTTGAGGAAAACATGAATAACTGCTAGACAGGAATCCAAGTGCAGGCCTGTAATCCCTGTACTTTGTCGGAAGAGGCCAGTCTGGGCTACAGAGAAAGGTCAAAATCAGCTTGAGGCACATAGTGAGACAGCCTCAAAACTCAAGGTCAAGAAACCTAGTTCAGCACTATAGTGCTGGCTGGCCTCACACATAAACATACTCTGGGCTTGAATTTCAGGACAGATAAAAACGTGTCCACTAAGCCTCAGTTATACATAATTTTTTACACAAATATATTCGGCTAAGTACAGGATTATGGGAATAATCAGTTCTCACAAATCCTGCAATATACCCTATGCTCCCTAATATGACATTAAACTTTCTCAATAATCTGTAAAAATGAAAGGTACGATAATATGTTGAGTTTTTAAATACCAGCACTTTTTCAAGCAACTTTTTTTTTTTAATGTGAGTTGGTGTTTTGCCTGCATGTATGACTGTGTAAGGGTGTCAGATCTTGGAATTACAGACAGTTGTTAGCTGCCATGTGGATGCTGGGAATCGAACTCAGGTCCTGTGAAAGAACAGTCAGTGCTCTTAACCGCTGAGCCATCACTCCAGCCCTCAATCAAGATTTTTAAAAAGAAATTTCAAAACACAACCAACATGAAGAAGATGGTTCAGCAGTTAAAAGCACTGGCTGCTCCTGCAGAGGACCTGGGTTTACTTCCCAGAACCTACATGGTAGCCAATTCTGGGGGATCTAAGGCTCTTTTCTGGCCTCTGTGTGCACTACAACACATGTGGTGCACATACAAGCAGGGACACATCCATACACGTAAAGTTTTTAAAAATGTTTTTTAAAGCAATGTAGGAGAAGTAAGGTTTCTACATCTATACATATATATTAGGTTAGCTAGGTAGCCCAGACTGTACTAGAGCTTGCTGTGTACCTAGTTCAGCCTTCTGAGAGCTCAGGGGACAGGCACAAATGACCATGTTCTAACAATACAGTGTCAGGAAAGGAATAAAGAAATCCTCTTCAATCTTTCTTGATTTGCTGACATGGACTGTTGAATATATTTATATATTAAAATTGTATTTAGCAAGCCAAGTATATACGTATATATATAAAATTAAGCAATCATATATATAAATAAATTTTGAAAAACAGGATGTCTTTTGTTTTTATTTTAAAAAACAAAATGTCTTTTGTTTTGTATGTAGGCTGCCCTATCAAAATACTGTATAGCAAAATATATTAAAAAGCAAAAGGCACAATTTGGGGGCTAAAGAGCAATGGCTCAGTGGTTAAGAGCATTGACCTGGGTTCAACGCCCAGCACCTACATGGCAGCTCATAAACTCCAGTTTCAGGGGATCTGACACCTTCACACGGACATATATGCAGGCAAATGAAATACACATGAAATAAAAATAAATTAACAATTAAAAAAAGCACAATTTGTTTGTTGGAATTTTGGTAATATTTTCCCCAACCATCAACAAACAGTAACATGCACGATCCTTAAAGAATGATACCGGGGGTGGGGGGGTCCATCAGCTGGAGAGATGGCTCAGCGGTTAAGAGCACTGACTGCTCTTCCAGAGGACCAGGGTTCAATTCCCAGAGCCCACATGGCAGCTAACAACTGTCTGTAGTTCCCGTTCCCAGTTCCAGGCAAACACCAAGGCAAATTAAAAAAAAAAAAAAGATACAGGGGGTCACAGAACAAAAGTAATACAATTAAAAAGACAGAAGATGGAACATAATCATTGAAAATGGTAACAGTGTTTAAAATTAAATGAGGCATCCATTCATTGCATTATTCTTTCTACTTTTGTGTATGTCTGAAATTTTCCATGATAAATGGATTTTTATTTTTTTAAGAATTATTTACTATGTACACAGTGTTTTGTTTGCAGACCAGAAGAGGGTACCAGATCTCTTTACATATGGTGGTGATCCACTATGTGGTTGCTGGGAATTGAACTCAGGACTTCTGGAAGAACAGCCAGTGCTCTGTTTTAATATATTGGTGGAAAAAAATAGTTTTTAATGACAGGCAGTTTTCATGGGGCACTGAGGAGCACGAGGATGAAATTAATAAAAGGTGTTACCGGAGGTGAATCATGCTGGCTGTAGTAGAAGGCCAAGAAAAGAGGGCTGAGGACTTTCCTACAAACGGGAAGCTCAGAGTTCCAATAATTCCAACCTTGAGGAAAAGAGGCAGGAGCCCAGCCCCTAGCTGGCTAATCAAAGCAGTCATGTCAGCAAGCTCCAGGCTAGACTGACTGAGAGATCCTATTTCAAAGAGTACAGACAACCACCAAGAATGATTCTGGACATTGCCCTGAGGTCTCCACAAGCATGTGCACACAGGTGTACCCACAAAAAAGTAATCGGAGAAAATAAATTCTACACCTTCGGGCACAAACTGGAAAAATAGAAAAGAGGAAAAAGGGAATGTTAGGTAATAATCTCTAGCCTTAGCTATCACTCAACAATGGCAGAGCGAACGGACTTGACCTGTGCCTCATGCTACTTGGTCGGGAACATTATCCATCAGGTTGTAGTCATCTGGATGGAATTTTCCCTTCAGACACTTGTTTTTTCCTTCTGGTGCAATTTTTACCAAAATAACCTTTCCTGAGCAGCTTTCCCCAGTTGAGTTTTCCAGCTGCAAGGTCAAAGTCCTATCAGCCCATGATCACATAGAACATAACGGCACTGAGCTTGGTCCATAAGGCCCAAGTCATCTAGCCCTTCAGTCCTCATGTGGGAGTATTTAGTTCTTCTGAAATACACTCACTGACTCGACTCGTTGTGGAAGAATACATCAAGCTTTCCTTCAGGTTGACTAGTTGAGGCTTTTAGACATAATGATGGTAAGCGCCCAACACCAAACACCACCAGGAAGCCCCTGTGGTATCTTCTACTACCTAGACCTAATCTCAAATACCCAAGTGCATGGTGCATGTGCAAGTGTGCACAAATATATAGAGACCATAGGTCAATCTTGGGTGTCATTCTTCAGGCACTACCCATCTTGTTTGTTTTTCCCAGACAGTGTTTCAAATGGGAATCTGGGGCCACTATTTAACTAGGATAGTAAACCTGTCTATCTCTGCCTCTCACCCATCATGATGTACCACCACTGCCAACCTATTACATGGACGCTGGGATTAAAACTCCGGTCCTCAAGCTGGCTCAACAAGCATATTACTGAGCCATGCTGCAAGAATTAACATCCCCTCTTGCCCCCCCACACACACACCAGGTTTCTCTGTAGCCTAGCTGTCCTGGCCTTGAACTTAAGAGACCTGCTTGCCTCTGCCTCCTGAGTGCTAAAATTAAAGGTGTGTGCCACTACTGCCTGGCTCTAATGCATTTCTAATAGGATAGTTCTATGTCTGTAAATGACAGGAATGCATGTTTATAATTAGTAAATTGTCAAGAATGGGCACACCTTTAATCTCAGCACTTGGGCGTTTAACCAGGCAGATTTCTAAGTTTGAGGCTAGACTGATCTACAGATAAAGTTCCAAGACATCCAGGAGAAACCCTTTCTCAAAAAACAAAAACACAAAACAAAAAGGAATGTAAAAGGTCACTGTACATGTTAATGAAATCACAGTTTATATTATGAGATATGTGTGAATTAGCTGCTCCAGGAGGAGGTATGCTTCCAGAATGAACCTAAGTATATCAGACAATAAATGTGAAGAAAGAAAGAAAGAAAGAAAGAAAGAAAGAAAGAAAGAAAAGCACATTACAAAACCTACAAGCTATTTCAAATTGATTCTCTTTCAAAAACTAGTAACAGCCTAGCCTGGTGGCACAGGCTTGTAATCCACACTCAAGAGCTAGAGGCAGGCAGAGGTCTGTGAGTTCTTTTCCAGCTTGGTCTACACATAGTGAGTTCCAGGACACAGGGATGCAGACAGGAACACCACCACCAACAAAGAACAACAGGCACATGGTGAACAGTACTGAATAAAGAATTAACTACAGGGGCTGGAGAGATGGCTCAGAGGTTAAGAGCACTGACTGTTCTTCCAGAGGTCCTGAGTTCAATTCCCAGCAAAACCACATGGTGGCTCACAACCATCTATGATGAGGTCTGGTGCCCTCTTCTGTAAAACTGTATGCATAATAAATAAATAAATCAAAAAAAAAAATTTTTAAAAAAAAGAATTAACTACAATATACTACCCCAAACAAAACAAACAAAAATTCTTGAACTCAATGATTCTCAGTAATAGAAAAGATTAGAAGAGACTGTATAAGCAGTAAGTATCAGTAAATAAAAAAGACAAGTGTGCTGCCTTACAACTGTAGCCCAAACACTTGAGAGGCAGAGACAAGAGGACTGCTCTATGTCTGCAGCTAGCCATGTGTACATAGTGAGCTCGAATCCAGCCTGGGCTAGAATGCAGTTCTCTCTAAAAAGAGAATGGGATGAGGATGTAGTTCAGTTGGTACAGTGTTTGCCTACTGTGCAGGAAGCCTAAGTTTGACTCTTAGCACTGTATAAACCATTTGTGGTGGTATAAGCCTGGTTAAAATCAACACTCAAAAAGCGGAGGCAGCAGAATCCGGTTCAAGGTCACTGATGGCTACAAGGTGACTTCCAGGCCAGCTTCAAATATGAGATCCTGTCTCAAACAAAAAGACTTGTACCTCCACCTCATTGAGACTTTAACAGTTAAAAAAAAAAATCTTTAAAATTTTAAAATTAAAGGGGAAATAGAATAAAAAATATTTTCTGGACCAAATAAGAAAGAAAGAAAGAAAGAAAGAGAAGGAAGCCAACTATATGATCAATCTAAAAGGTCCAACTTTGGTCAGGAGAAATTCTAGAAACAAAATAGACAAAAAAAAAAATCAATTTTCAATTAGGCATGTTGTCATTGTGATAAAAATTTAAAGTATATGTGCACATCACACACCTTGGAATCTGGGTGGTCAGCTGTGTGAATTTAGACATTTGGAGTTTATTCTATATTAAGTATTATCCTCTTCTGGTTTTTTTTCTATAAATTATGCTATCCTCCCATCTCAATTAAAAGCTTTGTAAACTATAGAATAATTTTTGCTCCTTATGTCAGGCTCATATTTCTGGTAAATAATTTGGTTAAGCTCATTTGCTATGCACTTGAGTGTCCATTAAACTCCATGACCCTGTAAGAAGGCTGAGCCTTGGTCATGAGGAAAGGTCATTCTCAGCTAAGAGTCACTCGAAAATCCAGCAACTATTAGGAAGACACTTCAGGCTCAGAGGCACCCACGTTATTAAACAATGCTAACTATGAGTTAGCCTAAATGGTCTTTATTAACATGTCCTTTAAAATCTTTCTCTGTTCAATTTTTCTTGCAGAAAACTTGATTTGTGACTCTTACTCAGACATGGAGTTAGTTATAGGGTACCAGTTAGTGGAATGTGTAGGCTATGAATCAGAGACTACTGTGGAAACTAATCCTTGAGTCAGGATCACAATATTCCATTGGCATTCACCCCAGGGACGAGATATTCATTTGGGAGAGTTGTTCAGTCATCACTTACAGACTAGCTCAGTCATCTACCCCGGCTAGGCTGTCAGGTCACCCTCAGCCAGCAAGATCCACTCTACCTCATCCCAAAGGGGCCATGACTTTACCCATTAATGAACACTGCCAACTGTGAACTTCTGTTGTGAGCTGCCATGCCAGTTGTGGGTGCTGGGAACCAGACTTGTCCTCTGCAAGGGCAGAGAGCACTCTCAACCCACAAGCCACTTCTCCAAGCCAAATTACTTAAACTGCTCCAAGGAGAAAACAATTGATAAGAACTTCTTTTTTAAGGTCGATTTATACTTGAACAGTAATGGAAGGCTTTCAGTAGCATTATGGAGGTATAGAAAAATAATTTTTAAGCTTTCTCCTTTAGGTTATCAAAAAGAAGTCACAACTGTACCTTCATGATATATAATGTCTCAATTAATTACATTATGCAATTTAAGAGTTAAACTGTATACTGACTGGCATGCCAGAAGAAAGTATGTTTAAAAGATTTAAAAATGGCTTGAAGAAGCCAGAAGAGCTAAGGAAAACAGAACGTGCCAATTGTGTACTATTCAGTCCTCATGTTGAGAAGGGGAAACTTTACATAGGAGCCATTTTTTTTTTAAATTGAATTTTTTTTAAAACACTTTTATTTATTTATTTGCCTTGGTGTTTTGCCTGGAACTGGAACTACAGACAGTTGTTAGCTGCCATGTGGGTGCTGGGAATCGAACCCGGGTCCTCTGGAAGAGCAGACGGTGCTCTTAACCACTGAGCCATCTCTCCAGCCCCCATAAGAGCCATTTTTAAAGCAACACAGCAGGGCCTGCGAACTCCAAGCATGTAGACAGTGCATTTACATACCTGCAGTCAAATCACTCATATATATTAAATAAAAACAAATAAGTGAAAAATAAAATAACACGGATGTTTCTGAATGGCAGAATTTGGTTAAAGCCCAATTATTTCCATGAACAAAAATGCATATATAATACTACTCAACAACAAATGAAATGTCACCAGGTGAAATGTCTTTCTGTACACTGTATGTGCAGCTACCACTGGTTAATAAGGAAGCTGTTTTGGCCTATGGCAAGACAGCTCACAGGCAGGTGGAAATCCAAGCAGAGACAGGGGAAGGAGGGCAGAGTCTGGGAGATGTGTTACAGGTGCCCAAGAAGCAGGCCACATGGCGATACACAGATTCATAGAAATGGGCTGACTTAAGATGTAAGATCTAGGGGCTGGAGAGATGGCTCAGAGGTTAAGAGCACTGACTGTTCTTCCAGAGGTCCTGAGTTCAATTCCCAGCAAAACCACATGGTGGCTCACAACCATCTATGATGAGGTCTGGCGCCCTCTTCTGTAAAAAACTGTATGCATAATAAATAAATAAATCAAAAAAAAAAAAAAAAAAAAAAAAAAAAAAAAAAAAAAAAAAAAAAAAAAAAAAAAAAAAAAAAAAAAAAAAAAAAAAAAAAAAAAAAAAAAAAAAAAAAAAAAAAAAAAAAAAAAAAAAAAAAAAAAAAAAAAAAAAAAAAAAGATGTAAGATCTAGCAAGTAAGAAGCCTGAGCCACATATCAAATAAGTTGTAATTAATATAAGCCTCTGAGTAATTAATTATTGTGTAAGTGACTGTGGGACCATGGAGAGATTTGTCCAGAATGAGGGGCTAGGCAGGACCATGAGACTTCTGTCTACATGTCATCATGTGGTAAGAACTACTGTCACCATCTAAGAATATATAAAGTGTGAATGTCGGGCTGGAGAGATGGCTCAGAGGTTAAGAGCACAAACTGTTCTTCCAGAGGTCCTGAGTTCAATTCCCAGCAACCACATGGTGGCTGACAACCATCTATCTTGAGATCTGGTGCCACCTTCTAGCACACAGGCATGGTGTGTGCAGAATGTTGTATATATAATAAAATCTTAAAAAAATAATAAAGTGTGAAAGTCATTCTTTTCATTAAGATTGATAGCATACTAAACACAAAGGCAGACTCTCTTTTGTGTGTCCACTTTTGAAGGGTATATCTAAACATCTGGATATAAACTGGGTGTCAATTATTTTACACATAGAATCAGGAAACTAATCTAAACCACTATGTCTTATTTCCCACAGAAAATAATCAAATCCACCAAGTTACAAAGGTCCCATTTCCTTTCAAATTCTAGGTCTGAAATCACCACTAACTATATCTTAACAGATTTGAAGAGTTGTATTTCATTCTTTAAATCTATTTTCTCTGTCTATAAAATTGCTTTATGTTCTATAATGAATTCTTGAACTGTAATGTAGATGAGACTGTATTTGGACAGAAAGAGTAGATGCACTCCCTTCTAGAGTACTGGAGGGCTGAGCACTGAAGGCATCTTTTTGTTTTGTTGTCTTCTGAGACAGGGATGTCTCTACATAGCTCCGGCTGTCTTAGATCTTAGATAGATCCACCAGCTTCTGCCTCAAGATATTTATTACCTGAGAAATTGCACTCTCCCACACTTAAAAGATGTGCATGGTACCATGTGTCAAGTGTCACTCAGTACCTGTGGTTCCTCCCAGGTCTTCACACCTCGCCCACTACCCTACACCTCTCCAGTACAAAGGTTGGGCTTCCCTTCCCCCAGCTTGGATTCCTATATAACTCAGCCATTTTGGCTATGTGCTCTCTTGGCCCAAACACTTTCTTGGTTCTCTTTCATTCTGCCCCCCACCCCCAACTCAGTTCAGGCTAGACCCTTCCAGATGCCTCTGGCTCTACTATTATATCTACAATATGATGCTTCAGGCTAATGTTCTTGTACACTGTGAGTCACTATGCAGTTGCCGGGAATTGAACTCAGGACCTCAGGAAGAGTCAGTGCTCTTAACCTCTGAGCCATGCCTCCAGCCCCTCTTGCACACTGTAAAGATATCTCTTGTACTGGTTTAATAAAACACTGATTGGTCAGTAGCCAGGCAGGAAATATAGGCCGAATAAGCAGACTAGAAGAATTCTGGGAAGAGGAAGAAAAGTAGAGATGCAGTCACCACAAGATCCAGAGGAAGCAAGACAAGAATGCTGAACTGAGAAAAGGTACCAAGCCATGTCGCTAAACATAGATTAAAAACTATGAGTTAATTTAAGTGTAAGAACTAATTAATAATATGCTTTTGCTACTGGCCTAACAATTAAGGGATTTATATTAATCCTTTAAGTCAATTATTTGGGAAGTGGCTGCTGGATATTTGAGAGTTTCTGGTGGGACGGAAACATCCAACTACAATACAACCCTTCTCCTCAACCATACCTAGGAGCAGCCATATCTTTATTTTCAATCATTAGTATTCTTTGAAAAAAAAAAAAAACTTTATTTATTTATTTGCCTTGGTGTTTGCCTGGAACTGGAATTACAGACAGTTGTTAGCTGCCATGTGGGTGCTGGGAATTGAACCCGGGTCCTCTGGAAGAGCAGATGGTGCTCTTAACTGCTGAGCCATCTCTCTAGCCCCTCATTAGTATTCTTGATGCAAATTCTTTGCTTGGTAGCATATTAAAAAAAAAAAAAAAAAAGTCCAATGGCTCATAGCTCAGCAATATCTCTAAGTTCCAAGAGGGCCTGACCTTTTCTTCCTCCCAAAGGCATCCAAGACCCTACTTAGAACTGCTGTGGGTTCACTTGGTCAAGGTGTCCTCTGTAGCTAGTGAGCTAAGCTACAAGAGTTACGCCACAGCAGGCTTTGCAAAGCTTTGCAAAGTCTTAGCAAAGGTGAGACTTCTGTGCACAGGTCTGCTACTCTGCTAGTTCTAGACATTCTTCTTTGATCTCCAAGCACCTGTCATCACTGACTACAGCCTTCCATCCTACTCCAAGGGGCAAACCCAGAGCCTGAAGCAGAGACCACCAATGCTTGGGATGCTCTGGGGATATGCTGACAGACAACTGCTTCCTCTTCTCCCAGCCTTGCCTTCTGCTAATCATCTTCCCAACCTCAGCACATGGCCTGGCCACACCCAGCAACTCTGCCAAGCTTCCTGCTTGGCTATGCTCCCAGATCTGGCTCTCTGAATCTAATCTTGTCTTGTCACCCGTCATGATCCAGAAGGGTTTACCACAGCTAGCACAAGCAGGCTCCATATCTTACAAGACAATGATGCAGCTGCGTAGCCCCCCACACAACTTCTAGGAAGTAGCCTTAAAAACCTTGGGTCGCTTTCTACATAGAAGCCTTACTTTATTTTCTACAAATGTTTTATTATATTTATTATTTGTATGTATGTGCATATATGCATGTGTTACAGTGCATATGTGACATCAGAGGACACTTGTGGGAGTTGATTTGCTCTTCCACCACGTGGGTCCCAGGGATTAAATTCGGGTCATTAGGCTTAGCAGCAAGTGACTTTACCTGCTGAGCCATCTTGTGGGCTCTGTTTTATTTTGGGTATCAGGCAAAAGGCTAAGAAAGGCAGGTCAATGCTGTTTAGCTCATACCCCAGTGGATGGCCCACACCCGTGAGCATAAATTGAGATAAGTGGGCTACTTAGAAAACAAGAAAAGAAAAGAAAGACACCAAGTTTGGAGGGGGAGAAGAGTAAGGGTGGATATGAGAGGAGTAAGAGGTGAATATGATCAGAACTCACTGTGTGTACACATGCCATGGTCACGACAGTAACTGTGGCTGTGTGCAGCAGTCCTCAGCTCTCACTTGAAGTTCGCTGTCCCCTCACATGGCACCGCTACAGCACCCAGTCTGAATTTTACCACTCACACTCTCTTATCTAAAGTTCCAAGGTAAAAGAACAGAGAGCCCTCTCATTCTTGGAAGAGAGATAGCACTTTCTTTGTAGAGATGGAGTTTGTCTTATTGCATTTTAAAATCATCCAAAACTGAGTCTTCTACGTAACAATTATTAAATTATCTTATCTACATTATATCATACTCACTGTATGACATTTAGCTGGCTCCTATGCTTGCTGTTTTTAGTTATTTTATTATTTCAACTTGGGCTTTAATCCTGGGTTTTTTTTCTAGCTGACTCTTGCTTCTACCTACTAATGGAATGGACAATTGAGTTCTGTTAGAAGGGCATGCTATCTTCTAACGCTTCCCTTGATTCCATGTCAGCAAGCTCTCCTGGACTATCTACTGGGTCTTCCTTTTATCTTCTTTCACCCTATGCTCAAAATCCGTAGTGCCCAAGATGCAGATG
Source organism: Sigmodon hispidus (assembly GCA_004025045.1). Lineage (NCBI taxonomy): Eukaryota > Metazoa > Chordata > Mammalia > Rodentia > Cricetidae > Sigmodon > Sigmodon hispidus. The sequence continues at coordinate 416,564 of PVIH01000146.1, forward strand.
CAGCATCCCATCTTGTCTCACGTGATGCATGGCCTAGCTGAACTGATCTTCACCTGTCTAGATTCCCAGCTGCTGTTATTCCAGTAACCTCTACCCAACAGTACTACCAGCGTCTCTCTGCATCTATACCCTTTCTTCACAGCATCAGTGTTTACCCAAACACACAAGGTAAGAAAAGAAATCCATAATGTCACAACTAATTATGTTTTAAAAACACCGGGCTGGGGAGATGGCTCAGTAGTCAGAGCACATGCTCCTCTTACAGAAGATCTGAGCTGGATTCCCAGCATCTACATCAGGTGGCTCACCATTACCTGTAACTCTAGCTCTAGGGGATTCTGGTCTCTCAGGGCACCTGCATTCACATACACATACCCACACAGATACTTAAAATTATTTAAATAAATACTGATTTCTATTGGCTACAAACAAGATACAAAGGCCTTCCTTTCATCTCCAACTCCAACCAAAGCATTACCTCCCCCTAACCCATCTGTGCCGCTCACTCACGTCATACTGAGTGATTTACAACAGAAGGCCCTTGCTCATCCCTGTCTAAAGTGACAGTGCCTTCTTATTAGGAGGCACTGTTGCCCTGGAGAACATGTGGCAATGCCGAGATATTTTTGGTTGGCACTCTGGTGGGGCGTGCATCTGGTATCTAGTATGTAACGGTCAGACCCATGGTTCGTCACTCTACAGTACACAAGACAGTCCCACCCCCAACAAAAGAATTATCTGTCCCCAAACATAACCAGTGGCGAGATGGAGAATCTCTGCCCTGGAATACCTGTCTGGACTTTTCTGATAAATTCAATGCACTTATCAAGATGCAGCTCTAGTACCACCTGCCTTCTCTGTGAAGGCTTCTAACAGGTCCCTTTAATGCCACACTGCTTTCTCACACAAATAACTCAGCACATCACACATTCATTAATGAAATATTTATTTTTACTGTCTGTTACTATGTCACTGTTCCTTTGAACAAAGATTATATTTTATACTTTTATTGTCAGTACCCAATATTTAAATGTGTGCTAAATGAATTAGAAATGATGTGTCTGCAGAGAATCCATAGTATCCCCGAGCAAATAAGCCAGGGCCAAATACCTCTGATATCATTATTATAATCCTTCAGTCCTAAGAAACATTTTTTAGAGAGACAAGGTCTCACTCTGTAGATTAATTTTTTTTTATTTATGTGGATTGGTGTTTTATCTGCGTGTATAACTGTGTAAGGGTGTCAGATCTTGGGATTACAGACAGTTGTTAGCTGCCACGTGGATGTTGGGAATCGAACTCAGGTTCTCTGGAAAAACAATCAGTGCTCTTAACCACTGAGCAATCTCTCCACCTCCAAGAAACATTATTTTGGGGAGATGATTTTTCTAAAACTAGTCACATTATTGGATCACAGTTCCAGCACATTGATCCTATTCATAATTTTTTATAGGAAAGGTTTTTTTAAGATAGATTTAATATCCTTAGATAATGTGTATTAACCTATATAAAATATTGAAAAATAATAACTACTAAAATATGCAATTAAAATTAAAAATATTGAATTATTTAAACAAATTACTGAATTCTATCATCTTGAGATTAATAATAACTATAGTAATTAGGACATAAAAATATTTTAAGATCTATTCCTTTACGCTTAAGCAATATGCTTATCTAGGGTTAAGTACAAGACAAGGAGAAGAAAACCCCTTTATAAAAAAAAAAAAAATAGGCAGTGGAGCCTCTGAGCACCCTAACAATGTAACAAAGGCAGTGGAGCCTCTGAGCACCCTAACAATGTAACAAAGGCAATTCAAACATAACACGGGAAAAGGGAACTAGTAAGAAGAAAGCAGACTACAGATTTCAGAATTGATACTAATTTCACAACTGTGTACATCCCTTAGCTCCTTGGTCTATTTCTGGATTAAGCTGACAGACTATTATATTCATCATTAAAACACAACACTTCTCTTGTTGTATCACGGGCCATCACACTGCCTTTGCCTAAATATACTGCATTTGAAAGGCATTCAGAAAGTTCAAGAGACAGAAAATACAAGAAGCACCACGATGAGGGATTCAAGAGCCCATCCTTAGTCTCAGCTGTAAGGACAGAGGAGAGCTTGTGCCTTAGACACAAGTTAGAAGTCGTCACTAGATATTTAACATCAGTCATTTACAAGCTGGGATTAAAGAGAGCTATCAACTCAGCACTAGGCTGCTGGAAGCTGGTAGCTAACACACTGGAGGCCTCTCTACCTCAGACATCAGGGTCTCTGACCAAAGCAGTTATTTGATTTCACTGTTGCTCAGTACAGATAGCTGACATTACCAAGCGCGACTCCAGTATCAACTTGTTAAATGTGAATGCAGACTCAGCATATCTGAACATGAACCCAGACTAAGTGGAGACATGAGAAATACTTTGGGAGTTGTTTACTTATAAGCGAGTTACAATAAACCACTATAATTAGATTAACATATCATTATTGATAAACACAGTTTTACTTCTGAATTGTCATTACAGTGGCCACCCTGTTTAGAAAAGAAATTAGCATAAGCCTTCAATTTGTCATTTATCAGTAAGATCAATTTAGACACAGTAGACAGTAAATATAACTATTACATATATTTATAAGAAAAGTGTTCAATGCATACTGAAGAACACGTTAAAGTTGTCAGACACGAGGTACCTTCTGGATTAGGTATCAACAGAGATTAGACACAAAGCTAGGTATTGGTTGTCACAAAGCAGTATTTGTTAGTTTGCCAGAAAGTGTAAAGGGACGTGAAAATATATACTCTTAGCAATGAAAACAGCATTTAGTTTATATTTCACTGGATACATTTAAAGTGCCCCTTTGGAAAGCATCAGTGACAAAGGATAATGTTACCACAATAACATCTGTCTTGGGGCTATTTCTGTAACTCTTTCCAGGTTAGTGACTTCTTCAGGGTACTTTGAAAAAAAGTAAGTCTGTAATTAATACCAACTCAATCAACAGGTTATTAATATTGCGTTAAGCCCCGTTCTCTGCCTCTTTTTGGTGTGGTGGTGATGGTGGGTAATTAAACTGATTATAATGTCCTAAAAACTATTTTACAAGATTTGTTACTGGAATAAATAATGCTGAAACACAGATCAAATTTGAAATCTTGTCTCTATATCAACTAAAGTAGCTGCTTAATCTCCAGAACAATGCTTATATTTACCAGATTTCAAAAGGGAAAAAAACAATTACCCAATTTTCTAACTCCATTTGTCAAGAAGTTATTTGGATTCCCCCCCCAAAAAAAATTTAATGCAGGAATTAGGTGCTAAGAAAATAGGTAAAATATCATCTCCCTCGTCAAAAAAAAAAAAAAAAAGAAGAAAGAAAGAAAAGAAAAAAACCTAATGTGCTGTCAATCAACAGGTAATGTAGTCAGAAAAAGAATTAAATTTTCTGGAATTTAGCAAAACCTTCCAAATACAAAAATTCTAAAGGATACTTTAGTTGAAAACACTTTAAATGCTTTGGAAAGGCCAAGTTACTTAGAGAGTCGATCTGGCTCAGATCTGTTAAATTACTAACAAAATAAAGCAGCACTGCCAAAACAACAAACTAATGTAGTAAATAGAAAAGTCCGGGAAATACCTGGTAAGTCTAAGCCAATTCACACACATAAAACTTAGAAATCAATATGGCTGAAAAAGCAAGTTACATTTGGGAGGCAGCATTAACTGGTAACTCAAGAAAGAACAGGGTGGAGTGCCGTTCCTGTGGTTAGAATATATATAAACACTAGACCTATTTATTTTTCCTCTTCTTAAAGCATGTAGTATAAGAGTCGTTTTTCTAATTACTGATCTTACAAATGCATGCATTTTAAAGGCATTTCTATTATGCTCATTTATAAGCAGGTAATCATACTTTTGTGTTTGGGCTTAAACATTTTCTGAAGGAATTGTCACAGCTTTATCTCACAGTGATTACAGGGGGCAGAGAGGAAGTGGGAAGGGACATGGAGTTGTGAATGAAAACAAACACCAGACCCAGCACCAGTTCTAGAAGAATTTTAGGATTTAAATCACCAAGGAAAGGTTCTTTTTTAGTAATTTATCCACTCATAAGATAACAAAGAGGGAAAGTTATGGCGAACTCTTCAGACTTATAAATATAAAGTTGATGCTTTCCAAATACTCCCTCGGTAAGGGCCAGAAAGGAACAGATTCCATTATAATCAGCTATACTCAAGCCTTTCAGTAACTAACTATAACTCAACTGGTTAGCAAGACCAAAGAAAACTTACCTTATAGACATCAGACAACTCATTTGTCAAGCCTTTCTCTCTCCACAAACTATCAACTTTACTATCATTCCCAGATGCAAACTTTATAAGTAACTGAGATGGTCCCCCTTTCGAACATTTGTGCTTCAGGCTGGATAAACAGGAAATATTTGGGTATGTCCCTCCCAGGGAAACACTTCTTTGTAAAGGAGCATGGCTTTTGCTTATCTGTGAATTTGGTCTTTCCAACTCTCCACGGATGTTTATATGGTAATCCACGTCTGGTGTGGTTGACAAGCGAGAGGATGCCTTCTGTGAGAGCATGGCATGGTTCAAATCAGGCTGGAGCTGGAGCTCTGACCTCTCGGACGTGCAACCACCAGGTAAGTCTTCATAATCTGACATGGTTGGCTTTGGTTGGGTCAAGTGCACAGAAACACAGGAAAATCCCTCAGGCAACTTCTCACACACAGTCTGTTTGGAACTATTCGAAATGACAATTTTATTTTGCAATGAGCCCTTGACATGAAGCGGCCGTACATCTCTGACTTCCCCAGGAGTACAAACCATTTTAGATAATCGAAGCCCATTGACAGCTGTTGACAGAAAGCCTTTGGTGCCAGGACCATCTTCATGATGTGTAGTTTCAGTAGAAGATACAACCAACTGGTGTGAGGTCTGGTAGGCAACTCGGCTTGTCGGGGAAGCCGGTGGCGTGTTTGAAGGACTCCTGGGGAAAATGACCAAAGATGTGCAGCGCTTCAGTGGGACCTTGGCACTGCTGCTCACTGGCAGTTGCATAATCTCTACTTCATGATCCGGGTCCTCCTGGGCAAAGGGAAGCCCACTGGGACTTCTGCACATAACTTCACGGGGAGTAGTACTGGTTGGCACAGTTCTGTTGGAGGTGCTGTCAGAAGGTAAATTTCCACTAGAAAAGGTCTCGTAACCACTGTCGCTGACCACACTGCTGGTGCAGGACCCACAGTCACTACCATTGCTGCTGTAAGACCCATTGTCACTGGTTGAAATGTTACCAGCACTGCCGTGGCACACAGCAAATGTACCTCTTAGGCTGCCATCACTGACACTGGGCAGTTGACTGTCAGCCCCGGCACTGCTGTAGATGCCACCCTTCAAAACACAGGTAAAGGAAGCATCATCCCTGTCAGCCACGACAGTGCTGGATGATGGAAGATACCCTCCATACCTGGGCTGCAACGAGATCTGCAAGCGGCTGCTCTTTTTGTCACTATTTTCAGAGGATCTTTGTTCTATCCACGGAGCCAGTGGCGTCTGTCTGGGGGACAGCCTCATTTGAACCACGCTGGCCACTGAGATTTTGGGTGGCTTCTTGCCATGTACGTGAACGTGGCTCTCCAGATCATCTCCGGAGGGTTCCGGCAGAGGGTAAGTCTTGCTTCTTCTGGCTGCAAAGTGCAATCGTAAACTCTGTGCCATTTGTTCTCATTTCCAAGCATGTTCAGGGCTGAGAGTCAAAACAAAGATCTCTGTCTGTACACAGGCTAGCAGCAGCTGGGCTGCAGCCAGAGAAAAAAACCATCTGTGGTGTTAAAAAAGCTGGTCAGGAGGCGTCTTTAACCTTAGGCCACGTGAGATACCAGATTTCATAGAAAAGGACGACCCATGCCTGAGACTGACATTTCCCAAGTGTCTAGAATTGCTCGGAGTCAGAACGCCTTCACTGACAAAGCACTTGATTTCCAGCGACCTTTAAGCTGAGCTCAGCTGCAGCCCTGACTCAAACACAGCCAACCTTGTTTCAATTATACCTTCGCCAATTTGCATGAATGAGTAACGAAAAAACAACAAGCCTCTTGCATTTCAACATGAAACCGTGTTTTCCACCCCAGCCTTACAAGACGAATATTTAACTCCAGAAATCTCAGTGCCTATATTTTCCCCAGCCATCCTGACCACTAACATTTTTACCCAAAGGTATAGGATTACAGGAAGTGGGTAGGAATAAAACCCGTGTGATTGAGTATCAAATTAAAGATTGAATTTCCAAATAGTAGCCATACTGAGGGATTTAATCAAGTTAAAGCTGGAAATACGAACTGTAATATTTTTAAAGAGTAAGTGCAAACAGTTGAATACATTTGGAAAAGAGGAAACTTCTGGAGAGTAAAACTTTAGTGTTAAATTAAATAGGTAAATATTTTAGAAAAACAGAATCATGAAAGTGAAAGCTGACAGACTGAACTACAAATTGAGCCCCGTCACAGTGCTGTAAACACCCAACCTCCTCAAGGGGAAATAAAAAAAGGGCCAAAGAGAAGTTGCCACCAGCCATTTTGTTCTGTAGTTTTAAGGCTTTTTGCAGCCAACTAGTACAGTCTATAAATGATGCCATTTATATTTTGACTATTAAAATCTTGCCAAGAAATAGCCTGGGCAAACATTCCATTAAAAAAATATATGCAGATTAGACAGAAAAGTTATACCCCAATATAGTTTGAACACATTGGATATTTTATTCCACTGTGTGGAATTCATTCACTTAAAGAGTGTTGTGGTAAGTAAAGTATAAAGAGAATTTAACACGTCAAATAAACACATCTGAATGCCAACTCTGTTTGAAAGAGTTCTCTGCTGGCCCCTACTGGTGCTTTGAAAAAAACCCATGCAGCTGTTAGATACCTATAAAGAAATACAAGCCATGCCACATATTTCATTATATAAACAAAGCAGCCACTTGTTTTTATTTTGCCTGCTAGCACTGCCTTTGAGGTAGAGTTACAAGTGCTGATAAAGTTCTCACAGCAGAGAACAGTGGATGGCCTGTCTTTTAGCGGTTATGATTCTGTGTATATATAGACATATATTTCTGATTTGTGTTTACTTAACCTTTACTGTATTTTCAGCTTCCTCAGCAATAAAAGTTTAATATTTTAATTTCTCTCCCAACTGTCAGAGACCAAGGTCAGTATTCTATTTGAAAGAAACAAATTTATTTTTAAATAATACTCTAGGGTATATTTAAACCCCTTACCTGAATTTTATAGAGAACACCAGCAATAAATACATACTGGCTCATTCATAGGAAAAGTAAAAAGAAAATGGTTTAGTTGTTTACACATGGTACTACACCCAAGCAGTGTTTTTCTAAGTAAGTTTTTTTTTCTAAGTAAAAGCAAATATGTAAAATATATACTCATATTTTTTTAAAAAGAAAACTACTTAAGTTTGATCTGTTTTTAATTTCAATTTTCTAATAGTATTTTTAGCCAGTTAAGCCATAACAAACTAGAATTTGTTAAATTTTATATGACTGGAATAAGACATCACACTTTAGAAGGTGCACAACAATTTAATAATACAGTTATGTGCTAGTTTAACACAACCCATTGTTTTTAGAGACGACAGTAAATACTCCTTTATTATTACTCTTTTTCTATAAAGAAGGAAAATTTCTAATCTTGTTTCCTCCTTCTAATTTTCTTTTTAAATTAAGTTAGGGGTTTGGCATCTTAAATTCGTCATTGTAACTGGATAATCAGTAAGATCTAAGAACACAGGTCTCAGAATAAAACTTACACTATCTAGAAAACTCTTGATTATTAATATAAAATAATCCCAGATGTCATGTATCTGTCATGTTTTCTACTTGACAAACAGCTTTGCAATGAGGCCTTGAGCTTCCAGAATGTGAGGACCACAACCAGGCCCCTTCCCCTTCTGACCCTACTGAGGGTAAATCAGTCATCAAGCCACTCCAGCTGGGAAGGGGAAGGGAGGGGCAACCAGTAGATATTGTCACTGCAACCACCTTGAATACCCAGATTTTTCTTTTAGTTTGGTGGGGTTTTGTTTGTTTGATTAAGTTGATCCAGGGATGGAATATAGGTCAGTTAGTGGAGTGCTTACCTAACATACATGAAGTGCTAGATATGATCCCTAGTGCCCTCTAAACCAGGTATGGTGGCACATGTCTGCTATCCCAGCATTCAGGAGGTGCAGACAGAAGGATCAGAACTTCGAGGACATCCTCTAATACATGGTCAGTTTGAGGACAGCCTGGGGTACGTGAGATATTGTCTCAACAACAATAGAAAAGACAATCTGGGGCTGGAGAGATGGCTCAGGGGTTAGGAGCACTGGCTGTTCTCCTGGAGGACCCAGGTTCAATTCCCAGCACCCACATGGCAGCTCACAACTGTCTGTAACTCTTGTACCAGAGATCTGACACCTTCATACCAATGCACATAAATAAAGCTAAATAAATGAAAAAAAAAAAAAAGACAATCCAATTGCAACTTCTAAACAACTATTTATAAGTTCTACAGACAGATGAAAAGCAATTATACTTGCAGAATTTAGGGAGAAGTTAGCCAAACAGAAGTCAGGTAAGACAAACCTGTTGAAATCCCAAAATGATGAATAGCCTGCACTGTGGGCTCAGGTCTAAGGAAGTGAAGGAGTCACGCAGTACAGTTAGCAGGGACAGGGTCAACTCTGACCTACAGCCAGAGTAATGGATGTGCTGGCAGCCCTCATCTGGGAGGACTCGGAGCTCATCCTGTCGAAATTCAGAGATTGCAGATAAATGGACAGTGCCTGCAGACGAAAGCCTGCATTCTCGCTCTGTGCTGTTTGGGCCCTGATGGTGGACAGTGAGTGATCCCTGGTAATTTTCACATAGAATAAAGTGATCATCTACCTTGTGTGGACAGGCACTACTAGGTGACACTAAGTGTAGATGAACCTTGAAGACTGGTATCTACTGTGGTAAGTATCTGTACCTATCAGGCTTTGGTTGAATTCCAATCTACACACTGCTAAAAGTATTCTTAAAGATGTAAGAATAAAAAGCAGTGGCCTTTTAGTAAAAGCAGATGGTCTTCAACAATGTAAGAGAACTTTATCCAGTCAGCTGAGGCCTCAAGAAAGGAGACAGGTTTCTGAAAATGGCAATTTTGTTTGTTTTACTTTTTTGTTTATCAAGACAGGGTTTCTTTGTGTAGCCCTGGCTGTTTCGTAAGTCACTCTGTAAACCAGGCTGAACTTGAAACTCAGAGATCCACTAGCCTCTGCCTCTCAAGTGCTGCATTAAAGATGTGTGCTACCATTGCCTGGCTTGTTAGGTTTTTTTAAAGACCCATTTTTAATTATGTATTTGTGTTTGTGCATATGCATGCAAGTGCAGTACTGACAGGCATAAGAGCTCGCTGGGGCAAGTTACAGGCGGTTATGTGTTGCCTGTTGTAAGTGTTAAAAAACAAAACTCAGATCATCTGCACCTACTCTTAACCACTAAGCCATTTCTCAGCCTCCAAAGGAATCTGCCTCTGCCTCCAATAGAGAAATCCTGCCAACTTTCATTCAGCTCCCAGGATTCTGGACCTGTCAGCTTGTAGAATCTATAAACCAGTTCCTCAAAACCCTCCCCTCTCAGGTCCCAGTGAGAATAAGCACTAAGTCTCTGCCCATAAGCCTTCAGGGTAGGTGAGCCAGTGTGGCTCTGAGGCTGGTGACACACAGGCACTTGCACACCATCTCACTCTTGTCCCTTGCGTTGTTTCCTGGAGGCGCATCACCCTCCCTTGAATCACTAAGAACATGGATCGCCATGACCACCATCACCTTAAGCCTTAAAATCAACTTTAAAGAAAGAAAGAAAGAATGTGGCCCCATTTTTTTTCTCAAAAGCAAGTATCATGTATAATTGAGAAAACATTTTCCAGATGACTGAAAATTAGTTCTACTTAAAATTACATTTGTGCTCCCCACCCTACTTTTCCAAAGACGTGTTAAGCAACAAACAGTTTCAAAGACAGGCATTCGAGTAAGGGAGGTCTGTTGTTGGATGCCCAGCCTGGCGGCTAAGGCTTCTACAGCATCATAGGTGATTTCTGAACTTCAGTTATGTGCTGGGTAGCACTCAGCACACCACCCTACTTTCTTTCTGGCCCTGATAGCTTCTCATGTTCACTTTTCAAAAAGATCCATTTCTAGCACATTTGAGGATCCAAAAAACAGATATACCTAGTGCTAAATGTTAAATGACATTTAAATCTGTATCATCATGAAGAAATCTCTGAAGCTGGGGATGAGGTTCAGTTGGTTGACAGCTTGTCTACCATACAGGATTCTCAGAATTTGATCTTCAGCTCCACAAATGCCACAAGGTATGGAGGCACTTGGAAGGTGGAGGCAGGAGGATCAGAAGTTTAAGATCATCCTCAGATACCAAAGGAGTTTCAAGTCAGGCTGGGATACATGAAACCCTACCTCAATAAATAATTAAATGAAATGAAGGAAGAACAGATGGGACTAGTTATACATGCCTTTAATCTCAACACTTGCTTGGGAGGCAGAGACAGGAAGATGTCTATGAGTTCGAGGCCAGTACAGTTCACATGAGTTCCAGGACAGCAAGAGCTTCACAGTGAAATCTTTTCTTGGGGGGGAAAAAAAGATTTTTCTGAGTGTTTTCAAAGCCATTATCTTATGTGAGACAGGCAAGGCAAATACTGACATCTGCATTTTTATTTTAAATATTTAATCTTGTGATTTTAAATTTTTTGGAGGTAGGATTTCCTATGGCAAGCTTGCTCCGTGGCACCCTATATAACTGAGGATAACCTTGAAATCCTCCTGCCTCTGCTTCCCAAAGGATGAAAGAAATGCAATTCCATGCCTTGTTTCTGGATCTCATTTCCTAAAGTGAAAGAACCCTTTCTGATTTGCCTGAGATTATCACTAATGTGCCAATAAGAGACAGACTCCAATGGAGCTCTCAAGGCCTTGCAGTGGCATCTAATTAATACATTGTTTTGGTTTTACTTTAAAATTTTTAATTATTAGGAGCTGGATGGAGTGATGATATGGCATTTAAGACTGCACACTGTTCTTGAAGAGAACCAGAGTTCAGTTCCCAGCTCCCAACCTTGGCAGCTCACAGATCTTGCCTCAGGGGGATCCAATACTCTCTTCTGCCCTCTGAGAGCATAGCACACAGCTGTACATACATATACATAATTAAAAGAATAAAAACAGTTTTTAAAGCATTAAAATTTTAAGTGCCACATTTATCATCTATGAGTATTTGATCACTAATACCAAAGGCCTTTTTCCCTTCCCAGCTCATCATGGCATACAATACAGTACCACACAGTGTTTGACAAATAGCAATGTTGGCAATGGAGAACAGTCACATCCTGTGACAGTCAAGGTAAGGAAGAGCTAGACAAGCAAGAAAAGTGGAAAGCAGGACCTGTCCTGCCTTATGGATGGCATTCAAATAACTTGAATAAAATAGCTCACACTCAAGGGTCAGACAGAAAGACACTTCAGCTCCAACACCAGCAAGAAAAAGAACAGTGATGTCAAAGTAAGCATTCAGCTCCCCAGCCTAGAGACATTCGGACATAAGCCCAAGAAGACAAAGCAAAGATGCCTACCAATAAGTAATAAGGAAAGCAATCAGAAACAAAACAGATAACCCTTACAGGGGATAATGCATAAAGTATGGTACTATGACCTGCAGGTGATTAAAAAAAACTTTGGGTGAAAATGTGTCAACATGGATCAATCTCACAAATACAACACTAAGGAAAGAGCCTGTCAGAAACACTCAGAGGTGCTGCATATATAAGTTTAAAAATATGGGAAAGGGAGCTAGAGAGTTGGCTCACTATTAAGAGCGCTTGCTGCTGAAGACCTATGTTCCCAGCACCCAAGTCAGGCAGCTCACAAACACCTGCAACTGTACTTACAAGGGATATGATGCCATCTCCTGGCCTCCATGGGCACTGCGTACGCGTACGCGTACACGTACACGTGTGTGTGTGTGTGTGTGTGTGTGTGTGTGTGTGTGTGTGTGTGAGAGAGAGAGAGAGAGAGAGAGAGAGAAATGAGGGCTGGAGAGATGGCTCAGAGGTTAAGAGCACTTGCTGTTCTTCCAGAGATCCTGAGTTCAATTCCCAGCAATCACATGGTGGCTCACAACCATCTGTAATGAGATCTGGTGCCCTCTTCTGGCCTGTAGGCAGAACACTGTATACGTAATAAATAGATTTATAAAAAAAAATACGCACAGTGAAATTTTTATTAATAATTATATATATACACATGATAAAATATTTTAGAAAGCAAAGAAATGTTATACAGAAAACTTAGGATAGTGCCACTACATATAGAGGAAGGCAAAGAGACTGCTGGAAAGAGGTACAAGAGGCCTTTGGAGGTTGCAGATGTCTGGTGCCTCAGATGAGGATTTGTATACAGACATTTGTCTTGCCACTAAATCTATGTGTGATGTCTACTCTTATTCACATGCATGTTTCATGGTTTAAAAATAAATAACCAGGGCTAGAGAGATGACTCAGTGGTTAAGAGTGCTTGCTTTGACATCATTAAAAGTCAAGAGTTCAGAAAACAACAAATACTAACCAGTCAGGTGTCCTGCAAATGCCTGTGACTCTATTTCCTCCAAGAGGCCTGTTGCCTTTCTCCAGCCTCCACGCTTAAGGATTCAAACGCCGTAAATAATGATGAGATAAATAATACGGCTTTAAAAAACACACTGAGACTAAATTTCACCTGGCATCATAGGATAATAGAATAACAGACAAGAGAAAAATAAAATAGTTCTTGTTTCACAGAAAAAGTAAAAATACAAACAAAAAGACAAAATTTTTACAACTGCCTATATTGGCCACTGAAACCACATTTACCCTATGGTCTCAGAAGCACACACTGCCTGTTGGTAACAAAGAGTCTCCTTTGGTTAAAAACATCACTTTAGTTATTGTGACGTTAAGGTTTCATTGCAGTGTCTTCAATCACTAGCACAACTATAGCACTGAGATTCAACTCTGGTTCTCATGATCGTATAGCATGCACTTTAACCACTGAGCCATTTCTCCTGCCCACAAAACCGGTTTCTTAGTTAATTAAAAAAGTCAGATTCTTTCATTCTTTTGGTGTTTAATTTAATAAACTTTACACGTATATTTTATATGTGTAAAGGGTTGTATCTGAAGTGTGCTGAAAGATGGATATTTTGCACAAGTGTTCAAAGTTGGGATGTGACTAGACCATGAAAGCACTGATCTCATCATCTGATTCATTTATACATTCATAGCTTAACGGGCTTGGAGGTAGGGACTCCATTACAAAAGTGACAGACACCCCCTAACACCCCTAGCCCCAACACTCCAACCCTACCCCGACTCCTTCACCCCACCCCACCACAAAGGTGAGTAGTTCTTTTGTACCAGACACTTTTCCCATGATGCTGTCTCATTACATGCTCCCAAGCAGTCCTAAGTGCCCACAGACTAAAGCCCTGGAAGCATGACCAAATAAGTCTTCTCCTTTTGGTGGATTTTCTCAGCTATTTTGTCAGTGAGCTAGGAAGCTAACTAACACAATCCACATGTTCAGATGTTTTAAGTATAAAATATAAATGTAAACCACTCGAAGAAGATTTGAAAAGGGATCTGAAAGAGGGAAGGAAAGGCAGGAAAATCACTGAGCTTCCAGATGATTTTTCAGTAAGGCAGAAGGCAGAATGATTGTTTTATAAAAATAAAAGTAGGCTGAGCATGGAGATTCAGGCCTGTAATCCCAACACGTAGGAGGCAGAAATAAGAGAGTTCATGGTCAGCCTGATCTATAGAGTGAGTTCCAGGGAAGCCAGGGATACTTAGGGAGAGCCTGTCTCAAAAACAAAAACAAAACAACAAAAGCAATAAATAAGGTTTGGGTTTGTCCTGACCTTTGTGAATGATGCTCATCCCCTCAGTGTGGACAGGTTCATAGAGGAGTCGGGATGAGAGAGTAGGTGGACACTGAAACCGAGCACAGGTAACCTCAAGAGAAGCTAGCATGGGTTGCCTTCCAAGCATGAGGACCAGAGTTCTGGTTCCCAGCACCCATCTAAGCGGATGCATGTGCAGTGCTCACTGCCATCCCAGCACTGGAAAGAGGAAGCAGAACAAGGCAGGCCCTAGGACACACAGAGGTATAGCCAGCCTTGCCCAGCAAAGCTCCAAGTCAATGTGACCCTGTCTCAAAACAAAAAGTTGTAAGAGGTTCCTGAGAACTGACACCAGAGGTTGTTCTCTGACCTACACACACACACACACACACACACACACACACACACACACACACACACACGCAGAGTAAGGGGATATAACACTGTGGTAAATACACACAGCTACAGATATTCTAGAATTCAGAGTAAGTGGTATAAAAACAAAGGAGCTTCTCCTCCTCCGTCTTCTGCCACACGTGCTTTGAGGGCAACTATACAAACTTGACATCCAGAAGAGGGGCTTGGGAACAGAATGGAATGGTAGCATAACTCCAGGAAAGAGGACAGAAAAGCCCACACACATCCACAGCAGCCCTTCGTTTTGCCTCTCCAATCATAGGCTCTGGAACCTTTCCCCAGCACTCTCCTGAGGTGTTCACACTCATGCAGTGTAACTTTACTTACCAACCGATTTTCATCAAACACTTCAAAGAGAAGCCGGTGCTGCTGAGGAAGGACCTAAGCAAGAGAAACAACCTTCCTTTAATAACACGAACATCCAGCCACAGATGAAAGAAACATCTTCAAAATAAGGCCGCTTGTTGACCCAGTTACGCAGTTATGCTACACAAATAGGCTAGACTCATGTCATCCATGCTCTCCTGACTTCAAACACCTTTTGTTGTTGCAACAATATGGAGAATTTTTCAAAGCTAATAATGTATTCCATTTTTGCTGAAATATTTCAATAGTTAAAATCTACTTAATACAAACATAAACAAAACTATTTTTTAAAAATATACCAGAGGTTGAAGATGTCACACAAATATACATTTAAGCAGGTCATGATGGTACATGCCATTAACCTCAACACTACAGAGGCAGAGGCATGCAGACCTCTGTGAGTTCTAGACCAGCCTGGTACACAAGATGAGTCTTGAGCCAGCCAGGGCTACACAGTAAGTCCCTTTCTCAAAAAAGCAAACAAAAAAAATATATTTAGGAAGGAATTCATTGGATACAGTATTCACTACGCAAGCATGAAATCCTGGCACTGTACTTAAACAGATTAGGATCCCCTTCATAGGGTATGATGCCACTCACAGTGGACTAGGTCTTCCTATATCAATTAATAATCAAGACAATTCCCCACAGACATGCGCACAAGCCAGCCCAATCTAGATCATCTCTCACTGAGACTCTCTTCCCAAGTGATTTTACATTGTATTTTTTTGTTGTGGGGGAGGCTGAAAGACAGGGTTTCCTTGTGAATTCTTGGCTATTCTGTAACCCACTCTGTAGGCCAGGCTGTCCTCAAGCTCAGTGATCTCCCTGCCTTTGCCTACTGAGTGTTAGGTTTACACACACATACATACACATACACACACACACACACACACACACACACACACACACACACACTATTTGAGATCTTATCTATGTGTCTGATTCCAGAAAGGTAGCTCAGGAAGCACAAAATATAAATAGTAACCAAAACTG
Organism: Sigmodon hispidus; assembly: GCA_004025045.1. Lineage (NCBI taxonomy): Eukaryota > Metazoa > Chordata > Mammalia > Rodentia > Cricetidae > Sigmodon > Sigmodon hispidus. Next base: position 432,351 of record PVIH01000146.1, read on the forward strand.
TGAAATGTAATCTCTGAATGTGTATATATTTTAAATACAGAAGCCTGAGAAGTTTTCCCATTTTATAACTGCTAAGTAGAATCAGGTCATCAGAGCCATGGCTGTTAGAGGATGGACAGTGGTCCAGAGCTTAATAACACTCAGTGCTCGTCCACAACACCCCAGTTCAGGTCCCAGGATCCAGGGGGCAACTTACAACTGCTCTAATTCCAACTCCATGAACACTCTCTTCTGGCCTTTGCAAGCTCCTGCATGGACTCACAAAGGTTCACTTACATACACATAAATAAGATAATAAAAGTAAAAGTAAATCGTAGATGCTTCCCAAGGAAAATGAAGTAGCTAAGATAACAAAAGAAAAACATAAGCAGCATCCTTAGAGATGTTGGAGACACTCACACACAGAAACAAAAATAAGTCAGCACATTACAGAATGAGTTACTGGAGAGCAAAGATTGATGAATTTAAACAGAAATGGTTTAAGGTAAATTTGTGGTGGTTTCTCAAAATATAGAAGAAAATGCAAAGCTGAAGAAAAAAAAATAGAGAACAGGGGTTGGGTATTTAGCTCAGGCAAGACCCTGGGTTTGGTCATCAGATAAACGGGAGAGGGGCAATAAACAGAAGCCTAGGGGCTGGAGAGATGGCTCAGTTCTTAAAAGCACTGGCTGCTCTTCTAGAGGATCTGAGTTCAATACCCAGCACCCACATGGCAGCTCACAACTGTCTGTAACTCCAATTTCAGAGGGTCAGATACCTTCACACCAATGTATGTAAAATAAAATTAAATTATAAAAACAAAACAAACAAAAAAAACAAAAGCCTGTTGGTGGTGGCACACACCTTTGATCCAAGCACTGAGAGGCAAAGGCAGGAGGATCTCTGTGAGTTTGAAGCCAGCCTGGTCTACAGAGTGAGTTCCAAAACAGCCACAGCTATCCAGAGAAACCCTGTCTAAAAAAAAAAAAAAAAAAAAAGAGAGAGACTTTCTAAACAAATTGTCCAAGAATTAAGCTTTACTGATCTAAAACAAAGGTTAGACAAAATATGTGTGCATCTGTGATGTATGCATGTGTGCAAATGTGCTCACCTATGCCACACGTGTGAAACGGGTATCAGATGCTTTTCAACCACTTATTTTTTGAGGAAGGATCTCTCGCTGAACCCGTAACTTCCCTTTTTGGCCAGGCTGATCAGCTATCAATCAATCTGTCTGTGCCTCTAGCAGTGGAGTTCTAGGGAGGTCTCATTATACCTGGTAATAATTATTACAATAGACACATATGGTCCTATTGTGTCTATCTATGTTGTACAGCAGAAAATGAGGAGAGACCAAGCAGATGGGAACTTCACTTCTCAGGCCTTGAACACAAACTTTATGGGAAAAGCTAAGATGTAAGCCACATAACCTCTTTCCTCCCTTAAGCTGCTTTTGGTCAGAGTGTTTTATCGCAGCAACAGAAATGAAACGAGACTCTTAACGATGTCAGTTCTGTTCTCTCGTCGTCTGTCTACATTTGGTTTTGGTAACAGAGGACTGCTAGCTTCACAAACAAACTGCAACATGTTTCCTCCTCTTTCATTTTTCACCAGACACTGTGTAGAATGTGTGATGGAGTGAACCTACTGAGAATGAATTCTTTGTTGAATGCTTTCAACTTAAAACTCAATGTCTCTAAGAGTTATAGGACTATTTGAACAACCTATTTCTCTGGAAGTAAGTTTTGACAGTTTGTATCTTAAAGTAATTGTCCAAATGCATCTAAATTAACAAATTTACGGTTAGAGAACAGCCAGTGGCAACCTATTCCATGGTATCTATTTCATGTCTGAGAAACAGATGAGAAGAAATTCAGCAATATAGATGAAACACATAGGAAGGGAAAAGAAAAATTCAGCAAGAAAATTCAGATTGAGGGGGAAAAAAAAATAAAATTAACACTCAATAAACCAGGGGCTAGAGATCCTCGGCAGTGAAGAGCCGTGACTTCTTTTCCAGAGGACTAAGGTTTAATTCCCAGAGCCCACAGAGCAGCTTAATAACCTTACTCCAATGTCTTACACATCTTATTACAATTCCAAGAGGATCTAAGGCTTTTTAAGACACCTACACACACGCACATACTCACACATAGACTTCAGACAACTATATGAACATGTACATACCCACAAATACACATACACGAATACATGTAAAGATAAAATCAATCATATGTACATGCACATACCTACACATATGCATACATAAATACACATAAAGATAAAATCAATCGTGGAAAAAAAAAATTCACAACAAGGTCCATGTTTGACACCAGGAACTAACATAAAAAGTTGAATATAATGACAAACACTTGTAATCCAAACACTGGGTAGACAGAGCCAAGCTTACTGTCCAGGCAGTCCATCCAAATCAATGAGATCTGAATGCCAGTGAGGGAGCCTCTATTAAAAGAGGTCATCCTTGAGAAACTAAAAAAGACACCAAAGGTTGTCCTCTGGCCTGACCATGCACACAAGTGCTCATGCACACACACACACACACACACACTCTACACACACACTCACACTACACACACATACTCTATCTACATACATTCCACACACTCTCTCCACACAAACAGAATCAACAGAAAAGCCATAGGAGAAAAAGCTCGCCTATGGCAGAATCATCAGAATAAGACAGGGCTCCCACCAGCACACCTGGAACCAGGCAAATGTGCAATGATACATTTTAACCCAAAAAGTGCATGCCAACCAGGAGTGCCACAGCCGCAAAGCTGTCTTTTTACACTGGTGAAGAAATAAGGACATTTCCGTACAAGCTATTCACAATCATCAAGCCAGTGTTACAGAAGATGTTTTAAGGTATACCTTACAAAAGGGAGGTGGAAAAAGAGTCACTCCCAAGAGTACAGGAGGAGAGGAGGAGATAAACAAAGGAGCACTAGGAAGGAACCCACTGTGTCCATGGTAAACAGGGCCCCTGACACTAACAGGCAGAAGTAAAGAACAACCATAAAATTACAGGAATCAGTACAGGTCTCTCTATAACAACCTCAAATGTAAATGTCTTCTACTCATCTAAACAAAGCAGGCGAGCTGACTGGTTTTAAAAACTGGATCTAATGATCTGTTTCTAAAACAGAACAAAGTAACAAAAGGCCCACTCTTGGGGAGACAAAGGAAGGACTACCGGTCCACCAATGCACCAGTGAGCTCAGACAGAAAGCTGGCAGCTCTTCCAATCCCCGACAATGCACCAGTGAGCTCAGACAGAAAGCTGGCAGCTCTTCCAATCCCTGACAATGCAGCCTTCACAACTAAACTAGGCAGGTTTTCTGCTGGGTGTTTTTCTTTAAGATGACTCCATACTAACAAAGAGAACAACTCGTCAAGAAGATATAATACTTGTAAATACATTTACAGAAAATATTGAGGCTCCCAATTCCATAAAACAAACATGGAAAACACAGACTGCCAGACAGAGCTCAGGCAGTAATAGTGGGTGATTTAGTCAGTACCTTACTCTCACCTCTAGAAACATCATCCAAATTAAAAACCAACACAGATGGCTCAGAGTTAAGCTATAGCACTGATCAAATTGACTTAACTGATACCTACAAGATATTCCATCCAAAAGACATAGCTCAGCAGCTCATGGAACTCTCTCTAAAATTTAAAGGATCACCTCTAGCCCATAAATCAAGTCTTACCAAATATGAAAGAATCAATATAACCTCTTGGATCTCATCAGACCACAGTCCAATCAACTAGAAACCCACAATAAAAACACCTAGAAAATAAGAAATTACACAAACTCTGAGACACTGAAGAAATCAGGGAATCAAATGAAAATAATGCACCTGTGCTCAAAATGAGCTCCAGAGGATACAATGTCTTCATTTGTCCAGGGGGCACACGGCACACATGTGCTTTATACTCATACATGCAAGAAAAACACCCATACACATAAAATAAATAAATCTAACCAAAAAAATTTAAATACCTATGAGGTGAATGGCCCCAAAAATGAAAAGATCAAGACACTGAAGACACTAGAAAACAGAAAGAAAACAAAAATCTCCCACATGGACTAGAATATTTAATATGTTGTGAAAATGACTGTTATGGAAAGGGATCTTCAAAACCAATCATATCTTCACCAAAAACCCAATGAAATTCTTCACATAACTAGGTAAGAAAAAAAAAATTCCTAAGATTCACCTGGAAATAAAAAGACTTCAAACAGCTAAATCTTAAGCAGAAGGGACAGTGTTACAGAGTAATAAAACACCCAGTGCAGTGCAGTGCCAGGCCGTGGGGCTCTTAAGCAGGTATGCAGGCCAGGAGAATGGAAGACAGGACTAAAGGCATAAAGCCACCCAAAGCTTGACTAGAAGGTTTAAGACATCCTCTGGAGAAAATACAGCTGATTTAATCCTGGGTGGATTCCCAAAGTAGAAAAATGAAACCAGACCCTTATCTCTTGTCTTGGGCAAAAATCAATTCAAAATCCATTACAGACCTAATGTAGAGTTTTTAAAAAGCTTAAAACTTGAAGGAAACACACTTCAGGATGTAGGCATTCGCAAGGATTTGCTGGTGCTAATAAAGATGCTAATTACGTAAGAAATAATCACAAGAATTGATAAATGAATTTTATGAAATTAAAAAGCTTCCGTACAGCAAAGAAGACCACTGCCGGAGTAAAGCAAGCCTGCAGAGCAGGTAAAATGTGTGCAGCTACAAGTCAGACGACACTAATTCCTCACACATATAAGGAGCCCCCAAAATTAAACTCATCCGACCAGTAAGCAGGAAGAGATCGTAACAGGGCAGGAAATGGAGAGGGCGATGGAAGCCCTGCAATCCGAAAGCAGAGAGGAAAATGGAGGGCTAACTGGGTAAATGGAGGGAGCCTAATGGGAGGGGAGGTGAGGTGGGCCGGGCAGGGCCAAGGCTGGGGAGAAGGGGATAAAGGAGAACAAAGGTCCACAATACTCCAACATATCACTATGGGATGATCTATTCTGTAAACAAAGAAATTGGGCTGGACAGATGGCTCAGTGGTTAAGAGCACTGAGTGCTCTTCCAGAGGACCCGGGTTCAATTCACAGCACCCACATGGCAGCTCACAATTATCTGTAACTCTAGCTTCAGGGCAAAACACCATTGTACATAAAATAAAAATAAATAAATAAATCTTGAAAAAAATTAAGAAAAGATTGTTCTATATTCTGAAGTCATTGAGGATATTTTTATAGCCAATTTTCACATTTCTTGTCATTAAAAAGCAAGAATAACAAATAAATCTCAAGGCAAGTAGACAAGATGAACAGAAGAATTTTAGTTTTTAGTTCATTTCGTTCTAGAAAATCTTTGTTAGCACTTTCATGGAAGTAAATGAACAAGAAATAAATAGGTGGGTGTGGTGGTACATGCCTTTAATCTACACAGAGATGCCTTGTCTCTAAAAACTAAAATAAATAAATAAATAAAAATGCAAAACAGACAAATACACATTCATCAGTACTATGACTACCACTATAAGACATCAATGATAAATTACCATTACAAAAGATCAGAACAAGGCATGGTGGCACACACCTCTAATCCCAGCACTCAGGAGGTGGTTCTCTAAGGGCTGAGCCTGAGTAAAATCCTTTCTCAAAATAAGAGAGAAAATGATGTGCAAAGAAAACATACATTGAAAAGATGCACAAACTTCAGAGCAAAATATAGTAAGGAAAGTAATAATAAATGTTAAATAAGCAACTGAGCCATTTGGGAGGACTCTGGAAGTCCCTAAGCAATACATGCCAAGGAAACTGCCCAAAGCGGCCTCTGGCTGAAAGAGCAAAACCAAAGTTAGTTTCACTTTTCTCCAAATGACTCTAACCAACTCTGCCGTTTCTTCAAGAATCCAAAATGTCAGACCAGTTTTTAATGCTGGTCTGTCATGCTGAATGGAGGGAGGGGCAATTGTCTCTGGAAATGGAGACAAGAAGCACTTTGCTGCCTGCGCTGGGCTCCCTGTCTGTCTTCAGCAACTTCTCTCCTTTAATTTCCCTTCACAAAAACTGAAGAAACCAAACATAAACCTTGGACTGTACAGCACAGGGCAGAGGCTTCTTTCCCTGACTGGAACCAGTGTGACTGGAACGCAGCTGTAGCCACATCCAGATGTTTTTGTTGTTACTCAGAAGAGCACTGCAGTAAGGGGAAGAGAGCCCCACAGGCACGGCATGTGGCCCTGGGTGTGAGCTAGGTCACCGTGCTAAAAGGGACACTGGAGAAGCAGAAATGAAATGGAAAGAACACTGGCCATATGTGAACCCACAGACAAAGGGGAAACTGAGGCGGGAAAACTATTTTAAGTAAAATACAAGCAGAAAGGATTCAGCCAAGAGACTACAGTCCTGCACCTCCACCCTGCTGGAAGGGTAAGGACTTGAGAAACAGGCCCCTTAAGAGTTTCCTGGGAGCTGGCAGGTCAAGGAAAGGTGTGTAAGAGCAGCATGTACTTAGACACAGAGCACTGTCTCCCCACTCCATGGTTCTGCTAAGTGTGTCCACTGACTGAGTTTACTAGAGCGGGTAGTCCAGCCTCACAACAGTCTGTCGATTAGTAAGAATAGTTCCTACCATGTTATCAGAGGGTTCCAAATTTTAACTCTCTTCTAAAAGACTGACTTAGTTCTACTTTGAGTGTACAAGTGCACGGGTGCTTGGTAAACTCAGAGGTAGGAACAGGAGGACACTGGATCCCTGGGAACTGGAGTGCACATGGTTGGGAACCACCATGCAGGTGCTGGGAACTGAACCCAGGTTTTCTGAAAGAGAAACTAGTGCTCTTGACCTGAGCCATCTCTTCAGCCCCTAATTTTAACTCTCCTGAAAAATTTTTGCTAGATACCTATGCATGGTGGTACACACCTTTATTCCCAGCACTCAGAAAGCAGAGGCAGATGGATCTCTTTGAATTCAAGGCCAGTCTGGTCTATATAACTAGTCCCAGGCCAGCCACAGTTCATAATGAGACCCTATCTCAGAAAAAAATTTAAAATTTTCTTTTAAAAGTTTTGGGTCCGGGCTGGAGAGGTGGCTCAGGTTGAGAGCACTGACTGTTCTTCCAAAGGACCTGAGTTCACTTCCCAGCAACTACATGGTGGCTCACAACCATCTATGATGACATCTGGTATCCTCTTCTGTATACTGTATATATAAGAAATAAATAAATCTTAAAAAAATAAGATAAAAAAATAAAAGTTTTAGGTTCACTGAAATGTCTCTGCAGGTTAAAGATGTTTTTATGCAAGCCTGGAGCTTAAGTCTGATCCTGGGACACACATAAAGGTGGAGGAAGGAGAAAGCCAAGCACGGGATTTTCTTCTGACCTCCCCAGTCATAGCATGCCCTATGCCCTCACTCACACACATTACACACATGTGAATAAGAAGTCCAAAACTCCAGGCAAATTCCAACATGTATTTTAAAATATTATACATGAGTACTTAATGTTACCTACAGAGAAATATATATATTTTATAAAATAAAATGCATACTTACTCTGAATAGTATTTCTTCATTCCATTTTGGATTCAAAGACTAAAAGACAATAAATATAGTATAGTTTTTTTAATAATTCATCATTTAAAAACAAAGTTTATAAAACAACTTTGGAAACTGGCTAACTCCAACCTTTTTGATTGTTTTCGTCTGAACGCTGGTAAGAACTCCACTCATCGGGTCATACAATGTCACTCTCACGTAAGGATCACTATTAAAAACAAAAGCGTTTTGACAGTAGTTCAGTACATCTGTTCATATTCTGATTTCCAGGTTTCCTTGTCAACAGTTGCTACTATTCTTTATTTCTATTACTTTGTATCCTTAAAAGCCAGGAATCTGTACCCATGCTAAGTATTTGCAGAAAATTAAATTTGTTAAAAAGCTTACGTACCATATCAGGCATAAATTTAGAGTACAGATCTCTTTCCCATATTTTTGGTGACTTACATGCAAACTTTTCAGGTGTTTTGAAAATATCTCTGATCCTCAGTATCTGTTTTGTGCTCAGGTGGCTAATTCAGGATTTAAACCTGCCCAGATGTGATGCACATCAACTCATGTATGCACACACACACATATACATTTAAAAATCCTAAAATTTTAAGTTTTCAAACCAAATTAAATCTTTAATTACATTAAAATAAGTTGCAGTTAAAAATCATTACATCTTCCCAAGCATGGTGGGGCACTCAGAAGGCAGAGGACAGCAGCTCTCTGAGTCTGAGGCCAGCCAGAGCTACAGGGTTAGACCCTATCTCAAAATAACTAAACAAATATATAAATAAAATGAAAATACATGCTATAGAAGCTCTCCCATTTTAAAACTTAGTTTATTTTTTATTTGTGTGTGTGTGTTCCTTGGAGCCACATGACATAGGTGTTAGAAACTAACTCAGGTCCTCTGCAACAGCAGCAATGCTCTTAAATGCTGGGCCATCTCTCCAGTCCCAGATACCCTACTAGAGGGAGACACGGGAGAGAAGAATGGTGTGACATAAGGGCTTCTGAAGAGCACAAAGACTGAGTGAGGACATTTTACCTAGTCAAATCTCGGCTTTCCCATCGCCTACTCTCTAATGGCCCGTTTCCTCATACACCTTCACACTTTAAATGTACAAAGCTCACTTCCAACACACTGGCACTAATTAGAAGCCATCTCCTTCCTGTTCTCCTGTGTGGCGATGATCCACTTGTCCAATGCCCTCCACCTCAGAAGCCTCCACCAGGGCATTTCACCAACTCCTTTGCACTCCAGCTTCCCCTCTGACCCAGTTTTTCTAGGTTTATCAATGTGTTTAAAGTTCCTCCATTCCTGACTCCCCCCTCCTTCCTCTAGCAAAGTGGAACATGTTTTTCTTTTCTCGGTTAAACTTTACAAGAGAATGCTTGGTAATAACAAACAGCAATTACTCCACATCAAACACTGCTCAAAGCACCTTTTGTGCAGCGGGGTCAGCTATTATCCTTTTCTCCAAGTTGTACAGACTACATGGTGGGGTTGGGGTAGGGCTGGGGCTGGGGCTGGGGCTAGAGCACCTGCTCCACAGAAAACAACAATGGACCAACACAGTGACGCCCCCCTCCCTCCCTTACTATCCACAGCTCCTTAGAGCCACTGAGTCAAGGTTCTGTCTTCAGATCTGTTCTGAAATGTTTTGAAATACTCATCTCTTGGTTCTTACACCATCCTAAATTCCTTTTTCTTCTCCTCTCTCCCTGACAGGCAATCATGCAGCCTAGATGGCCTTAACCACTCTGAGGATTCTCTTGTCTCCATCTCAAGTGCTGGGATTATAGGCATCCATCGCCTCATCCAGTTCATGTAGTGCTTTGGCTCAAACCCATTCTAGGCAAGCTGACCTACATCCTCAGCCCCTCCCTCCCGGTCTTTCTTAAGCCCTTTCCTATTGTCTGCAAGTTTCATGTTGATATTCCCCAAGGTATTCCTGATATTCCCTGGCCTCCTGTTTGCTTCATTTCTCTTTCTAATCTCATTCATAGTTTTTACAACTAACTACATGTCAGATAAAAACTATAAAATTCCTGGGGGTGGTGGCACATGCCTTTAATCCCAGCATTTAGAAGGTAGAGGCAGGTAGATTTGGGTCCAAGGCCAGCCAGGGCTTTATAGTGAGACTATCTCAAAAAAGGGAAAAAACAAAAAACAAAAAAAAAACCTAACTCTAACCTACTCAGATATAGATTGCCATATAGACATTTTATATCATCTGTCCCATTCAGTGGTTCTGCTCATATTTAATTCAATTTTTTATTGTATTACTACTGAGTTATAAGATAGTTAAAATAAAGGTCTTGTCAGATGTGTGACTGCTTCTTGACTGTGGTATGAACACTTCATCTCAGATCTCTCTTAGGTCTTTAAGTGTACAATCTGTTAGGGCCATAGTCTTGAGTCAGTGAGATGGCTCAGTGGGTGAAGGTACCTGCCAAAACTGACAACTTCAGATCAATTCCCCAGAACCCACACGGTGGAAAGACAAAACTAATTTATGGAAGTTTTCTTCTGGCCTCCATCTACTTGCAACATCAACCACGAGTGTTCATTGTTCCCACATAGACACAATAAGTAAATACAATGTAACAGTCTTCTATTTCCTTCCTTTTTGTTGGTGCGGCTTATTTATATATTTACTTCCTGAGGACCGACCACACATCACAGACAATACTGAGCTCCCATTGAACCCATACTCAGTATGGAATATGCAGACACATCATAGTGACCACTTCTTGGGGACAGAATGACATCACAAAATTCACAGCAGCTGGCTCTAACCTCCATCAGCTAGAACTGCCTGACAGAAACTAACATGGGTTATACCCTGAACCTCAGAGCTTCAGCCTGCAATGCCCTCACCCACATACACTAACACATAAGACTCCGAGGACCTACCAGTATCACTCGGCAGGTGAGGTATGCTCCATCCACTCCTTCCTCTGAGATCTACTAAGTGATAGACTGTTTCTGGGGTTTTGTTGAGTTGTCTCTGTTGCGTTTACCTGAATGATACTCTGTACCTAACTTCTCCCCTAGAGACTGGCTCCCTGGCTGGGAATAACCTGAATAACCTGGACACACCAGACAAGAGACACAGGACACTGGCCAAGACAGGAAGGTTTCCTGTAGCACAACTGGTTGCATGAGGTTCTACACCAGGATGAAGGAGCACAAAGGCATTCTGAAAACACAAGGAGATAGCCAGAGCACCATGAAGGCAGTCTAGTTTATAGACACCTCCCTGCGAGACCTCATAGCTGAATCAGAAACAAACACTCAAACACTTTGTAAGACCCTCAAGATGTGTGTCAAACTAAAGAATCAAGGGGTTTCTGACTCACATAGACTGAGATAATAAACACTAAGCTGTGGTTAATATTATGAGGCAGCAAGAGACACATAATCCTCATGTGTCCTGTGACTGTCAATGTACTGTGTACATTTGAACATCTATTTTGCAGTCAAGATTGTTTGACTTACAGCCATTAGGATGTGTTAATCAGGCCAAAGTTATTTGTAATATTGTACCAATTTATTTTTATCATTTGTTTAAAACATTTATTTTTTATTTTTAATTGTAAGTGTCAGTGTATAGGTCTGTGAATGGGGGGTTATCTGTTGCATAGGAGTGCTGGTGTCTGCAGAGGGATGTCCCTGAACTGGAATTACAGGCAGCTATGAGCTGCCACACTCAGGTCCTCTGCAAAAGCATTAAGGACTCTTACCTGCTAAGCCTTCTCTTTCCAGCCAGTATGACATTTTTCTTTCTTTTTTTTTTTTTTTAAAAAACTTTATTTATTTATTTATTTGCCTTGGTGTTTGCCTAGAACTGGAACTACAGACAGTTGTTAGCTGCCATGTGGGTGCTGGGAATCGAACCCGGGTCCTCTGGAAGAGCAGACAGTGCTCTTAACCGCTGAGCCATCTCTCCAGCCCCCCAGTATGACATTTTTCAAAGTATGTGTTTTAACAGTTTTGAAAGTCATGAGTGCCTTTATCCATTATTGTAGAATTTTCAATTTTTCCTTTATTCTGTCAAATTTTGAGCCAAACAACTCTGAGTTACATTTGAAGACATATAACCATTTCTAATTAGTATACATTTCTGATTTTATTATCATTGTGGAATATTTTGAAAGTTTCATGTTGAACCTTTATTTCATCAGATTTTAATGTACTCACTTTAATCTTTATCATACCAGTTTTGAATCCATTTTTCCCAACTTTGCTATGTCATTCATTGTATTTCTTTAAAGAGTTCCTTCATTATTTATATGTGCACTCATGCAGTGCCTGCAAAGGCCAGAAGAGGGCAGTGGATCTCCTGAAGCTGGAGTTACAATAGTCGAGCCAGCTGACGTAGGTGCTAAAAACCAAAACCTAGTTCTCCAGAACTCTTAACCCTAAACCGTCTGTGTCTTCAGCCCCTAAACAGTGCCAACACATCCTCTATTGATGAAAGGATTCTTCTATTCACCCATACATCCCTCACTACTAGGGATTCAACACAGACCACCCAACCCTAGATTTTTAAAAGTGTCACTATGTAGCTCAGGCTGGCTTAGAACTCACAATCCTCCAGAGTGCTGGAGTTACAGGATTGGAACACCACATCTAATGAGTCCTACTTCCCTTTTTTTTTTTTTTTTTTTTTTTTTAAGATTTATTTATTTACTACTCATAGAGTGTTCTGTCTTCATATATTCCTGTACACCAGAAGAGGGCACCAGATCTCATCATAGATGGTAGTGAGCCACCATGTGGTTGCTGGGAACTGAACTCAGGATCTCTGGAAGAACAGTCGATGCTCTTAACCTCTGAGTCATCTCTCCAGCCCCCGGAGTCCTACTTTCTAATTTAATGTAATAACCTCTACTTTGTGTTTACTTCTCTTTGTGTTTATTTTGTGTTTCTTGCAATTATTGACATGCCTGAATTTAAGTCTATATGTCATTTTCCTTCTTGCCCTGCTCTCATTCAAAAAAAACAGTTTTGTACTGTCTTTTTAATTTTTTCAAGAATTTCAGCTGGGTGCTGGTAGCACAAGTTTTTAATCTCAGCACCCAAAGAAGAGGCAGGCAGGGGGCTGGAGAGATGGCTCAGAGGTTAAGAGCACTGACTGTTCTTCCAAAGGTCCTCAGTTCAATTCCCAGCAACCACATGTGGTTTACAACCATCTATGATGACATCTGGTACCATCTTCTGTATACTGTATACATAATAAATAAATAAATCTTAAAAAAAAAAAAAAAGAGGAGGAGGCAGGTAGATCTCTGTGAGCTCAAGGCCAGCATGGTCTACAAAAGAGCTCTTGGACAGCCAGGGTTGTTACACAAAAAACACTTGTCTCAAAAAAGAAAAAAAAAAAAAAATCATAGGCAGGCACAGTAGCACACGCCTTTCATCCCAGCATTCAGGAGGCAGAGGCTGGAGGATGAGTTCCAGGACAGCCTGATCTACAAAACAAGTTCAAAAACAAAACACACAAACAAAAACCTTAGAAACAAAATTTCTCTTACAAAATCTGTAATTCTTTGCATTGCTGTAGATGGTTTATTTCTGTCTTCTATTATGTACCCTAAATGACTCATTTTACCTATGCTTTCTATTATACCATTCTTCCATACAGGTTCACAGAAGACATGTGTATAACATACACCCAATCTTTTATGCTATAATTACCTGGGTATTCCTTTTATCTATAGTATGAATCCAAAAGACAAGGTTGTGATTCTTGACTCCAATGAGCTCTGTATGAGGTTAAGAGCACTTGCTGCTCTTGCAAGAGACCCAGATTTGATTTCCAGTACAAACATGGCAGCTCAAAATCCAGTCACAGGAGATTCAACACCCCTTTCTGACCTCTATAGACACCAGGCACACATACATACACAAAAACAAAACAGCCACATACATAAATAAAAATTTTAATAAAAAAAGTATTTGAAGATTTCAAATATTGTTTCTGATGCTCTTTTCCTTTCTGGGGATCTGAACTTCCATCTGGCATCAATTCTCTTTACCAGGAGCCATTTGCTTTAACATTTCTTCTTTAAAAAGATTTAAGTTGGGACTAGAGAGATGGCTCAGTGGTTAAGAGCACCGTCTGCTCTTCCAGAGGACCTGGGTTCGATTCCCAGCACCCACATGGCAGCTAACAACTGTCTGTAGTTCCAGTTCCAGGCAAAAAGATTTAAGTTATACATGTGCTTACATGTGCCTGTGGAGGCCAGATGAGGGAGTCAGATATCCTGGAGTTGGTCACAGGCAGTTCACTGGGAATGATCTCTCTAAGAGCAGTACAGGATCCTAACTGCTGAGCCATCTCTTCAGCCCAATGTTTTCAACAAAAGAAAATTGTGTGGGGGCAGAGAGATGGCTCAGAGGTTGAGAGCACTGACTGTTCTTCCAGAGGACCTGAGTTCAATTCCCAGCAACTACATGGTGGCTCACAACCATCTATAATGAGATCTGGTACCTTCTTCTGTACACTGAATATATAATAAATAAATATTAAAAAGAAAATTATGTGTTTCTGGAGTGGGAGGGGCTGAAGGCAGACTGGGAGGGACTGGGAATAGAGAAGAATGGGTGAGCAGGGAGATAATGGAAAAAAGGACCTTGTTTTAAAAAATAAATAAGAGGGGGCTGGAGAGATGGCTCAGTGGTTAAGAGCACCCTCTGCTCTTTCAGAGGATCCGGGTTCAATTCCCAGCACCCACATGGCAGCTAACAACTGTCTGTAGTTCCAGTTCCAGGCAAATAAATAAATAAAGTTTTAAAATAAATAAATAAATAAATAAGAAAGAAAGAAAGAAAATTGTTTGTTTCACTGATTTCACTTTATTTTTCCAGACAAGGTTTCACTGTGTATATCCCTGGCTGTCCTGGACTCACTCTGTAAGATCAGGCCATCCCCAAATTCAGAGATCCATCTGCCTCTGCCTCCTGAGTGCTGGGATTAAATGCATGCCACCACATCCTTACATATTCTTTATTTACTGACAGTGTTGTTCCACTTCCCTGGATCCCTGGTCTATAGACCAGGTGATGACACGTTGTACCATGGACATTGTAAGCTGGGCTACAGAGACTCTGGGTTTTGTTATTCTCTTCTGTTTATCTACCTTGTTTGGACAAGGGTCACAAACTGTTGAGCAATGGCTCTCTGCTCAGATCTTTTGACATCAGCTGACTCCAATCCTTTTTCTTCAAGAATCTTCACCACTACCATGCTTCTTCCTTCATGTTTTCTTCTCATTTCTCCCCCATGAACTTTCCACTGCTTCAGTGTGGAATTCTATGGAGTTTCAAACTAATTCCTTTTTTTGTTTTTTCCCAAACAGGGTTTTTCTGTGTAACTTTGGCTATTCTGGCACTGCCTCTGTAGACCAGTCTGGTCTAGAACTCAGAGATTTGCCTGCCTCTGCCTCCCAAGTACTGGAATTAAAAATATGAGTCACCCCTGACCTGCTCAAACTAATTCCCAAAATGGGGAACCACTCTACACTTCTTTTCTCAGGGTATGGATCCCCACCAGTATTGCCCTGCTCTGTTGATTCTATGCTCAGAGAGCTACTTTGTATACCGTATCCAGAAGATTATAGTTGTTATCCACTAAAGAACTTGGAAAATTAGAATTTTATAAATTTCTGGGAGTAGAACTCAATAATAAATCTATTTATCAGTTTTTAATTTTACAAATTTAGTAATTCAGATACCAAGAAATATAATCTAGAATGATATCACTGTGCATCAAAGTTTGCTAATATCATTTGAATTTCATTTACTCAATGTCCAAGAAAAAAATAAGAAATGCCAAATGTAAAATCCCAAACCCATAAATTATACTTACCTGGCTCCCAGTATATCCTTCTTGGCCAGGCCTATGCCAGCAATGACCTTCACTCTCACAACTCGTGTATTATCCTAAAGTACAAAAAGTTCTGTTTTATTTTCATATACTTATGAGTTACCTACACATTAATAATATAAAATAATCTGTTTAAAAGCCACATAAAAAAGAAAAACAGGTATTTTTAGTTGATCACATACAAAGAAAAGCAAAGAAATTATTACAATCAATAAGAATTTAACATTATTTACAAGGAAATTTAATGACAAATTGTAACTAAGGAATTTACCACTGTTGCTATGTTCATAATATAAAATCAAAAGCTCACAATCATTTGTAATAACTACTAAGAAAAGGTAACTATTTTTTAAAGTTTCATCAAAAAGGTATAAATAATAACAGTACACACACATGTCAAAAACCAATTATTTTGCATTTCATAGTGGGATGAGATCTTATGGGAGAACTTCCTTGTCTTAAGGAGAGCTGGGGGAGCAGTTAGTAGAGTCAATGTGATCAAAATACACTGTCTATGGCTGGGTATGGTGGTACACCACTCTGATCCCTTAGAGGGAGCACTAGGCAGATCTCTCTCTGAATTAGAGACTAGCTTGATCTAAATATGTCCCAAGCTAGCCAGAACTATATAATGAGATCATCTCCAGAAAAAAAAAAAAAAGGAAGAAAAAAAAAATTGTGAGGCTGGATAAATAGCTAAGCAGTTAAACTCAGCACTTAAGAGCATTAGCTGCTCTTCCAAAGGACCTAGGTTCAATTCCCAGCACATACAAACATGGTATATCACAACAGTTTGTAACTTCAGTTCCAGAGTCAAGTCCTCTTCTGGTCTGTATGCACATTAGGAACACACTCTGTATATACATACATACAAACAAAACACTCATACAAAAAGTTAAATATTTTAAAACATACATTGTGGGACTGAAGAGCTGGCTCGGTGGTTAAGAGAATGTGATCCTCTTCCAGAGAACCTGGATCCAAATCCCAGCAGCTACATGGTGGATCACAACCATCTGTGGCTTCACTTCCAGGGGATCCGACACCATCTTCGTCTGCCTTATCCAGGCAAAACTCCCACACCAATAAAAATAAAAAAATACATTGTATGAAATTCTCAACCAGTTAATAAAAATATTATACTTTCTAAAGAGATACATATCAAAATGTTTGGGGGGGAGAAACAGCACAAATCTGTAACTTATTATCAAATGGTTTAGGAAATAAAAAATTGAATGCGAGTCTGCACCTGAACACGATTATTCCATGCTCTGGACCAAGTTCATGGCTATAGAAGAATGTGTTACATACTTTCTTACCTGTCCTATACATTAGAAATAGTTTAAATCAAAAGAGAATAGGTATGGATTCATTCAGAGTACTGGGAAAAATACCCCAATAAAAATTGACTTAGGGGATTTATTTCACTTACAAATTCTTCAGTCTACCATGGAGGGGAAATCAAGCAGCTACTCACAACACATCCACAGTCAAGGTCAGAGACTGAGTAAACCGTACCTTGCTTGCCCTTTGTCAGCTGAATCTCATACTTTTTGGACCCCTCCTAAGGAATCTGTTGGACAGTTTAGTACAACGTATATTCCCATAAACTCAGTCCATAGCCACATTCAACTTCTTATTTGCTATGTATGATGGCTAGCTTTGTCAACTTAGCACAAGCTATAGTCATCTGAGAGAGGGAACCTCAATAGAGAAAATGCCTCCTTAAGATCAAGCTGCATGGAAATCTTTAATGTATTTTCTTAATTAGTGACTGATATGAGAGGGCCCAGCCCACTGTTGGTGGGGCCATCTCTGGGCTGGTGGTCCTGGGTGCTATGAGAAGGCAGGCAGGCTAAGCAAGCCATGGGGAGCAAGCCAGTAAGTGTGGCCTCTGCATCAGCTCTTGCCTGCCTCCAGATTCCTGCTCTATTTGAGTTCTTCAATAATGAACTGGGATGTGGAATTGTAAACCAAATAAACCCTTTTCCTCCTCAACTTGCTTTAGGTCACAGTGTCTCTTCATAGCAATAGGACAGTAACTAAGACACGATGCTGTTTGAAAATAAGTTACTGGGGCTGTGCGACAGTCTTTCTCATTTTTCATCAAGAGCCTTCTCCCCATATTAGTACATGGCTTTAATACCAGCACTCAAGAGGTAGAGGCGGAAACATAGATCGCTGTTAAGTTCCAAGGCAGCCAGGGCTACACAGTAAGACATACTCTCAAAACTAATTAAGTAAGTAAATAAATAAATAAGGGGCTAGAGAGATGGCTCAATGGTTAAGCAACTGGCTGCTATTCCACAGGACCTGAGTTCAATTCCCAGTACCCACATGGCACTCCAGTTCTGGGGGATCTGACACCATCACATCAATGCATATAAAATAAAGCTAAAAAGTACTTAAATCAATAAATAAAAATTAAATTGTACAAGAAACAGAAATAAAATTAATAAAAATGTGCACAGATGTCAATCAGGTTAAATATACTATTAAACACAAGAGAAATAATAAAATAAAGACTCTGTAATTGTGGGTAAAAATATTTAATAAATTGTCTATTTTCTCCAAAATAACATATAAATGCAACACAATTACAATTCAACACCTTGATTTTTTTTGTGGTCTTAACAAATGATTGGAGAGTCTGTATCTTCTTGTAAAAACAAGAAGTTTAAGATGGCTCCTGGGGGGGATGAAGAGAGGTTAAGAGCACTGTCTGCTCTTCCAGAGGTCCTGAGTTCATTTTCCGGTGGATGAACTACCATCTACAATGAGATCAGGTGCCCTCTTCTGGCCTACAGGCATAATACAGTATGCATAATAAATAAATTAAAAAAAAAAAAAAAGACCAAAACCAGTCACAAATTAAAAAAAAAAAAAAAAAAAAAAAAAAGATGGCCCCTGATCGCTATCTTACATAACACACATAAGAAACTAAATTTGATTGGTCAATAGTCGTGCACACCTTTAATCCCAGCACTGAGGCAGAGGCAGGTAGATCTCTGAGTTCTGAGTTCAAAGACAGCCTGGTTTAGAGAGTGAGTGGCAGAACAGCCAGGACTGTTACAGAGAAACCCTGTCATGAAAAGCCAAGAGAGGGAGGGAGGATGAAATCCACCGGGCAGTGGTGGCACAGTGAATTCCAGCATTCAGGAGGCAGAGGCAGGAGTGAGTGAGTTCCATGATAGCCAGGGCTACACAGAGAAACCCTGTCAGGAAAAATCAAGGAGGGAGGGAGGCAGGCTGGGAGGGAAAGAGAGAAAACAAGAGAAGAAAATAAAGAAAGAAACAAAGAAAATTCCAGGTTAAGACTAAAGTGAAAAAGAAAACCTTAAAAGTCCATGAAAGTCTACAAGATGGCAACAAGATATCTGTTGCAAGCCTTCTGACTTCATACCCTGGGACCCACATGGGAAAGAAAACTGACTTCTGTAAATTGTCTTCTAACTTCCATACATGCAGCACAGCACATGAACACACACACACACACACACACTTAGAGTTGGGCTGAGACACAGCTAAGTTGGTAAAGTACAGGCCTAACAAAGGATGAAGCCAGAAGCATCTTGAACCTTAATCACCCTGCCTTCACTTCAAGATACTTGGATTACAGGTGTGTGCTATCACCCCATAAACCAGTCACGTTAGACAAGCACTTACCAATAAACCTATTATCTCCAGCCTCAGATACTGGCACTCTTTGTTATGGTTTGCTTTTATTATTTTTAATTTTACCTGTGTGTTTGTGTGTGGGTCCCTGTAGGGGCCAGTAGAGGGTGTTATAGGAGTCCCAACAGTGAGTTGTCTCTATTGGAGTGCTGTGTACTGAGCTCAGGTCTTCTACAAAAGCTGCTAACCTGCCAAGCCTTCCCTTCAGCCCTCAACACTGTAATTCTTTTACAGGAAAGTTCAATCCTCACACACTCTGTTAGCAGAAAAAGCCAAAAAACAAAGTGATAACCTTTTGAACCCCTCCCCCCCCCAATATCTGCAGTAAGTGTATCTAACTAAGAAACCTACTTCTCACTAAGGCTAAGTAACTGGGAAACAGTTTCCAGTCTCTAAAGATCTAGCAATCCCTGAGAGGAGGCTAGGAAGACATGAGGTGACAATTGCAGGACTACTTCCTTTCTCTCCCACCAAAGGCTGGTGAGAACTGCTGGGCACCCCAAATCCTAGCATTCTCACGGAAGCAGTGACAGACAGATCTCTAGAGTTCAAGGCCAGCCTGGTATATACGTATTAATTCCAGGTTACATAGTGAGACCATTTCAGAACAAAAAAGGGTAGTAAGAGTTGTTTTCTGCTATTAATCCCAAGTGGCCACTGGAACTTATTATATTACACTTTTTTATCCAGCTAATGTTATTTTTTCATGTTTAATTTTTTAAGATTTATTTATTTACTATGTATACAGTATACAGAAGAGGATACCAGATGTCATCATAGATGATTGTGAGCCACCATGTGGTTTCTGGGAATTGAACTCAGGACCTCTGGAAGAATAGTCAGTGCTCTTAACCTCTGAGCCATCTCTCCAGCCCCCCAGCTAATGTTTTAACGGTAAAATGTCCACAAATAGAACCTCTTTCCACAGGATGTACATGGAAAAACTAAAATTTACTGAAAAGTGGGAACGGTATTAGATCTTACTTCAGCATGCTCACTGACCAGTGAATCAATGCATAACCATTGTGCAAGATTAAACTACAACCCTCTACATTCCACGCCATTTCTATTCATTATTCTCGTTTCAAATTTGTTTGAATTTATTTCCTTCTTTTGAGGGTAGGAGCTCCCAGTATAAATCTGTTGATTTTACAGTCAGGTGATCATCTGGCCCTTACATTCTCAAGTGCTGAGATTACAGATGTGTGCTATGATGGCTCAATAGATGACCTTGAACTTTTTTTTTTTTTTTTAACTGAGATAAGGTCTCTCTATGTAGCTCTAAACCATAGTTATATAGATCATACTGGCCTCAAACCCACAGAAATTCTCCTGTCTCTCTCCCAGGTACTGGGATTTAAAGTATGGGGCTTCGGCATCTGATTTATGCAGAGCTGGGGATCCAATCCATAGCTTCAGGCACACCAAGCAAACACTCCAAAAACTAAGCCACACCCTCAGCCCAACCAATTTTAATCAACAGCAGAGGGCTGCCTACTCCCTACTTGCGGACTGTCTGTGAGTTCAGTAAGTGACACAGCTACTTTGTTTTGTTCTCTCTGTGTGTGTGTGTGTGAGAGAGAGAGAGAGAGAGAGAGTTCTAAGCCCCCATTTAGTTTTGTGATAAACTAGAAAATAAATGCCAAATGACATGGATGAGCTGCCAAATACAACCAGCAAACAAGTCATTTCTGTCTTTTCCACCAGACAGTAAACTCCTTGGAGGCTGGCAGTCTTTTATCCTTCCTGTATCCCTGGTGCTTGGCACAATGCACACAGAACAGTTAATGAACATCTGCTGGGTAAATATTAATAACCCAATTACCACTAAAAAGGAAGATACTCACCATGCCTATCCCTACCTTCCTACCTCACTCTCTTAATGTGCCGAGTAGCACAAAAGGTGGAGGAAATCTGGGTGGTGGAGCACACATCTAGACCTTCCTCGCTGAGAGCTAACAGTCATTATCTCGAAGGTGGAATTCCTAGGCCTAGCTGTGGCTGAGCACTGAGTAGCTGCCACATAGGCCAGGAGAGAGAAAAGGGGCCGGGAAAGGGAACTTTAGCAAATCGTAGTCTGTGATCAGCTGGCTCTGCTGGGAGGAGGCGAGAAAAGAAAGCCCAAGAACAGGGTAGGGTGCCAGCTTGAGGTTCTCCACACTGGGTGCTTAAGCAGCCGGGCATTATCTCCTCTACACAACAATGGTGACTAATCAAACTAGCTAGAGCAGGCAGAGGACTGCTTCTGGAAACCAAGGGACTAGAACCATCTATCTTCCCATCACCACAGACTGAGCATTTACCTGAGAACTGAACTTTTTCTAAAGGTTTACCTATTAATCTTTGTGTGTATGAGTGTCTTGCCTGCATGTATTCATATGCATCATGTTCATGCCTGACTTCCAGAGGTCAGAAGAGGGTATCGTTTCAGATGGCTATAAAGCACCATGCTCGTGCTGGGAACCAAACCCAGATCCGTGCTATTACTGCTGAGCCATCGCTACAGCCTCTCCAGTAACATTCTGAAGTATACAGACATTCAACCGGCCGTGTATTTAATAAAAACTTAACTGCTCTCAACTCCGGCTCAGTACCCACTCTCAGCCTTTGTCTTTGCCTGCCTCTCCCCTCCCCCTACTGCTCTTCTCGGAAGTCTCTGTTAATCACCGATCTACTCTCCACTTCCAAAATAAAGATCTATTCTTACTTGTGTGCGTGTCCATGGGCTCGCACAAATGCTACAGAGGCAGGAAGAAGGCCTCAGACCTCTGGAATTACTGGGTACCCCACAAGGGTGCTGGGTAGTGACTGAACGCTAGTCTTTTTTTAATCACTGAGCCATCTCTTCAACCCCTCTATTCACAATTTTTATACCAATTTTTTTGGTTTCCCATGAGTAAAATGTTAAATGCCCATCTCGATAAGCGTGGCTTACTTCACTTAATATGTCTTCCATTCCACCGATGTAAAAAATAAATAAATAAATAATCGCCTAAGAAACCAAATCCCAACTGCAACACAAAAGATCCTCAAAAAAAAAAACCCTGCAGTAATTACTCTACATTAATAAAGTACCCACTGTTTATAAACAAAAGGCTTTCGGGGAAGTGGGGAAAACTGAAGGGCGCCCACTTGTTAAGAGAATGCACCATCACAATAGTGTTTGGAGGTACCTGAAAAAGAAATAAAAAAAAAATTGGGGGGGTTGGGGATTTCCAGCTAATTGGGTCCAATCTTGATTAAAAAAAGGCTCATGTGACCGCTAGATTAAGTAACAGGAATTTGAAGATCTGATTCAGAAACACGCACACGCAGTCAATCTGAAAGGGTCACTGTTAAACGCTACGAAGCCTTTAATGCCCCACCCATTCGAGGACCAGCGCCAGCTCCATCGAAGCACTCCTCAAGAGGGCCTCACTCCGGAGCGCGAGGCGAGGTCGCGATTAAGTTGTTCGAGTGTAACAGACGGTTTGCCTGTTTCAAATCCTAGGTCTGCAGTTTTCAAAGCCAACAGCTGCGGGGGGGGGGGGGGCTCCCGAAAGTATTTATACTTCTTCGGCCTTCGCTTTTTTTTTTTTTTTTTTTTTTTTTTTACTAACAAAGGCCGTGAGACAAAGTGCCAACTCCACGGCTGACACTCGCCGCCGAGTCAAAGGAATCCCCCCCACCCACCCACCCCGCGTTCCCACCCTGGCCTCCGGGAAGCCATGGTTGGAAAGTCGATGAACCCCGTCTGCTCCCGCTGCGGCTGGAGCGGGATGCTAGTCCCGGGATAGCGCCCCACCCAAGCCATCGCCTTCCCCGAGAGGGTGCGCGCGCCCAGGCCGCAGCCAAGGCCCCCGGAGGCCTCGGCCGAGGACAACGGGCCCTGGGCAGTGGAGCCAGCAGGCGGGGGGGACCTGAGCCCGCAGCGGCCTCGTGCGCGGCCCTCGCCGCCTCTCCCACCCCTCGCGCCCCGCAATCGAGCGCGGGGCCGACCCCGGGTCCAGATCACCCTCCTCCCCCCGATCTCGATGGACCCCCCGAGCGGCCCGCAGCCGTCCCGCACCTCGTCCTCCTGGAGCCCTGGGGCCTCCGCCTCTTCGGCTGCCATGTCCGAGCTCACGCTGGACGCACCGCCCCGCCCAGGCTGCAGCGGCGGGAGAGGAAGGGGAGGAGGCGGCGCTGCGGCTCAGGCCCACCCCGGGAACGCGCGGGGGTGCAGGGGCGCGCGGCGGGAAGGGGCGGGGCGCGCGCTCCGCGGCTGCGCTCGTGGCTGGGTCCGGGCGCGGGGGGCTGGGACGGAGCAGGCGCGGCGGGACTCCAGACACAAGGAGCTCCGTCTGGAGCGCGCGCGGGCGCGTGGCAGGGCCTGCGGCGGGGGCGCGCGCGCGGGCGGGGGCGGGAGTGGGGGGAGGTTGGTGGCTGAAGCCCGCAGCCCCCGCCTACGCAAGGCGGGGGGAGGCCCGGGAAGGGGGGCACCGACGTCGTTGTTCCGCAGAGAAACTACCTTGCGGTTTTGCACAACAACAGGTCTCCCTAGGAGCCCGCCACGACCGGGACTGTGTTTAGAGCCCGGACATTAGGCTTGCATAGTGACCCCCCCCTAAATCCACATCTGAAAGCGTCTTCTGGAGGATCAGAAGCCACCTTGGCCCCCGGGAAGGGAATGCGCAGGCCCAAATCTGGGGGTGGGGGTGGGGCGTGGGTGGGGGAGGGGAGCCTGCTGCAAGTCCAGCCAGCAAGCTTTAGCCATCCCAACGTGCTTAGCTGAGCCTCAGCCCTGCAGAAAAGCAAAGAAGAAAGAAAGGGTGGGGGTTGGAAGCTAGCCGCTACTCCTGTGTTTTTTCAAACAGGGCCTGGTGTGTCTCCCCAGGCGGGTCTCCAGCTCCAGCTTTCTCCTGACTCACCCTCCTGGGCCTAGATTACAGGCCAAAATGATATTTTGTATTTTTATAGTTGCAAAATGTTGCGGAAATATAGACTCTCAAATGGGATTTCAGGGATCGCGAGATAGCTAAGGAGGCGAAGGCCCACACCAACATGGAGGAAAGAGAACTGCCTCCATCCCGCAGATTGTTCTCTGACTTCCCTGCGTACCTACAAAAGAAGTAAAATAAATGCTTTGTTTACAGATTCTATGTAAATTTTCCCAAAGAAAATTAGACTAATTCTAAATTACTTGTCGCCGTTTAAAATGTTGATAGGTGTGAGCAATTGTTTGTTTGTTTACATAACATTTTAATGAACAGACTCCATTTCATTCATATTAGCTATCAGGATTGTGTTCATATGTAATTCACATTTTATCATTTGTGTTAGGACGGATGTGACAAGTAAATAAGGGTACAGCATTTCTGATGGCTTACTTAATTCTAAGAACTATCATGAGGCTAGCAGTGTACATTACTGGTCGAATGATACCTAGCATGTGCAAGGCCTAGGTTGGAGCCCCAGCCTCATAAATAAGTAAATACACAGGCAATGGTAGAATCACCTCTTTCAGTTTATAAACTCACGTATGTATGTTCTTAGGTGTTAAGAATAAAACAAGCCAATCATAGTGGTTTATGCCTTTAATAACAGCACTCAAGAGGCAGAGGCCAGCTTGGTCTGCATAGTGAGTTCCAGGACAGCCAGACCTGACTCAAAAGCAAGAGGAAGAGAAAAAAGATCTATATATATTCTATATGTCTGTTATTTTGAGAATACATTTCTAATATTTCATTGCATTATTTTGTTTTTTAAATTAAACAGGGTATCACTGTGTAGCATTGACTGGCCTGAATTTACTATGTAGACCAAGAATCCCCTCAAACTCACAGAGATCCGCCTGTTACTGATTCCTGAGTGCTGGGATTAAAGACATGCACCGTAACACCTGGCACTGTGTATATTTTATTATGTTTAAGTAGATCACGCATTATTTCAAACAAGATCAGAAATCAGTTCCATTACTGTTATTAGTATTTAATGATGGAAGAATGGACTTGAAATTGGCAATAGAATCATCGAGGAATCCCCATGAGATTATGAGCTGAGACATTTGATAATGATAATTCCAAATCCCAGTTTTTGAATCATTGTTCCTTTCTTTTTTTTTTTTTTAAACTTTATTTATTTATTATTTATTTATTTGCCTTGGTGTTTGCCTGGAACTGGAACTACAGATAGTTGTTAGCTGCCATGTGGGTGCTGGGAATCGAACCCGGGTCCTCTGGAAGAGCAGACAGGTGCTCTTAACCGCTGAGCCATCTCTCCAGCCCCGTTCCTTTCTTTTTATTCAATGAAAATCACAAGGAAGAATTGCCCTGGCAGGTACTTAGGTTTGATGAACAGGAGTGATCACTCTCTCCCCACCCAAAACTAGGAGGGGCCCTGTGAAGCTGGCTCCTGAAAGTCAGAAAGAAGCTATTAACTGGTGGTCCATAACTAACCTCAAGTTGAGGAAGCTGTCTATAAAGGAAAGCCCTTTCCTCTGTGACTTGTTCCTCAGCTCTATGGGCTATCCATGTGGGAGGTTGGATACATTCGTGCTTGGGAGCTACCGTGAGCCTGTGGACGGCAGACTGCTTTGTTCTCCCCTGTGTGGGTTCTAGGGATTGAAAATGAGTCTCCAGAGTCTTCAGTAGTTCCCTTTACATAGCCATATACTCTGCTGGTTCTGTTCTTCTGAAGAACCCTAATGTATGTGGTAATTGGTTATGGCAATTGTTGAGTATAGTGATGTAGGTACTCTAGACCTCGGATTTTTTTTCAGATTTTTAATTCAAATGATTCTCTTTTTATTCTCTTCATAAATGCATTGAAATAAGTACTTGAGATGTCCTGGGCTGGGAAGGCTTTAGCTTCTTCCCTTTCTAGGTGGCAGACTGAAGCCCACGGGAACCTGGGAAATAGAACCTCAGCTTATCTGATCAGAACTTCAAGCAATCTCCACATTGGGTACTTCCCACATGGTCATTCCTGGCTGTAGTGGCCAGGATGGAGACCCAGCTTCACACCATCACCTGCAGCAGCCTGAGGTCTTTTTCAGAGACCTGTCCTCGGGCAAAATCAGATCAGAAAAGAATTTCAGGATTAACCTGTATGAAACAGAGTTGGAGTTTATTAAAAATAGAGAATAAAGCAAACTTGAGAGCATGGGTGTAGATGTCACAAAGAAAAGCTCTGCCTAAGAGTCTCAGCTGTAGACATGTCTGTCATGCTGGTGGTCTCAAGTTACATCTCAAAGGCTTGCTAAGAAATGTTCCCCTTCTCTTTTTGTTAAGTAAGTCTAGGGTGGCTCCAGAGGGAACCTGGATGGGATTTCAGTCAGATAAAATGAAATCAGGAGTCAGTAGGATTGCAGGAGTTAGGACATGCCCTACTGTAACTGGGCTTTCTAATGAATTTCATAATAAACTGCAGGTTTATAGCCAGGGGCTGGGGGAAGGCCTCAAACAAATGTTAGTTGTGTTGGATTTCATGTGTGTGTAATGTGAGTGCTAATGTACATAGTATATGGAGACCATATATTCACTTTAGATGTGCAATCCAACAACTTCTCCTATGCCTGCCCCCGTTTCTTATTTTTTATTCCTAATGACCTGAAACTGGATGGATAGGTAAAGCTGATCACCCAGCAACCCCCCAGAATTCATCTGTCTTCTTCCCAGTACCCAGATTACAAGCATACGCTGCCGTACCCAATTTATACATGGATATAGAAATCAAACAGGTTCTCATGCTTACAAGGCAAACACTTTGCCCCCTGAGCCCATGTTCCTGCTAGGATTTTCTATTTTCAGCTGGTAGGTGGCTTCAGTATTTCCGTGTCCATAATCTTCTGTGTTTCTGTCCTGTCTCGGTTTTCACATAATGCAGACACCTAGCTAAAGCCAGCCACATTTCTTTGGGACTGGATTGATTGACTGAGCAAATGTGTGAGTGTGTGCAGGCCTGTAGTGGCCAGAGGACACTTGCAGAGTCAGATCTCTCCCCCCACAGTGTGGGCCCCAGGGATCAAATTCAGAACAACAGACTGGGTGGAAAGAGCTGCCTGGGGAGCCATCTTGCTGGCCCCCAAGTAATTTATTTACTTACCTACGCAGTTTGTAAACACTCACTGTCTACTCTCTGGAATTCTCTGAACCTTTTCCAGTTCCATCACCCAGTTTGTAAACCATATTTTGCTCAAATAAACCCTGAAATGTTAATGTGCCTGTGTTTGTCTTTTAATGCTTCGAATTTCAGCACAGAAAGCTTGTGTATGCCCGTGGCCGCGGAGGGGAGAGCCTGGCATTTCACTTTGGTCCCTCTAATGAACTGCATAGGTGTTGTTGGTTTTTACACATCAGCCTTTAGCTGGTGTCCCATTTCTAAGGGCTCCTGGTTCCCCAGCTGGCAGCCTTTCCCCTTCACCTTTGGGGACTGTGGAAACTCTTCCTGATTTCCCTGGAGACAGAATTATGAGCACCACACTGTCCCTTGTGGGTAGTTACTCTGCTGGGCTCTGCCAGCAGGACTGTGTAGCTCACACAGGAAGCAGCAGACCTCCTTCTCCCCTGTGCCTTAAACAGTGAGCACAGTTGTCCTGAACTGACACTCAGCAGTGGGGGCATGGGCAAGGAAGAGGGCCTTCCTCAGGAGCATCCATCTACCTGGCTTCTCAATGAGGTGGGAAACTGGTTCTTCCATTGTCCCCAACCCAAATCTGCCTCCTGATGGTGTCATTATTGACTCTTCATTCTTAAAGTGTGTTTCCAGGCTATGAAATATAGACAGATACAGACAGATATGAAGCCCTGCTGCTGCCTGATGAGAAGGGAAAGGTGGGGGGTATTCCCATAACACTAAATCATTGTCAAAGAACTTTCACCAGGGGGCTGGAGGGATGGCTCAGAGGTTAAGAGCACTGACTGTTCTTCCAGAGGTCCCGAGTTCAATTCCCAGCAACCACATGGTGGCTCTGGTACCCTTTTCTGTATACTGTATACATAATAAATAAATCTTAAAAAAACCCAAACAAATAAACAAACAACTTTCACCAGGCATGATAGTGCATGTCTTCAATCCTAGCACTTGGAGGCAGAGACAAGCAGATCTCTGTGAGTTCAAAGCCAGCTTGGTCTACATAGCAAGTTCTAGGACAGCCTGGGCTATGTAGAGAGACCTGGTCAACAAAAAACAAAAAAAGTACTATCATTTAAGCCAGGTGGTGGTGGCACACACCTTTAATTCCACCACTCAGGAAGCAGATGCAGGCAGATCTCTGTGAGTTCGAGACCGGGTATGGATAACCGAGTGAGTTCCAGGGCAGCCAGAGCTACACAGAGAAACCCTGCATCAAAAAAACCAAGACAGAGAGAAAAGAAAGGAAAGAAGGAAGGAAGAAAGGAAGGAAGGAAGGAAGGAGGAAATATTTCACAGCAGGGCTGAGGAGATGGCTTGCTGTTCCAGCATGGGGACCTGAGTTCACACACACTCCCCCGACACAAGGAGGTTAGGGATTGTAATCCAGTGTTGGGGAGGGGGAGATGGCAGATCCCTGGGGTTTGCTGGCAGGACAACTCAGTCGACTCAGTGGGCAAATGAAAGACCTTGTCTTAGAAAACAAGATGGATAACTCATAAGAAACATCTGGGGCTGTCTCCTGGCCTCCGTATGTGCACCTACACACACACACACACACACACACACACACACACACACACACACACGAACATACACACAATGTTTTCACAACCTTCCCAGTTTTTAATGTATTTTTTTAAGCTTCAGGGCTGTGTCTCATACTAGCTAGCTCTATGAGAATACCATGGAGAACCTTTAAACCCAGTGCAGCTGACAGTTTCAGCATCCTAATTTCTGTCTCTGGAGACGGTGTTCTTACCTATTCATTTCCCAAGGATACAATTCATACTTCCTGCCACCCTCTCCCACCCTCTCCTCTGCCCTCCACCACTTTACTGTACAATAGAGATTGAACCTGAGTGCTAGAGCTCGATCTCTCTCTCTCTCTCTCTCTCTCTCTCTCTCTCTCTCTCTCTTTCTCTCTTTCTCTTTCTCTCCTACCACCATCTGAGTTCCATACCTAAATGTCAGTTTGTTACTGATTCTATTTTTGGTTTTAATGTGTGTGTAATGTGTGTGTATGCACACCTGTACACTGGTGCCTGTAGAGGCCAGAAGAGAGTGTCAGATTCCCCACAGCTTGAGTTACATGCAGGCTGTTCTCAGTCACCAACATGGCTTGTAGAAACTAACCCTGAGTCCTCTACCAGAGCAGGAAGGACTCTTAGCCTCGCAGCCATCACCCAGCCTCCTGATGCTTTTCTTTTGTTTTTGATTTTTTGAGGCAGGCATTCTCTGTGTAGCCCTGGAACTCTCCCTGTAGACCAGGCTGGCCTCGAACTGACAGAGAGCTGACTGCCTCTTCCTCCCAAGTAATAGGATTAATAGGAGTAAAGGCGTGGACCACCACCGCTGGGCTTTAGATCTCATCTTCTAACACAAATGTTACAATGTCTCAGTTTTCTCTGCAGCACCTTTCCCTGCAGCGAGATACTGGATCTAATCACACTGACTTCCAAGGGCAAGGGCCAGCAGTGCGTATTTGCTGTCCAGTTGCTGATGTGGCTGGCAAAAGCTTGTGATCTAAAGTTCAAGCAGCGAGTGCATTTGCTATAGACGCACTATATTACTACAGAGAAGCCCTACAAACCATGGCAATGTCTTCACAAAGTACCAGTAACTAAACGATTATCAGCATGTGTTTGGTGGAAGTTCCAGGAGCCTGGGAATCGAAAAGAGGGCAAGAACCACCTTGGTGCAAAGGTTCTGGGATATGGAGCTTGTTGGGATTTTTCAGTTAGGACTTGAAGAGCTGTCTAGAGCATACCACACACTTGTCCTTTCCAGGAAGAATGTTTGCCGGCTAGTTTCCATCTTTGCTGGACTCTCTAACATTTCCAGTTTTGTTTGTGTGTAGAATTGCTGAGTAGGCAACAGCAGGCATCTTGAATAGTAGAGACGATGAGGCCCAAGGGCAAAGAGAAAGAGCTGTGCTGAGCAGTGAAAGGGAATGGCTTCCAGATTAATCCTCCACGTAGCTGATGGCTGCAGCAAGGACCTCCGGGAAGTTTACTGAGAGGACTCAGCAGAGCGAAAGAGGAATCTGATACACCCACTTCTGCCCCAGCAGTCCAGTCCATCACAGTGAGGTAATGGGTAGCTTTTATCCCTTCAGAACTCAATAGGCTAGGGTTCAGGGGATGAGCCATTGTATCCCTCATATAAACTAGTCTCAGGGTAACACTGATACGCTTCTCTCCCTTCTCTCCTACCCATTCCAAGTGTCCCCGCCCTTGGCCAGAATTCAGAAGATCTGGGCCGTTGCCTATTGGTGACTCAGGTTTTCATCCCCAGGGGATATGAATCATTAATTGTGCTTGCTGCCATCAGTGTTCATTTACAGTTAGTACTGGACGTGCAGGTACTGAGATATGCCCCCAGGGTACACATACACCCCCAGTTCAGCAACTACTCTGCTGGTCTTTGTTCGTGACCAACCATTACTCCTGATGCATCAGTTCTACATCTGTATAGCAAATTCCTGCAATAACTGTAAAGAGAAAAGCTGTGCTTTGATTCATAGTGTTGATGTTTCTGCCCATGACTGGATAGCTCTGGGATTTGGGTCTGTGTTAAAGAAGCATATGCAGGGGGCTGGAGGGAATGCTCAGTGGTTAAGAGCACTGACTGCTCTCCCAGAGGACACTCACATGGCAGCTCACAATCATCTGTAACTCCAATTCTAGGGGATCTGACATCTTCATACCAATGCACATGAAATAAAGTTTAATAAATTATTTTTTTTTAAAGAAGAAACATATGTGGTGGGAAACCATGGTCGAGCTAATCTGCTCAACTCAGGGTTAAAAAGGGAAAAGGGAGAAGTGGATGTCACAGTCCCCATCAGGGGCCCACCTCTAGAGTTCTGAAGATCACGACTAAACCCCACCTCCCCCAGACTCCTCCACATTCCAGTAGTGAGTGCTCTGCTGAGGACCAAGCCTTAAAAATGGCACAGCCCTGGGGATAAAGACCCAGCCTTACCACATAGTCCTGTGGGAGATGCTTAAGACCCAAGGTACAATATAGCAGCAGCATCATGGTAACTTTTAGTGTTTTTCCTTGAGACAAGGTATCATATTTCCTAGACTGGCCCATAATTCCCTATATAGCTGAAGATAACTTTGAACTTCTAATCCTCCTGTCTCTACCACTAAGTGCTAAGATTACAGCCGTGTACCATTACACCCAGTTTATGCTGTTAAAGGAACTGAACCTAAGGCTTCATGCATGTGGGGCAAGTATCCTAATTGAGCTGTGTCCCTTGGTCCAGTAACTCTTTGTGTGCTAGTGCACAGTATGGGAAGCTCAAGTGTTCTGGTAGAGAGTCATAGCTTCTGGCACAGCAGAACCCTCACTGCATCTCCTGGAAAACACACCCTCTCTACACCACACCAGGAGCTAGGATTTCTAACCCTGCAGTACCTGACAGTGTGAAGACAAGAAATAGTCCATGAGTGAGTCTATCACCAACTTACCATGAGGAAGGAGTCCAGCCTACTGCTACCCTTTGAGTGACAGATCTGCCTGTCAGCCACCTTATCACCTGGTAGGTTTGTCCACAGGTCTCTGCTCTTCCAGAATCCATCATTTTATGAATCTTTTTTTTTTTTTTTTGGGTGGGGGGTTCAAGTTAGAATTTTTATGTGCAGCCCTGGCTGTCCTAGAACTTACTCTATAGACAAGGCTGGCTTCAGACTCAGAAAATCATGATTGATGTGGGAGAGCCCCCTCAATGTGGGCAGTGCTACCCCAATCCAGGGTGATATAAGAAAGCCATCTGAGCAAGCCACAGAGAGCCAGCTAGTACGTTTCAGCTCCTGCCTCAGGATTGCTAGCCCTACTTCCCTCAGAGAAGGGGTATGACCTCAGAGTTGTAAGTTAAAATAAACTGTTCCCTCCATAAGTTACTTTTGGTCATACTGTTTATCACAGAAATGGACTCTTTAACTAGTAGGCTGGGCCCAGCTCTTTGAGATCTATATATGACAAAATAACATAAACTCAGTTTCTATTGGAGTGATTCTGGGGTGTTTACAGTATTCTTCCCAAAACCAGAACTGAGTTTCTGAGATTAGGCTGGTCTTGAACTCAAAGACATCTATCTGGCTCTGCCTCCAGAGTACTGGGATTAATGATAATGTGCCACCATGCCCAGCAGCTTTTTTCTTAAAAATTAAAATTTAGGGGGGCTGGAGAGATGGCTCAGTGGTTAAGAGCACCGTCTGCTCTTCCAGAGGACCCGGGTTCGATTCCCAGCACCCACATGGCAGCTAACAACTGTCTATAGTTCCAGTTCCAGGCAAACACCAAGGCAAATAAATAAAATAAAGTTTTTAAAAAAAAAAAAAAAAAAAAAAATTAAAATTTAGGGCTGGCAAGATGGCTCAGCGCTGTACAAGCCTGGAGACTAAAATTCTATTTCTGGAATCCACATAAAGGTGGAAGGAGATTACCAACTCCACAAAGTTTACTTTGACCTCCACACATTCCTAAGTATGAATTCCTGCAACGCACACAACAATAACACAAATTTCCAAAAGTTATCTGTACAGGGATGTGAAAGTGACTCAATTGATAGAGTGTTTGCCTACCACACATGAAGCTCTGTGTTCAGTTCCCAGCACTGCATAAAGTGAATGTGGTGGTGCACACCTGTAGGCAGTGTTTCTCTATGTCTTAGCAGCTGCTCCCAAATAACCACACAGAGACTTATCATTAATTATAAATGCTCTGCTGCTAGCATAGGCTTGTCTCCATCCAGCTCTTACAACTTAAATTAATCCATTTTTATTAATCTATGTGCTGGCCTGAGGCTTGTGGTTTGTTTACCTCCTCTATGAACTTCCCATGTTGCTTCTTATGCATCTGGTGAGACGACGTCTCAGACTCTGCCCTTCTTTTTCCTAGCATTCTCTCTGCCCAAAAATCTTACTTAGCTATTAGCTAATCAGTTTTTTTTGCTAATAAGCTTTTTATTAACAATGAGAGCAACACATTTTCACAGTGTACAGAAAGATTATTCTATAACACACACCTCTAATCTCAGCACCAGAGAAGTGGAGAGAAGAGGATCAGGAATTCAGAAATTCACAGTCATCTTCAACTACCTAGTAAGTTCAAGGCCAGCCTAGGATATATGAGATCCTGTCTCAAAACATGCTATCCAACTGGGCAGTGGTGGCACAGGCCTTTAATCCCAACACTCAGGAGGCAGAGGCAGGTGGATCTCTGTGAGTTTGTGTCCAGTCTGGTCTATGGAGCTAGTTCTAGGACAGCCAAGGCTACACAAAAAAATCCTGTCTGTCTCAAAAACGAAACAAAACAAAACAAAAAATATCCCCCAAACAAAAACTAAAAACAACAACAAAACCCACCATACTATCCAAGCCAAAAAAATTAATCATATCATTGTCACAATACCTTGTATACTACTATCTTATGAATTATTGTACTCCCTGAATTAATCTGGAAATTATTTGAAATTGGGAATTTCTGTGCCATGATCAAGTGGACATGTCACCAGTCAACTAGTAATATGAAAACTAAAGGAAAGATGATCTTTTCCGTCACCCAAGTAGAATGTTCATGAGAAACTGACATTGCTCCATTAGTCTTTATTCTTGTGAGGCTCTGTTGTTTTCTTACTGCATATGACTTGGTTCTATGATAGGTAAGTCTCCTGTATAGCAATACCTTGAAATTCAAAGCTTGCTTTTGTTGTTATTACTCTCTCTGTGTTTATGTGTATGTGTGGTGTATGTGTTTGTATGTGGTGTGTGTTTGTGTGTGATGTGTGTGTGTGCATACGTTCTACCACACACACACACATCAAAGGACAACAGCTTCTTATTGGCACTTGATGGAATATTACTCAGCTGTAAAGAAAAATGAGATAATTTGGAGCATAATCTACATCTGAGAAACTAGAAATGCGCCATGGGCAGAGGGAAGTGGGTTATACAATAGTACTGGTAGTGAAAAGGCTTGGGGGGTAGTGTATGGAGGAAATTGGGATAAGGAGGGCTAACCTACTGGGTGTTGAGAAAGCCATACTGAAGCCTGTGCCATCTCACAGCCTAGTTAAAAAGATAATTGGATAGTAGACTATATTTGATATGAAAGGAGGGGACATGGAGGCTAAAAGGCTAAGCTGGGCTGGGGTCTAGGGGATGGAGAAATGGGTGGACTTACCTACCTAATCTACAGATGTATGAGAAAGCCTTACAGAAACCAACTGTTAGGCAAATTTTAAAGACTTCAAATAGAAGAGCCTCTATGATGGACAATGCTGCTCCCAGGTGTTGTAAATGATTAAACAAAAGTCACAGGAATAGGCTGGGACACCTCCCTTTGATTTACTGCTCAGGAAGCACTCACTCTGTACATATATTGCCACTGCTCTGGTTGTCCACCATAACTGCATATGGTAGTGCTCTATTACTCAAACACCATACACTCTGGCTGCAGGACACAGAGAAATCAGTCTTAAACTGCCCAGGAACTTCCTCCTTGTTGGCTAGCTGTTAAATTGCCAGAGGGTGCTGAGGGGAAGAAGACATCAGTGTTTTGGTTTTTTTTTTTTTTGTTGTTTTTTTTTTTTTTTTTTTTTTTTTTTTTTTTTTTTTTTTTTTTTTTTTTTTTTTTTTTGTTTGGTTTTT